>OZ014524.1:125926618-126502193 GCA_963966055.1 Lathyrus aphaca
CTAAGAACGTTGGCACCTCCGGATCCCAACAGTCTACCAAGGAACTATGACTCCAATGCTAGGTGTGCTTTTCATTCGAACGCACCTGGTCACAGTACAGAAAAATGCAGGGCTCTGCATATGAAGGTACAAGACTTGGTAGACTCCAAGGCTCTGAATTTTGCACCACCGCCCAATGTCAATAAAAACCCAATGCCAAACCATGGTGGTCCTCGAATTAACGCTATTGAAGAAGACAGACCGTCTTATTTAATAACCAGTGTGGATCAGATCAGGACACCATTGGTGGAAATCAAAGCTCAACTCCGTGAAAGCCAAATATTTCCGGGGTGTGAACTAGGGTGTCCCTATTGTAATATTTCATGGAATGGGTGTGAGGACCTGAGGAACGGCATTGACAGCCTTATTCAGAGTGGCCTGCTACAGATCACTACATCATTCCCGACAAACCCAACAACTTCATCAGCAACGGTTCCAGAACCTCCTACAAATGCAGCAACTATTGTTCCCGACAATTCACCAGCAACACCGACAAGTACTTCGTCTGTCCTCCCAAATGATCAGTTTTCAACAGTTTCTCCTGCTACAACTTCAGCTTCATTCCATTTCGAATCTCCATCAACAACAACATCAGTCCTTCCAACAACACCTCCTACAACACCAGTAATCAATCATGAAGATGTCTCTACTGTTACCATATTCTACGATCCTGAAAATAATTCCGCCTACCATTCAGAAGGTGCTGCTCCCGCCAGAGCACCAGTTACAATCTTTTATGATCCACAAACAATAACAGTCCCTTCAGCAGCAGCAATCAGTCCAGTCACTGTCACGGTGCCTGGACCAGTACCATATGAAAGCAATAGGGCCATCCCTTGGCACTATGGCTCTGACGTGTATTGCGAAGGAAAAAGAATCACTCTTGAAACATCAACACCTGCACCACAAGTAGATAATGTGGGGGGAGGCGGAGGCTTCACTCGAAGCGGACGTCTCTTCGCTTCACAAATTCAAAGACCTACTGCCGAAGCAGAAGCTGCTGCCAAGGCAAAGGGAAAGAGCCCGGTGCAGGAAGATCAAGCTGCCAAAGAAGCCTTGAAAACACCGTTCGATCAAGAAGTTGATGAGTTTATGAGGATCATCAAAAAGAGTGATTACAAAATTGTGGATCAACTTCACCAGACGCCATCCAAAATCTCTATCCTCTCGCTGCTCATGTGCTCCGAAGCCCATCGGAATGCACTACTTAAAGTCTTGCACGCAGCTTACGTGCCTGAGGAGATTACCGTCAACCAGTTGGAAACCGTGGTTGGGAATGTTACTGCTAGCAATGGGCTAGGGTTTACCAATTCTGACTTGACAGTGGATGGCCGCAACCACAACAAAGCCTTGCACATAACCATGGAATGCAAAGGAGCTGTCCTTTCTCATGTGCTGGTGGACACAGGATCTTCCCTGAATGTCTTACCAAAGAAGGCTCTGGTGAAGTTAGAATATGATGGATTGGCATTGAGACCCAGCAACCTGGTGGTGAGAGCCTTTGATGGTTCGAAGAGATCGGTTCTGTGAGAGATTGAGCTGCCAGTGACAATTGGCCCACAGACCTTTAAAACTATCTTTTACGTGATGGACATTCAGCCCGCCTACAGCTGTTTGTTGGGTAGACCCTGGATTCACGCCGCCGGCGCAATAACGTCTACCCTTCACCAAAAGTTAAAATTTGAGTGGGAAGGTCAAGTTGTCACAATCTGTGGGGAGGAGGACATTTTCGTTAGCCATCTGGCTACTTACAAATACATTGAGATGGATGGAGAGATCCATGAAACAATGAGCCAAGGTTTTGAAGCCTTGAATGTCAATGAAGCATCTGCTGTGTCGGGTATCTCCATGTCGTCTTACCAACAAGCCCGGAAGGTTGTTGAGGAAGGAACTGCTCTAGGCTGGGGCAAGGTCTTAGCTGTGGAGGAAAAGAAGGACAAATTTGGGTTGGGTTACAAACCAACTCAACATCAAGCAAAGGCTGCTGCAGAGCCTGGTTTTGTCAGTGGGGGGATGCTCACCCCCGATGCTATCAACTGTCTGGAAGACGAGCTGGAAGAGGAGCGCAATCTGGAGAATTGGATTTGTCCAAAGATCCCGGGGAGCAGTGTCTCGAACTGGTCTTCCCAGGAAATTATAAGAGTTACTCGATCAGAGTAATTATTATTTCCTGTATTTTATAAGCATGCATCAAAGTCTTGCATCTTGCCCAAGATGACAAGACTCATTTTGTAATCAGGGCCATCTGTACTTTTGTGCAAACAAGATCAATTAATGAAATATCAGACATCTTTTTGCAAACGAGTCTTTTTCTTTTCGTTCACTGTTTTTCCATTTTTTCTTTTTGTACAAAAAATAAATGGCGGTGTTTTCAAAATGACAACTTCATTTCACTTTTCTAAATAAGACTAAAATCAGATCACTAAAATGAACAACTTAACCCTTGCAGAGAGTGCCTTCCAGACAACACCGACAACAGCACAGCTATGACATCGTATGACTTTGACAATCCAATCAATCAAGCTGATGAAGGGGTTGAAGAAGAATATGAGCTTCCTGAAGAACTAGCCAGGTTGTTAAGACAAGAGGAAAAGGTTATTACCCCCCATCAGGAGGAGGTTGAAGTGATCAATCTTGGTACAGATGAAGACGTGGAAGAAGTTAGAATCGGGGCCTGCCTGCAAGACTCAGTGAAGAGACAACTGATAGATCTGCTTCAAGAGTATGTTGATGTGTTTGCTTGGTCGTATCGAGATATGCCAGGGTTGGATACCGACATTGTTGTGCATAAGCTGCCTTTGAGGGAAGAATGCCCACCAGTTAAACAGAAGCTGCGCCGAACTCGCCCAGACATGGCTATGAAAATCAAGGAAGAGGTACAAAAGCAATGGGACGCCGGGTTCCTTGCTGTGACTAGCTATCCACCGTGGGTTGCTAATATAGTACCTGTGCCTAAGAAAGACGGCAAAGTAAGAATGTGTGTTGACTACCGGGATCTGAACAGAGCCAGCCCGAAAGATGACTTCCCATTACCTCACATTGACGTATTGGTGGATAACACGGCTCAGTTCTCGGTATTCTCCTTCATGGATGGATTTTCAGGGTATAATCAGATCAAGATGTCACCTGAAGACATGGAGAAGACAACATTCATCACACCTTGGGGCACGTTCTGTTACAAAGTGATGCCATTCGGACTGAAGAATGCTGGTGCAACATATCAACGGGCTATGGTGACATTATTCCACGATATGATCCACAAAGAAATAGAGTGTTATGTGGATGACATGATTGCCAAGTCCCTTACAGAGGAAGACCACCTGGTGAATCTGCTCAAATTGTTCAAACGTCTGAGAAAGTACCAACTAAAGCTGAACCCCAACAAATGCACATTCGGGGTGCGATCCGGTAAGCTGCTGGGCTTTATTGTAAGCGAGAAAGGGATTGAAGTTGACCCTGATAAAGTCAAAGCCATTCAAGAGATGCCTGCACCGAAAACTGAGAAAGAAGTTCGAGGGTTCTTAGGTCGATTGAACTACATTTCGCGGTTCATATCTCACCTCACAGCAACCTGTGAACCCTTGTTCAAGCTGTTAAGAAAAGAACAGACGGTCAGGTGGAACGAAGATTGCCAGAAGGCTTTTGACAAGATCAAAGAGTACTTACAAGAACCTCCAATCCTCATGCCTCCAGTAGAAGGAAGACCTCTGATTATGTACTTGACAGTATTAGAAGAGTCGATGGGGTGTGTGCTGGGCCAGCATGACGAGTCTGTTCGAAAAGAGTATGCAATATACTACCTAAGCAAAAAGTTTACCGACTGTGAACAGCGTTATTCACTGCTCGAGAAAACTTGCTGTGCTTTAGCGTGGGCTGCTCGCCGACTGAGACAGTATATGTTGACCCACACTACCTTATTAATCTCAAAAATGGATCCAGTTAAGTACATTTTCGAGAAGCCAGCTCTTACCGGACGGGTTGCAAGATGGCAGATGATTCTCACAGAATACGACATACAGTACACATCTCAGAAAGCCATCAAGGGCAGTGTACTATCTGAATACCTTGCTGAGCAACCCATTGATGACTACCAACCTATGAGGTTTGACTTCCCTGATGAAGACATCATGTTCATTAAAGCAAAAGATCACGAAGAGCCTATTCACACTGAAGGGCCTAACCCAGAAGAAGAATGGACTATGATGTTTGATGGGGCTGTGCAGTACTCATTACACCCAAAGGAGTTCACATGCCTTTCTCGGCAAAACTCACTTTCAACTGCACTAACAACGAAGCTGAATACGAAGCTTGCATTATGGGTCTTGAGGAAGCCATTGACCTCAGGATCAAAACTTTGACTATATTCGGAGATTCAGCTTTGGTAGTCAATCAAACCAACGGGAAATGGTACACCCACCAAGATCATCTGATACCTTACAGGGATTATACAAGGAGGTTATTGACTTTCTTCACAACAGTCAAGCTTGAGTATATCCCTCGGGACGAGAATCAGTTTGCGGATGCTCTTGCTACCATTTCATCCATGATCAAAGTTCAAGCCGCTAACTTTGTACCTCAGATTTCAGTGTCCAGACTCGACAGACCAGCATATGTGTTTGCAGCGGATGTTGTAAAAGATGATAAGCCTTGGTTCCATGACATTAAGTGCTTCTTGGAGGATCAAACATACCCACCTGGGGCATCTACCAATGATAAGAAGACTTTGAGAAGGCTTGCTGGAAGTTTCTTTCTGAACACTGATGGATCTTTATACAAAAGGAACTTTGACATGGTACTCCTCAGATGTGTTGACAAGACGGAAGCAGATTTGTTGATGCACGAAGTGCACGAAGGATCCTTTGGTACCCATGCTGGAGGACATGCAATGGCTAAAAAGTTGTTAAGATCAGGCTATTATTGGATCACAATGGATGCAGACTGTTGTGCCTACGCCAGAAAATGTCATAAGTGCCAGATCTACGCAGATAAGGTGCATGTGCCTCCCAATCCTTTGAACATCATGTCTTCACCATGGCCCTTTGCTATGTGGGGCATTGATATGATTGGCAAGATTGAGCCAACTGCTTCGAATGGTCACAGATTCATCCTGGTCGCCATTGATTATTTCACCAAGTGGGTTGAAGCAACCTCATATGCAAATGTTACAAGACAAGTGGTAGCCCGATTTCTGAAGAGAGATATCATCTGTCGGTATGGAGTGCCCGAGCGAATCATTACTGATAATGGTTCCAATTTAAACAACAAAATGATGGCTGAATTATGCCGGGACTTCAAGATCCAGCATCACAATTCTTCTCCTTACAGGCCAAAGATGAATGGCGCTGTTGAGGCGGCAAATAAAAATATTAAGAAGATTGTGCAGAAGATGGTAGTCACCTACAAAGACTGGCATGAAATGCTACCGTTTGCCTTGCATGGGTACCGTACGTCAATCAGAACATCCACTGGGGCAACACCGTACCAGCTTGTGTATGGTATGGAAGCAGTCCTACCAGTTGAAGTTGAACTGCCCTCCTTGCGAGTCTTGATGGATGTCAAACTGAGTGAAGCAGAATGGGTTAGGTCCCGATACGAGCAACTGAGTCTGATTGAAGAGAAGAGATTGGCTGCAATCTGTCATGGACAATTGTATCAGAAGAGAATGAAGAGAGCCTTCGATCAGAAAGTCAGGCACCGAGGGTACCAAGTAGGGGATCTTGTGCTGAAAAGAATCCTCCCTCCTCATACAGACCACAGGGGCAAATGGACTCCAAACTATGAAGGACCATTCGTGGTAAAGAAAGTTTTCTCTGGTGGAGCACTGATGCTCAGCACCATGGATGGTGAAGATTTCCTGTCCCCTGTGAATTCAGATGCAGTTAAAAAATACTTCGCATAAAATGACCCGCTGGACATAAAAACAGAATGTAAGTCCAGGCAAAAATAGGGCATCCCGGCGAGTCAAAAACAGAATAAAAGACTCGGGCAAAAATAAGGGAAATAAATGAAAAAAATGTACACCCGCTGAGTTGAAAAGCCGCATTGGACAACTCAGGCAAGAATGGGTATCCCGATGGATTGAAAACCCGAAAGGGCGATCCATGCAAAATAAGGGAATAAGCGAACAACTGCATTCTGGATTCGTCTGTATTGTCAGCAACTTGGTTAAAACCCCAAAGGACCAAGCTTCGATCAGAATCAACATTCTTCAGAAAGCAAGATGAGAAGAACGTCAAAAGTCATACGAGTCATGGTAAGGAGGGAGCTCCTCAAAGCGTCGTCAACACTGCCAGCATTTTGCTTCTCAATTTGTAACAATCTCCTCATTTCAGGGGATTTGTTTCTTTGACTGTATCTCGCCAATTCAGGGCATATGAATTAATAAAATCAGATTTTCAGTCATGTCTCGTTTCGTACATTTTTATTTGCAAAGAATGTCTGATGTCTCAAAAAAATCAATTGCATAAGTACGGATGTTTTTCTCCCAAAAGTAATAATAATAAAACACATGCTTGCAGGGAATATACTTACTCGTGAGAATGCTTGATTCCTATGACGGAATCCAGTAAAGGATACCTCAGGACCTTTTGTGCGTTTCCTTATCTTTGCAGGATTGCAGGTATCCAGAACGCAACCTGGGGCATGCAAGTTACGTTTCAGCAAGCAGGCGAATCATTATCAACTCGGTCTATCTTCCACGTGGCACTGGAGAGTGCCCACTTCCCCAGCAAAGTTGCCAAATCAACATGCACTCAATCTTAGCATCTGAAATGCTCTATCCCCAGCTGAGTTGCCTCTTGTTGCTCTCCCCAGCTGAGCTGCCCCTCATAATTCCCCAGCCAAGTTGCCGTGTCATCCTCAGCTGAATACAGAAGTCAGGGAGCCATCACCCCACGGAGTTCCAGCCTCTATCCAGAAGAGCAACGCATGAAGAGATCACAACAGAGTGAAGAAAGCTTCTACAAACCCCAGCTGGGTCCCATTATAAGGATATGTCAATCAGTGACCTATATCCCCAAGCAGATACATCATTAGATCTACCAATGATCTCATCCCCAGCTGGGATGTTCACTTCAAGCAGATCATCCAGAGATCTTCGCAGCAATGGGATCCGAATCCCGGATCTGTGCCCCTTTGCATAATCATGGCATTTGCATCATACTATCCCCCCAGAGCGTAGCATTCCGTCTAATACGGAGCATTACGGCAAAAAATCAAATGCATAGCATAATCATAAGCCATGTTCTGAAGTAACACTTGTGAATAATAAACTGTTCATCATCATTGTACAAAAATCCCACCAGAGTCCCAGCAAAAGCAGTTGCCTCGCAAATCAGCAAACACCAATATATACACTTTTGGACACCCGTCCGTGTCAAATCACCAACAGAAAGCCCAAGACATCCTCTTTGCACTCACATATGCTTATATACACTTTCTTGACACCCGTCCGTGTCATATCCCCAGCGCAGTCGCTTACACTTTTACAACCCATATACTTGTTGATATTATATTACTTTTCTCTCTTGACACTCGTCCGTGTCACTCTCCCCGGCAGATAAACGCTCATCATTATATATACTCACTACTCATTGGTACGCTTATACAGATACTCGTCCGTATCTTGTATACATCATCACTCATATCCCCACAGATTCGACAGTAGTCCTTGTTCTTTGTTAACCAGTTGGTACTCGTCCGTACCATCATCTCAGAACATTGCGTCTAGTGTTTGTTTCTACATGATACTCGTCCGTATCATAGTCTTAAGGATGCTCGCCCGCATCTTTAATCCATACACCGTGTCAAACACTTATGTCTCCTTGAATATAGATACTCGTCTGTGTCTACTATTCCCCAGAAGAGTCCCTTCAGATTCAACACTCGTCCGTGTTCCTTGTTAACCCGTTGATACTCGTCCGTATCATCATCTCTGAACATGTGTCAGTTTGTTTCTACATGATACTCGTCCGTATCATAGCCTTAAGGATGCTCGTCCGCATCTTTAATCTACACAATACCAAATACTTATACTTTCTTTTCTTGGATGTAAACGCTCGTCCGTGTTTACTATTCCCCAGTAGATCACCAACAAATTTTCTTTTATCTAACACTCGTCCTGTGTTATGATAACCCTGAGAGCAGCCGTACCCTGCTAAGTGGTCGTCCTCCACTTCTTGATGGTCGTCCTCCGTCATGCTCATCCGATGGCCGTCCCCATCGTCGATTTTAGCAGCCGTCCCCTGCTAGGTGGTCGTCCTCCACCTCTTGATGATCGTCCTTCATCATTTTATCCAATGGCCGTCCCCATTGTTGATTTTGGTTATCTGGCATTCGTCCTATGTCATGAGAAACCTCGAGAGCAGCCGTACCCTGCTGAGTGGTCGTCCTCCACTTCTTGATGGTCGTCCTCCATCATGCTCGTCCGATGGCCGTCCCCATCGTTGACCTTTTCTATCCGATGGCCGTCCCCATCGTTGATATTTTCGGCAGCCGTACCCTGCCAGGTGGTCGTCCTCCACCTTTGATGGCCGTCCCCATCATATTCCTTTTATCCCCAACAGAGCAGCCGTCCCCTGCTAGGTGATCGTCCTTCACCTTTGATGGCCGTACCCCATCATCTGTTTATTTCATTTATTCTTTAACCCGATGGCCGTCCCCGTCGTGGTCCCTTTTCCTTTTAGCCCGATGGCCGTCCCCATCGTTGGTTACTTTACCTTTATGAACTTGATGGCCGTCCCCGTCATGTTTCATTAACCCCCAGAGAATGCTACAACTTTATCTCGATGGCCGTCCCCATCACGATTTTATTTTCCCCAGCTAGTCGGCCGTCCCCGTCTTGGCTTTACCTTTTATCCCCAGCATGTCGGCCGTCCCTGTCATTGCTCTTTACCCAGCAGTCGTCCTCTGCTCGACGGTCGTCCTCCGTCGCCCACTTTACAATATACTTTATTTTTCTTGTACAATCTATATCCCTTTTCTTCTTCATTTTGTGAGTGCAAATTTTGGACTGTCTTTGATATTCAACCACAAGTTATCTTGTTTGCCTGTTAAGCCGTTGCTTACATCCTGCACAGCTAACTCATGTTTGAATAGGGGCAGCTGTAAACACCCCAAATTTTCCCTCACTCATTCACACCATGGCTTGTGATCATCTCACATGCATAAATACAATCATATCATCTCACATCTCATTTTTGATTCACTGCATAGTTTCTAAGGCATCTGCACCTAGGGTTTGTGATCTGAGCAATCCCAAAGCTTCTTGAGCCATTCCAAAGGCCACCAATCAACTCAAAGGGGTCCATGTGTGTTCTTATGTCATATTCCATCTCCTCAAAGCCAAAATTGCAGAGGAATCACAAGAACTAGGGTTTGAGTGGATGCAGAGCCAGGATGAACTGCACAGTTGACCTAAAATTAGGGTTTTGGTTTCAGAGGCCATAACTCCAAATTTTTTGGTCATTCTTGTTTCCATTGATCTCTATATGGTATAGGGAGTATGCATATCAATTTTCATGAAGAAATTCCATGGGGAAGTCATCTGATCAAGAGTTGACTTTTCAGACAAGTCAGTGTAAAATCAGGGCATCTGAGGCCCCCAATGACCCAACCAATGAGTGATCTTCATCATTTTGAGTGTATATGATCTTTATTTGATCATGGAAGAAGGTTGAAGTTCATAGAAATCAAGAATTTAGGGTTTTTGCAAATGTTGACTTTTTGGGCATAGTTGACTTTTCAAGAATGCATCATTTTAGGTCACTTTTCAAGCCTTGATTCTTGATCCAAAAATGCTTCAAATGGAAAAACTTTGGTCATGAAAGTTGTAGATCTCATTTTTCCCTTTTCAAAAAGTACAAGAACATGATCAAACTCTTCTTGAATCAAAAGTTATGGCAATGCAAAGTTGGCTAAAATCATTGATTTTCAAGGCATGCCCTAAGTGGAAATTTTGCAAAGTCTTGGACCAATGCATGTTGCAGCCTCTAATTCATTTCAAACCAGCACATAAACATTCTCTAAGTCCTAAAAATCAGATTTGGACCAAGAATGCCTATGGTTTATGTTTGGTTAGGCAAAGGAATCACATGTGAACCAAAGTTACAACAAGTTGCAAAACCACTCATTTCTCTTCACCAACTTGCTGCATTGGTCCTTGAATCAAGCTAGCCTCACACACTCATCATGCTGCGCAGCCCATGCCCATTGTACTTGCCTAGAGTCAAGCCATGCCTTACTTACACAAAAGTTGACCTTTATGCAAAAGTAAACATCCCAATCACCACAGGCCATGTCACATCTTCTGGCCACTTGGATTAAAATAACATATCATTTTGCAAGCCATTCCATGTACTAAGCAAGGCTGAAGCTCTCTCATTCAACACATTCACAAAAACACACCACATTGCAACTTGCTTCGAATCTGCCTCCATAGCCTGCAAACACTTCAACCATTTTCACCATTCAACTCACCTTGTTCCATAGACCACAAAGCACCAAGAACACAAGCCTGAAACAGCCTGAACATCTCACTGCCATTTCTCACTTCATTTTGCAGTTTCATTCGAAACTCTCACCATAGCTCACAAACACACCAACAAACACTCCAGACCTTCTCCATTCATCCTCAGGACCACAAACCATCATTCACAATGGCCTGAAACCTCCAGAAACTCCATTGCCATTTCTGACCAAGCTTGAGCAGGAGCTTTCGAAACTCACTATCCAGCCAACTCAAACTTCTTTTGAGCATTCAAACATCTTCTGGGGATCAAGTGGAGTGGTTTGCACTGGAAGAAGTGGCCAGAAAGTCCTCAAGTTGAAAGCTCCAAATCTCAGGTAGCTCGAAATTATTTTTTCCAGAAATTGTTTTTCTTGTTACAAACTTGTTCTATGTGCTTCACTGATCATCCTGATGTTCTTAGTTTTTGAAATGGCTTTGATTTGAGTATTTAATTTGTCTCTGAAGCTTGCGTGCCCTAGTTTTTATTTCTTTCGATTCAGCTTGTTTAGGAAGAAGAAATGTGTTTTGAGAGAGGGGTTTGATTCGTGAGAGGATGGAGATCATTTCTATGTTCTTAGTTTTCATTTTTGATACGATTTGAGGGGTTTGGGGATTTTTCAGGTGAGGTGCTGGCCGGAGAAGACGACCGGAGTTCTTCTCCGGCCACCTGAGAGTGATTATGCCCTAATTGCGTCATTAACTCTAGTTTGAATTTGAGCCATAGATGGCCTTTGACCTGTTGACTTCCCTCTCTTTTGGATGGCCCAGATCAGCTAGCTTAGCCCTAATCCACGTGTTAGCCTAATTAATCCATAATTTAATTAATTTAATCAGAGTCAGCCTGGACCCTTGGATGACGCGCGCAGTCAACCAATTTAAACTCAGAATCAATCTCATCCATCCATCCTGATTACTTCCTATTTTATTTGATTTTAATTCATTTTCTTTTCAATTAACTTGCATATTTATTTTAAAATAGCAAAAGTGTCTTAAAAATTATGAAACTTTTTCTTAAAAGTTTTATTAATTTTTAAGACACAAAAATATTTTTATTTTATTTTTTATCATTAAAAAAGTATTTTTAAATATTTAAAAGATTATTTTTAATTGATTAATGGGAATTAATTAATTAAAAATACTTTTAGGTATTTAAAAATTACAAAAAAATTCATGAAATGTTCTAAGACATTTAGAAACATTGTCCAACCTTCAAACCAAATTTCTTTTTTGATCTTGATGCATTTTAAGAATTTTTCATTGAATTAAATTATTTTTTATGCATTATTTTGATCATAAGTTCAAAAATTCATTTCTGCCTATTGGAGAAGGTTGAGACATTGATTCTTCTTGCATTGTTTTGTGTTTGGCATGTGGTTTCTAGGGTAAAATGGCCATGATTTGTTTCCTCATTTTCCAATTGTTTGACATTTATTTTGTTAAGAACCCTAAAAAACCCTAATAACTTAGAAAAATCATATCTTGAGTTTGGTTGAGAGTTGAGAGCTCCCCTTTGGACAGTGGTTCATTATAGGTTTAAGGTTTCATTGAGTGGCATTTTCCATTTTTTATCTTAGGGTTTGTTTCTGTTTTGGGTTTTTGTTTGATGTTTGATTCATGAACCCTAATTTGGGATTTCTCTTGCATCCTTCTTGCATTTCCTTGCATAACATGACTTGTCTTTGCATTTTGTGCATTCTTGTGATCCATTTGACATCTTAAGACATATAGAAAGCATGTTTGACCATTGCATTACATATTTGCCATGTCATTTGTCTTGTATGATTCATAACTTTTCATGTTCATTCATGCTCCTTAACTTGCATCATTTGCATTCATAATCTTGTATGAACATCCCCATGCCTTGCCTCATGTTTATAGCACTCCATAGCATCATTATCATCATCCACATGCTTCTGGTTTTGTTTATCATCATGTCATCTCATCTCATTTTGCACTGCATTGCATTTCTCACTAACATTTCAGGTGGTAAGTGACTTTGAGAAGTGAATTTGCCTTCACTTCTCATAACTTTTCTTTTCATCTCTTTTGCATCCATGCTGCATTTCCATATGTGTTTGAGTTTGAGCTTGCTCATTCTTCTTCTTCCCACTTTCTTTCTTCAAGTGACTTGACTTCTTGAATGAAGCAAGTCACTTTGCTTCTCTTGATCCTGTTCATCTGCTTCCTGGTGGTTCTCCTCTGAAGATTTGTTCTTGCAAACCTCACAAACCTTAGGATCATCCAAGCATGACAATGAATTAGGGTTTTGATTAGTCCCCCCATAGTTTTACCTTTGTGTCTCTCTTTGAGTCCTCTCTTCTCACCTCATAATCAGGGACTAAACCCTAAAGGCTTTAAGACTTTGTGATTAAGCTTATGCCTGCATCCTTCTTTTAGGATGGAGTGTATAACTTTAATCCTAAGTGTTAAACCCTTAATGTGTTTAAATCTCTTAATCAATTCACCTAATAATCATCAAGACATCACACTTGTAACTTGGGCCTTGCATTAGGGTTCTAATTCTTCCTTAATTGGTTAAGAAGGACTAACCCTAGTGTTAATGGACAAGTCCCCCTCAAGTTGTCTTACAAATCATAAAAATCACTTCATCATCATATCATTAAATAAAATCCACTTAATCAAAGGCTTGTTTTGTCATGAGTTTAAACCCTAATCATGGATTAAGTTGAGGAGCTTTCCTCAGCTTAAACATTCTCATCTATTATCCTTCTATTAGGATGGTGTAATGAGTCTGTTTAATCCCTGATTATGGCTTAACCTCATTACTCAACACTAAACAAAAATCACAAAAACATCTAAATAATCACAAGTAGGTTAATGATCTTAATCCTACACCAAAGGTGATTAAGTGTGAGAATCTGACTTCACACTTAAGGTATTCTCATTACCCCTAATCAGAGGGAAGATGTGATGAGTTTACTAACCCATTGGTTTAGGCTTAAGCTCATTATCCTATGACAAACTTCAAAAGCAATAAAAGACTGAAAGCTCAAAACAAACAATAATCGTCTCCTCCGGGATTCTTTTCTCATCACCTTCACTCGTAAACGAGAACTTGCTTCTTCCGTCTAATGCAAGACAGTTTGCACCTGAGCCAGACAGGTCATACACTTGAGCATTGACAAGCAAGCAGTTCACAAGTCAATTCATCTTTCAGTCTCTTTGGGTCGAACTACGGTGTTCTGACTTCCTCATTGCACGAGAGGATACGTAGGCATAACTTAACAGTTATCGAACAAAAGTCTCTGTACATTCCCCCTCTTTCTAGCCTCATTCTTTTAGCCTCATATTCTTGAGCATCTCATTTTTGTCCCTACACAGACACATCATTTATACACTTCACACTTTTTTTTTAGCACTGACACCCGTACATTCTTTTCCAGCTATTTTACACACAAATTGCACTGACACTACCCCTTTATAACACAAATCTTTTAAGCGTGGATCCCGTCGAGTACGACGGACAATCTGGGTGCTAATACCTTCCCAGGTTGTAACCAACCCCCTTTCTCAGTCTCTCTGGTTCGCAATCGTCTTATCCATGTCTTTCTAGGTTTATGCAGCATTATCTTTCCTCCGGGATAAAAATGCCTAGCTGGCGACTCTATTCATTCTCCAGTGAGTTCACGGCTGTGTGTTCTCACTGTTCCCTTCGCCGACCGTTCGCGTCTGTACCCTTATCTGACCCTGTGTCACTTATCGGGAGCGACAATATCATCTCACATTGCATATTTGTTTCACTGCATAATGTCGCTCCCTGGATTTCCATCCTGGTACAAACGCGAAAGTGGCGCGGAAAGAGGTTAGAGTCGCCAGCCAGACATTTTTATCCTGAAGGAACGGGAATGGTAATGCTGCACAAACCAGAGAGAAGAAGAGGAAGGACACGGGTCCTGCGAACCAAAGAGACTGAGTTCGGGAGTCGGTTACGACCTGAGAAGGTACTAGCACCTAGATCGTCCGCCGTACCCGACAGGATCCACGCTTGCAAAGAAACTATTTCAAAGGGTGAAGGAATGAAAACTGTTGCGAAGAAAAGGAACTGAACTGGGTAAAAAGAAAATAAAAGGGAACTGAAAAAGAAATGAAAAGGAAAAATGTAGGGAAAATAAAGATTGTGCTCGAATGGGCCCTATCCCGCTGCCTACGTACCTCATCGGGAAAATGAGGATCAGAGTCGCCGTAGTTCTCCTAACTAGGGGTGGAAAAGATTGCTTGTGTCTTAAGGCTTGAACTGCCTATGTCAATGCTCAGGTGTTGCAGGCTCGGACGATGAGTGTGTTACCGTTTTGCAAAATGACAAGTAGGAGCAAGTTCGCGGACGGAGCGAAGGTGGTGAGAAAAGAAGTCCCGAAGGAGAGACGTTTATTGTTTGTCCAGTGTTTTTTTTAGTTTTCTATGAGTGTGGCACAAGGAAGTGAACTTAAGCTCTTTTCCATGGAATGTGTACTTGCTACTACATTCCAAGATGGAATAATAGAACAAGCACACTCAAGTAAGGAGAAGATCCCCAAAACTTGATTCCAGAGATTAGGGCCTAAGTTCACTAACTTGTTGAATTTATTAAGTGTTTTTGTAATTAAAATGAAGAAGTGTGTTTTATGATTTTCTTGATGAAGGTGGTCTCATGATCAGACTTGTGCATCATGATAGACAAGCTTGTATTATCCCAAGATGGGAAGACTACAAGTGCTCCATGGAATAAGGCTATTGCACAGGAGACCACTTCCATCCTTATTAAGGTGTTTTTTAGGTTTTTGTTTTGAGATGAGAAGAGAAAGAAACCAAAGGAGCAAAAAGGTAAACAACTAAAGGAATCTAACAATCCTAGAAATTATCATGCAAAGGGTTTGGTACTAGGTTAGTGAGGATTCAACTATCCTAAAGAAGAAGGAAGGAAGAAAAGAAGAAGGAGAAAGAACCATGGTGGCCTAAGCACACCTCAAGAATAAAAGAAGAAAGCACGAAAAGAAATGGAGGAAGAAGTTGAGAAGAAGAAGAAATAAGGAGAGGAGAATGCAGTAAGGAGTAATTGAATAATGCACAAACAGAGCCTACACCAGTAGGACTTCCAGATGCAGCAACATGCAAATGGTAAAATCGGGTCTCATTGGTACCTAGCGGAGAAGGTTCGTTGCCTCTTCAAAACATGCCAAAAGTCCAAGTAGATTTCAAACTGGTAATACATTCAACAACCAAGCACAAACATTCATTATCATGGTATCAAGCAAACATCCATCATCCAAAGCCAATCGACAAATAAAACCAGAGTCAATATCAAGAATTGGTCCACACGGTATCAGGGACTAAATATAATCTGCACCTAGAAACTCATCAGTCTAAACAAAGTTATGAAAATTAATCACAAGACCATCGTCAAGCAACATCCTCTATTATCAAAATCGAACAATGAACCTACAAAACATCAAACAAAAACTACAACCAAAATTAAACAAAATCTTAATTAAAACAAATTAATCAAAATTAACGTTAAAGCTAAATTATAAAAAATTAAATAACAAAACTAACAAAACTACATCAACGCTCTAATGAAAATAAAGTTCTAACACTTCTAAAAACAATAACATAACTCCAAATAGCAAATCAACTAATGTTCAAATAAGAAAATCAAATAAAGTTCTACTAAACATCAACAATATAAAATTCAAATTAACAACTAAAAACAACAAATATTAACTAAGAACAAATAATTAAAAGAATAGAATTGAAAAATAATAATAGAATATAGGGGGAAAACTGCTGAATTCAAGGATGCTAGTAGCAAAATTCAAATGGGCTTTGACCCAATAGAAACAACAGCAGGAATGGGGGTAATTCGCAGGATAATAGGGTGCTAGATAGAAAAACCAACATGGGCTTAGTTACAGCCCATCAACAACAATCAACCAGGATGGGGGTGTCTAGATCGGAGGGTGGAAAGAGAAGAAGATCATCTGGGCCTAAGCCCATCAACTACAACATGAAGCTTTTTCTTAACAAAAAATCAATAAAAGTTAAATTCAGAAAAAAAAATTAGATGAATAAGGGTTTGTGAAACGGAACAACAAAATAAAGAAGAAAAACAAAATAGACAAAATCGATCCTCTTCTTCTTCAACGCGACAACACCACCGATCCACATCTGCCTACCGCGCCACTGCGAATGCCCTCCGTCTTCACCTTTTTCGTGCAGATCGCCGGTCCTCTGTTCTTCATCTCAAAGGAGAAACAACAACTCGCGATCTCTCTGTGTCATCTTCATGCTTTTGCGACGCTCCATCCACTCGCGAGGTCGAAACACGAAAATGGTCGTTTCACATTCAAACTTTCAATTTCATCATCAATTTTCTCAACACCGGAAATACTCTCCTTTATCCCTCTGTTTCTCGGTTTTAATTCTTTCTCGGTTTGCCCTCTTCATCTATTTTTCTTTTTTCAGATCTGGTTCTGATGTTGAGTTTTCGGTGAGGTTTTGGAGTTGATGCAGGGGTTGAATCAAGGTAGAAAGGGTGATGACGAAGGCGATTGAAGATGAGTGTTGAAGGATGTTTGTTGGAGAGTTTGTATGGAGGTTATGCGGGTTGAAGGTTCGTGGTTGAAATTAGTTGGAGAAGAGTTTTTGTGGTTGAGAAGAGGCAATGGTTTGCGATTGGTGGTGAGGTGAGGTTCTGAGGGTGATGAAGAAGAGTGTTATGTGAGGTTTTGGGTTTGCGTTAAAAAGTTGAAGAAAATAATGGTTTGGGTGAGGTTGTTGTGTTGGTCTGAGATGGGAAAAGTATGAGAATGAGGTATCGAGAATTGTTGAGAGAGAGTCCGAGAGTGATATATTGTGTGTTGGTATTTGTTGTTGAAGATATTGAAGGGTGTATGAAGGTAGGTGAAGGAGTTGCAACGAGTTTGTTGAAGAAGGGGTGTGAAGGTGAAAACTGATGTGTTGGTTTGATGTTACGGAATGAGCAGAGGTTTTGTGGTGTTTATTACGATTTTGGTTGTTGAAATTGAAGAAGGTGGATTTCTCGTTTGGTTGTGCAAATGATGTGCATAAGTTGTGGAGGAAAATGAAATTGTTGTGGGTCATCCCTGTGTACGGTGTGGGTAATGAAGAAATATCAATATTTTTTGTGTGAAAATGGAGTGAGAATTTGTTGTTGAATGTCCTGTGTATTGTGCGTTGTGTGGGTACGGAAATATTGGCCAGTGTGAGGAGTATTGTTCACGGGACTGTCCTTTCTTGCCTTGCATTTCTACAGCTTGTTTTTTTCATTGTAAATTAAATTATTTGATGGGCTTTAGCATATACATATACAAAAAGTGGCATGGGCTTTTGAATTAGAAATGATAAAAGTGGCTTAGATTTAAATGGTAATTTGGGTAATGGAAATAGTTTAAAAAAAGAAAATTTGGCTTAATGGCTTAAGGTGTTAAAATGATTTATGAAATGGATGGATTAATCGGATCGGTAATTTGAAAATGGATGATGACATGAGTAATTGGACGTGGAATTGGGAAAAATAATTGAAATAAATGGTTAATGAATGACAAACAAAAGGGTGATAAAAACTCGATTTTAAGGAACAAATGAAATCAAACTCAAACTTTTCCATAAAACCATTTATTAAATGAACACATATATCACCAAACACCTCGCCATTGAAACAACAATCATCTGAACTAATCCTTCTCTAACAAAATAAATCTTGAATCACTTTGAATCTGCTTGGATCGATCACTTGGAAAATAAATCCACAGATGAACACAATTTGTACCGATGACCTGACTTTCTGAACTAAACCTTCCCACGAACCACTGTCTGATAAACTGATGAATTTCACACAACACCACTTGACTTTGAATGCTCATTATCTGATAAATAAACCACTGATGAATTAAAATTGGACAACCTGATGACTTCCACACCACAACCTTGGATACGTACTGCCTGAGAAATCAATCCCTGAAACCCCTATCTTGCACTTGAAGCAAACTCTTGATAGTTTGACCAAGATTAGGTCAAACATCCCTCTGGAATGGATCGTGACTGAACAAACACACTTGAACTGAAATCATAGATTTTGAGATGTTGAGAAGAGAAAAAATAGCCTTGCAACTTGATGAAGGAGAAAATTGCCTAATGATGAGCCAGATGCATAGTGAATAGTCCTTGCAACCATGAAATCCTTGAATACCGCAGAATCGGGGAAATAAACCCTAATTCTGACAAGAGAAAAAGAAGATGATGCCATTGATTGCTGCATAGCTAAGAACTTGTATTCTTCTGATAATCCACAAATAAAGTGTGAAACCCTAATTCTCAGCAAATACCGATCCCATGTCCAGGAGCTATACAAATGATAGGACCTAATGGAAGATGCAAATGGAAATGCATATGAATGCGAAACAAAAAGCAGATAAATTTAGGAAAACCAGAGGGCAAATTTTGGGGTGTTATAGCTGCCCCTATTCAAGCAACTGTTAATCTGAAAAGGACGAAAGCGCCGACTGTCGGCCGTTCGAGATGAATTGTGGTTGAATACCAAGAATAACCAGAAATTTGCACTCTGCTGGAGAAAAACAGAAATGGGAAATAAACTCAACCAAATAACACTCTGGGTAGTTGAAGTGAAGGCAAAGCAGACGAGCTCCCTCCCAAATTGAATTGTTGCGCCGAATAAGAAAACTTAGACAGACGAGCCTTCCTCAAGCTAAACTGTTACGCCAGGACTTGGACATACGAGCCCTCTTCAAGTAGACCTGTTACGCCAGGAATTGGACATACGAGTCCTCTTCATACATTTGCAACATATGACCTGAGACAAACGAATCTCCTTCGGATAAATCTGTTACGTCAGGACCGGTAACCATTTTGACGTTTAATCCCACCGTCAGGATTTCAAACCTCTTCAACACAGACGAGTATTGGGTGATCATCCAGAGAACACAAACGAGTTCCATAAGTCAATGATACAAACGAATATCAGACGATGATCTAAGAAACACAGACGAGCGCTCCAGGCGATGATACAGACGAATATCAACCACTGATATATACGAATACCAGAAATCCAATACATACGAGCATTCAGGGTAGCCATACAGACAAGTATCAGAAATCCAACACAGACGAGCAATTGGAGTAGCAAAATAGACGAGTACCAGAGTGATAATCAAATCGACACATATGGATCTAAGATAACACAAACGAGTGTGAAGGATGATACAGACGAGTATCCAAATAATGCAGACGAGCTTCAAACAGGTAACAAACACAGACAAGTGATGGGGAATGCAGACAAGCAACAAGCAAATATCAAACACAGACGAGTGTTGAGGAAAGCAGACGAGCAACAAGCAAATGTCAAACACAGACGAGTGACAGGGAGTGCAGATGAGCAAAAGCAAAGTGCCAAGAGTGGCAGTAAGAATCTCGATTCTGTAGGGGAGAACAAGGTCAAGATGTTTTGACACTTAACTCTGGTTAGGGGGATGAACAACTGACTGTGTCCTTACATTAGCCAAAAATAAATTGGCGACTTCTCTGGGGAATATTTCAATGATGGAAAATTCCAAACATGCAACTCTGTGGGAAAATGGAAATCTTCAGACTCGGCTGGGAGATGCCTGATCAAATACTCTAGCTGAGGAGAGAATTTTGACAATTTTGACTTCTGTGGGGATGCACGGCCTTCAGCTTCCAGTTGGGAATACTTCACCGTGGAAAGACGACTCCGCTTGGGGATGAGAACAATTCAATTAGCCTTAAAGTTCTGCTGGGGATATCATCTGCTCTAACTCAGCTGGGGCAATGTCAACCTTCTGGCTTGGATGAGGAAAAATATTGGCAATGCTTTGCTGAGAAAATACTTTGCTGAGGAGACTTTGCTAGAGAGTTAGAGATCAACATAAGTCGAATAAAGCCCCAGGTATAGTATGATGACTGTGTTGTGAGAACGAATAATTCCTCGTGAAGAAACCTTGTCTGCTAAAGGAAAATTCTCTGCTTGGGGAAGAAATAAACGTCCAATGCCCTGTTGGGAAAAGAAATACCAGATATTCCCTGAGAATTAACCCGGTGCCTCAAGCTTATGAGCTCAACAGTTGCATACTAATTATCTTGAGTGAACAGGCGCTCCTTTACTCCTCAAATTGCCTCGGACTGCATCGTCTATGAAAAAGATTGTCTCTAGAGGATTTTACAGAAGACCTGGAATCTAGAATTACCCCAGTGTCTTCAAACTCTCGCAGAAATTCAACAGATTCTGAGATAACTGCCCCAGACTGCGTCTTGAAACGATATTGCCCTACACAAGAAAAGGAACCCATGCAGTATGAAGATGCAATGCAAATGATGCAAGATGTACACGTATGCTCAAGATGCTAAGGATATGATGATATGAGGATGAGCTATGGGAGATGATTGAAACAAGGATGGTTGGGTGTTAGGGCCAGGTTGATAGAGATTTTTGTTTTCGGTTGCCAAGCAATTGGACTTTGAAAGTGAATTACCAGACGAGAACCGGTTTATAGAAGGTAGGCCAACAGACGAGAACTGATGGGCAAAGAATAAGTCGTCAGACGAGAACTGACTCCTTGGGTTCATTGTCAAACGGGAATTGACTCTGAAAAAGAATGATTACCAGACGAGAACTGGCGTTCAACAGGCTAAATGAAAAAGTGACCGGACGAGAACTGGTTAAAGGGTTCGCCTACCAGACGAGAACTGGTATTTGAAGTGATTTTCCAGACGTTAACTGGACTTTGGGGTTGGTTTAGAAGTTGGGGTTACGAGGCCCTACGGTGTCAGGTTGAAGTTGTGGGGGGTAGGATGCCCGATGCATTTATGATGCGTATGCTCTAGCGAAGCGACATGAATAACGTATGCAAATGATTTATGCAATGCTCATGAAAAGCTAGAAAAACTCCCAAGGTGGGAAGAAAGGTCTTTGGTGACAAGGATTCTGGTTAAGAAGGGTGACAAAGGCGAGGGTGGGTAGCGTGGTTCCTCGATACTCATCTTGAACTCGGAGACTACCGATATAACTTGCTTTGTGTAGCTAAAGTTGCCCCCAGTTGGGTGAGTCTCTGAACAGACTGCCTCTGATTATCCAATCCCTAGCATGGAGGACTCGGATGTCCCCTCGAGGAGAGTTGCACTTAATGATCTCTGGAAGTGTCCTGCCCCGATATGAGCGTGGAAGCGACTTGACTCATTCTGACTGAGCATTGGAAGAATTCATCATTGGTCAATAGAAAATCCGGGTGTCCTTCCCCTGTTTAGTAGATTCACTTCTGATCAACAGACTCTTAAATGATTTCCCCTCAATAAACTGATCTTTGGGAACTTGCTTTAAACTGACTGATTCCTTGATCGACAAAACCACTGGACAACATGCCCCTGATTCACAGGCCTGCAAGATGCTCTTGATTCTAGATATCATTGTTGAATGATCAAGTTCTCTTGTGACTGCTCTTTGTAGGAACTCCCCTGATGTCGTAGACTGACTTGCAATTAAAAATGTTCATTCACAAATGGTAATTTTAATGCAGTTCACATGCAAGTTTTGAAAATTTATTTACTTGAATGTTGTGACAGTGTGTGACGAATGGACCATTAGTCCAAACGTAGTGCTGACTTAGCAAATCGTTAGGAGTCAGTTTACGCAACCTTGTCGCAGTATGCTTTCAGAATTGAACCTGATTTAATTAGGACTTTTAAGGGTTATGACATGGCCTGGTTCACGGTTTTAGAAAGAAAGATCTATGGCTCAAAATTTATCTGTGCCCACCCATTCTCCTTGATGTTCTCCAGTCCTACGTTCAGCTAATTTGGCCTGAGCGCTCACCTCTCGCAAGGTTTTGTAATGGTTGAGGAACCAATGACGTTGACGGTTTAAGCACCAATGAGGTTTCTTGGAGTAACAATCACCCCTTTGTCTTTATGTCTGTAGTCACACGATTTTGTTCTTATGGAACTTTTTCCTTTTTGATATTTTTTACTCCCTAATTTTTGCCTGGACTGAATATTTTTTTCGATTTTGAAGTCCAGCGGGATGCCCTAACTTTTGCCTAAGTCATTTGTTTTCACTTTTTTTTTGACTTAGCGGGCTTTTATTTCTCTTTTTTTTTGCTTTGATTTTTGTTGAACAAATCATGTGACACAGGCTTGTCCTGATTGTTTGAGAGGGTAATGACTGCCTCATTCCTTTGTTGGCGAGGGGTAACCATTGTGGTTTCACTACTCTTGACCTCTTGAGGTGTAATGAATGAAAAGGTAATGGATCCTCGGATGCACATTCCTTTGGAAATTTGAACGCTCAGTCAACTCAACTGATGACTACCCTGCCCCGGGTTAAATGTGAGGGTTTTTTCATTTAGAAAAGAAACTCCTACTTCAAGGCTCAAAGGGGTTGACGAGGTTCTATCTCCCTTATATCTCCGGTGTTTGGGAATTGAAGTAATGCCTGTACATCATCAGCAGGTTCTACTCTGAAAGCATACCTTCAACAATTATGGGTATTCAGTTGTCATCATCCTGCCTCAAACCTGCTAAACAACAGTGAAATAAATGGGAGGTATATGGATGCAATTTTTTTTTGTTTTTTTCAATGCAAATAAAGAAAAATGAGCGAATGCGACATAATTGATTCAAAAAGTGCATGATCACTTCATTAACATTACCATTCAAAACAACAATGCTTAAAAGACAAGTAGCTGCTAACAGGAAAGAAACTACAATGCAAATGATAAAAAGGATACAATGATCAATAGTTCTAATGACATCTTCTTGCCTGGACCATTGAAATAAGGAGACGCTCCTTCAAAATCTTTGAACTAGATCAGGCGCGGAGTTAACGTGTACAACCAAGCTTCCTTCTGGAAAGGATATGTACCCTTTGTCGATCAACTGTTGTACTTTGTCCTGAAAAGCTTTGCAATATTCGGTTGAATTCCCCATTGATCCACCATGATACCCACACTGCTCATGAGGATTGTACTTTGGAGGGTACGACTCTGGCAACGGCTTGAGAGACTTAGGAACCACCAATAAGCTCTGAATTAGATGTGGCAAGAGTTCACTGTACGCCATAGGAACTGGATGAAGAGGAGCATTCCTTCTTTCCAGATTGTTGCTGTAGATGTTTAGAATTGGCAGAATTTTTGACCAACAAGAAGTGTTGAACTTAGTTCAGGATGTCACATCAGATGTTGTGACATTATCAAACAGAGTATAAGTTAATGAACTTAATTCAGGATGTCACACCAGATGTTGTGACATTGTATAAGTTAATGAAGTAAGTTCAGAATTCAGGATGTCACACCAGATGTTGTGACATCTCAAACCTGCTACCAGAATTAAATAATGCTTAACAGAACTGAGTAAATTCAGGGAATTTATCTGGAATTAATTGTGAATGGATAAAACAGTAGAAGGCGCATCTGTAGGGAGATTGGTTATATGATTTCAGTATAACAGAAGAACTGACTCACCTAGAATCAAGGAAGTAACAAACCCTAATTCAAGGTGATGACAGCATGCGTATCAGGATTGGATAACCTACAGAAAGCCCAAAATCCAAGCATCTATTTAAGCAACAGAAACTCTCAGAATAGAGTACAAAATTAAGAAGACTAAATAGGGTGTTCGTGTTTTAATAGCAGGTGTCGCTCCCGGGATTTTCATCCTAGTACAAACGCGAAAGTGGCGCGGAAAAGGTAGAGTCGCCAGCCAGACATTTTTATCCCGAAAGAATGGGAAAGGTAATGTTGCACAAACCTGAGGAAGAAGGAAAGGACAAGGCCCTGCGAACCAAAGATCTGAGTTCGGGAGTCGGTTACGACCTGGGAAGGTATTAGCACCCCAGATCGTCCACCGTACCCGACGGGATCCACGCTTGCTTGTTTTGTTTCAAAGGGTGAGAAAATATAACTGCTGCTGAATAAAACCGCTGACTGGGATGGAAAATGAAAGGAGAAAGGAATAAGAAAGTGAAAAGAAAGGGGGAAATGTAGGGAAAATAAAGAATGTGCTCGAACGAGCCCTACCCCGCTGCCTACGTACCTCATCAGGATAATGAGGATCAGAGTCGACGTAGTTCGCCTAACTAAGGCGGGAACTATTTATTTGTGTTTTTTATGCTGGAACTGCATATGTCTATGCTCAGGTGTTGCAGGCTCGTCTGGTACGAGTGCGTTTACCGTCTTGCATGTGAGACAAGTCGTCGTGAGTTCGCGTTGAGAGTGAATGAGATGATAAGAGAAGTTCCCGCAGGATAGTCGCTTGTTATTTGTTTTTTGTCTTTTATGAGAAGTGTTTTGAATTTGATTGTGAACTGTCTTGTACTGAGACCTATCCATCGCGGGAAGCATTTACACCTCGCCCCGAAACAGGACACGTATAAACACTCCGCAACAAAGTCTCGTGTCGTACAAGATTGTTCGGTTTTTATTAAGTGTTTTATTATTTTTCTTCGTGAGATGAGAAAGAGTGACTCAAATTGGAAAAGGCAAATCTAATGGGAACTAAGACATACCCTAATTTTTATTGATTTGTTTACATGGGAAATCCTATGGTTTGTGGGTTTTTTTTCTTCTAAACCTAATGGAAAAAGCAACTAGAACTAATAGAATGCAACTTACTTCCTAAGGAAGATAAGTTGATTCTAAAACCAAGGGAAAACCTAAAACAATTGAAGAATTAATCAACATACAAAAATATTGAAATTAAATGACTAGCTAAAATTCAAAGGCACTTCAAATAAAAGCATGAATTAAAATAGTCCTATTTATTTTTATTCTAAGTCTTAACTAAAAATGAAACTTAAGCCTAAATTCTAAACTAAGGTCCCACCTAATATTTTTTCTTCTAAACATCAAAATCTAAACTAGCCTAAGTCCACATTAAATTCTAAACTTTAATCTAAACCAAACTATTTTTATTTGAATTTGATATCAAAGCCTAAACTAAAAGAAATTGTATGTAACAAAGCCTAAGACTAAAAATCCTAAAAAATAGCAAAACCTCTAGAAAAATTATGAAAATTAATCTATGGGATCCTAAGATTATTTATAACATTGTGCTAAAAGGAATTCTAAAAAATCAAATTTTTACTATGCCTAAAAATTGCTTATTTCTATCTAAGAATTATTCACTAATTTCTAAGGATTAAGCCTCTAAACCTAAGATAAAATGAGCTAAAAAATCTACTAAAATTATCCTAAGTACTACTATGAGTCCTCTAATTACAGTAAAAAGAATGGGCAAAAAAAGTTACTGGAAAGTTAAGAAATAAAATCTACAAAGTTATGGACAGTTAAAGAAAATATATTAAAACTACTTACATGAGAAATTCAAAAAAAAAAAAAAAATCAAAAATCAAGCAAATTCAGAAAAATTAAATGCCAAATATTTCTAAATTGAATTAAAAGTTTACTTGATTTTTTTTGGGAATTTTCCTAATCATTTTTCTATTTTTATGGGATTATTTTCTAACTATGATATTAACAAAAATAAAATTCTAAAAGAAAATAAAAAGGGTGGATTAGTATATTTTCTAGTTACTTATAAATGGGCCTAAGCCACAGGGGTGCAAACAGCAAAGACTAATGAGGCCCAAAACGCAGGTTTGAAAAGGGGTGCAAGCAGAAATTTCTCCTATTGTAATTTTTCTATGGGCTTAATGGGGGGTGTTAATAGCAAAACCATCAAGGCCCATTTTCGCTGGAAATGGAGGGAGGTGAGAAGAGTGATCTTTTCAGTTATTTTCAGAATGGGCCCAGGATGTGGGGTGTTAATAGAAATATGAGTCATGAAAGAGTGGTCCAACCGGACGGTGACAAGTGTCACCGCCGGATTGGACCCCGAAAATCCATCCTATCCCTAAGATCTAAAAAAACGGTAGAAGAGATCAAGCCAATATGATTCTTGATGACATTTTAATTTAATTAAATGGTGCATTGAATGGATTATTATCAACTTATTACTTTTTAATTTTCAATAATCCTCCATTTATTTCTTATGATTCCACTTAATTAAACAAACTCATAAACTTATAGAAATAAAAAAGGGACCGAAAACACAATCCCTAAAGAAACCCTAGACTACTCTTTCTCCCCTTCACCGCCGCAGCAACCCTCATCTTCTACCCTTCCTTCTTCTTCTTCGACTTCACACCACCACCTTCTATCATCCTCCTCACGCGCGGCCTAACTTCGCGAACCAATCAACGGAAAGATTCCACGAATCACCCTAGGCTCACTCTCCTCTGCTTAAGCTTGCACCTATCTCCTACCCTCACGCGTAAACGCCATAAACGTGGACCGAAATAACAATGCTAGTACCACACCGATCAAGAACGCACGGAAACGATTCGTACCTTATGTTATCGAAGCCGCGAACGAAGCTTTGACTCGTTGAAGAGGGAGCTTCCAAGGTGAATGCGATGTGGGTGCGGCAAGGAGGCCCTCACGTGCTACTCAATCCTTTTCAGGTATGATTCGTCTCTAACCCTCTTTTCCCTTGCGTATTCTCGGTTTCGCACACTTTATGCCGTTGTTGAACTGTTGTTGACGAAGCTTGATGGTGCGTTTTTTGTGAGTTACAGGCTTGTTTGATGGTTCAGCAAAAGATGACGCAAGGGGATTGATGAAGATCGTGATAGAGGGAAGAAACAAAGATTGAAGTGGTGGTGATAGTGTTGATCCAAGGTTATGGTGATCTTCTGCAGAAAAGCGAGTTTGGGGATATTGAAGCTTCGTTGATGCCTCTGTTAAAGTCGCAGATTCAGACTTTGGTGAAGAATCATGAAGAAGAAATTTTTGAGAAGAAAGAGCCAGAAGAAGATTGAAGAACTGTGAGATGAATGCTGAATGAATTGAAGTTATGGAGAGAGAGTGAAAGATTGAAAAGGAAAGATTGTGAGGAGGAAGGAGTTTTGGGAAGGAGAGATTGAAGAATGGTGGTTTTTGGAAGATGGTTTGTTGAAGAGGAGAAAAAGGTTGAAGAGGTTGAGAATTTCGTGAAAAAGGGTGAAGAGTGAAGAAAAATGGTGAAGAAGCTGAAAGTTGGTGATACTTTTGATTTATAGCTGCTGAAAGATTGTTCTGGAATTTTGTTCAGGTGAAAGTTTGTTACATTTTGGGTTAGCTTGGTTTAAAATCTGTTAGCAATCGGTTATGACTTGTTTTTTTGTTTTTTTGAATTGGTTATCTCAATTAGAACCTTCTGTTATAATTCTTATATGCTGCAACTTTTACTTTCACTTAAAAAAACTCTTCTCATAATGCCTTTCTTTCTTTTCGATTTTCTGATGATATGCTTCATTCCTGAGTTTTAGTTATCGCAATATGAATCGTCGGCTGAGTATTATCTGATCTGAGTTTCATTTACAGGCTGCATCGTTGTTGATGTTGTAAGGTATGCTACTCTGAGGAATGGATCAAAGATGGCGGTTTTGTTGAATTTGTGACGTGATGAAGCGTTCCGCAGTGATGATGATGTGAAAGTTGGCGGATGGAGAAGGCTTTGCAGGTCTGTGAACGACAAATGATGAACGTCGACTGAGTGCAATCTTTTCACCCTTGCTGGTGTACACAGAAAACGTAAGTTGCAATCTCGCCGGGTCATTCTTCACAGCAATTGCTCAGGCCCCGGTTGGCTCTGATCTAATGTTCAACATCAGCACTTATGCTTTGGCCAGCTTAAATACTGCTCCGATTCTTTTCCGGAGATTTGAAATCCTTGCTGTGACTTATCGTTGTTGTCCTGAATTGCTCTTTTGTTATTAATGGAAATTTCCGTTGATATTATGTAGGTTTTGGGGCGGTAAAACTCAGCAATAAATCACTTGCTTCCTCCCACACACAAACATCAAGACGCATAACTACAAACTTGAATATGTCCTGAACCGTAAGCAGCTGGATTCACTAATAATGTATACAATCCGTCACGGGCTTGCTGTTATCATTCCTTCTGGTTGTAGCGGTCCTGAATGTGAGGCCATAACTGGGCCGGCCCTTATTTATAGACTGTTCTGTTTTTTTTTATTATTATAGATTGTTTTAGCTTTTGCCAATCCAATCCTTAGTACTTGACTTCATATCCGCCGAAATTGCATTCACGTTATGTCTTCTTGTTGTTTGATGTTTGGCATAGTAACTGACAAAGAGATATTCTTCCATTAATTAGCAACTGATTTCTCAAAAAAATAACTCTCCTTGCAACTGAATTTATTTTCCTTTCTTTAACACATGCCACGCCTCTCTTGTCTTTTTTTTTTTTAATTTCACATTAGTAGAGGTTTACAATAGAACTTGTTGGGTGGCAAGTTTACCAAAAGATTCACACCCGTGATCGTCTTGTTACCAATGGTAATAGAACCGTTGAAATCTCCATCTAACGTACTAGCAACAAAAATGAACACCCAAGGAACAACATTAATCAACCTTCCAGGGATAGGCCCGTCACTTCCCGCGGAAGCAACCAATAATATATCTCTAACACATGCATGAAATGCACCTATTGAAACCTTATCAGTAATAATTTCTTGAGAATCTATACTAGTACTTCCACCAACAGGAACAAATATTAAGTCACCACTGTCACTAATGGCTTGATCAACAGCAGCTAATACATCAGCACCAAAACAAACTAGTAGCATCCGTTAAGGACCAACCCCTTTGTATATTGCAAATTTTAATTTTGGCGAACCACCTTTTACTGTTCCATCACCAATATTAAATATAATTGCACCAAGTACAAAGTTTCCATTTAATGCGGACAATGAACTACCACAAAGTATACATGTGCGATTTGGATGTTGAACAAAATATGAACAAAGGACAGATTGTTGGAATCCAAATGATTTGCGTAACCAACTTTAGGCCAACTGAAAATCCCAATCCAACCTCCAAATCCCAACCTCACTCATATTACAACCACAATACCCTGATCATCATAAGGACCTGTACCTTTATCTCTTGTACCACTAACCAACATTCCTCTACCGTGAAACCCTGATTAGCTCTGCAAGCAATGATGGAATTCCTCGAATTCATCTGATAGATATGAATACCAGACCCTAATTCCGTAATTCAAGTAACCAAATCCATTGAAGTAGAAAACCCCAAACTAGTGGAATAAACTGATCCTTCGGGGGACACTGATCTCATGCCTTATGAAAACAATGAAATGCAATAGCATGCTGTTAATGACTTGGTGAGAAATGCAAATGAATGCGACACGATGAACCAATAGAGAGAATAAATACGAGGGCAAATTTTGAGGTATTACAGCTGCCCCTATTCAATCATCTGCAAGCCTGAACGAATAATTGCAACGGCTTTTATATGTTCAAGGCGTGGAGTGATTGAATACGCAAATGAAACCTGAAAATTTGCACACTGAGGGTAATGGAAATGCCATCTGTCTATTTATTTATTTAATTTTTTGCTCTGACCTCTGAATAGGTACCGGGGAAAGAACCAGGTGGAAATATGCTGGGAAGAATGCCATCCTCGAATGACCACTCACACGGGATCCTCGGATCCAGTACTAAAACCATCCTTGAATAGAAACACAATGGTATACCGGCCGCAGGCGATAACCATCAACAACAAAGACTGACCTCGGACAGACTTTGCAAAAGAGACAAAACTGACCTCGATCAGTAAGCTCAAAAAGTGAACTACTATCCTCGAATAATAGCCACACAAAGAAACAAGACCAATCTCGGAAGGACTTGAAGAAAAGAAATGCCATCCTCGAATGACAAATCAAAAGATCCTCGGATCTAATACGAAACCATCCTCGAATGGAGACGCAAAGGTATACCAGCCTCGACTGATAACCAAACACAAAGCTGACCTCAGACAAACTTTGCAAAAGAGACAAACTGACCTCGATCAATAAGCTCGAAAAGTGAACTACTATCCTAGAATAATAGCCACAAACAACAAGACCAACCGCAGAAGGACTTGAAGAAAAGAATGCCATCCTCGAATGACAATCAAAAGATCCTCGGATCTAACATGAAACCATCCTCGAATGGAGACGCAAAGGTATACCAGCCTCGACTGATAACCAAACACAAAGCTGACCTCAGACAGACTTTGCAAAAGAGACAAACTAACCTCGATCAATAAGCTCAAAAAGTGAACTACTATCCTCGAATAATAGACACAAACAACAAGACCAACCGCAGAAGGACTTGAAGAGAAGAATGCCATCCTCGAATGACAATCAAAAGATCCTCGGATCTAACACGAAACCATCCTCGAATGGAGACTGTCGCTCCCGAGAAATGGGACTGGCCCAAATAAAGGTACAGACGCGAACAGTCGGCGAGAGGGACAGTGAGAACACACAGCCGTGAACTCACTGGAGATGAAAAGAGTCGCCAGCTAGGCATTTTTATCCCGGAGGAAAGGTAATGCTGCATAGACCTAGAAAAAGATGGATAAGACGGTCGCGAACCAGAGAGACTGAGAAAGGGGGTTGGTTACAACCCGGGAAGGTATTAGCACCCAGATTGTCCGCCGTACTCGACGGGATCCACGCTTAAAAGATTTGTGTTTTAAAGGGGTAGTGTCAGTGCAGTCTGTGTATGAAAGAGCTGGAAAAGATGTACAGGTGTCAGTGTAAAGTGTATAAGTGATGTGAAGTATGAAAGTGTCAGTGTAAGGACAAGGATGAGATGCTCATGATAATGAGGCTAAAGAATAAGGCTAGAAGGAGGGGGAATATACAGAGACTTTTGTTCGATAACTGTTAAGTTATGCCTACGTATCCTCTCGTGCAATGAGGAAGTCAGAACACCGTAGTTCGACCCAAAGAGACTGAAAGATGAATTGACTGATGAACTGCTTACTTGTCTATGCTCAAGTGTATGACCTGTCTGGCTCAGGTGCAAACTGTCTTGCATTAGACGAAAGAAGCAAGTTCTCGTTTGTGAGTGAATGAGATGAGAAAAGAATCCCGGAGGAGACGATTATTGTTTGTTTTTTTGAGTTTTCAGTCTTTTATTGCTTTTGAAAGTTTTCCATAAGAAAATGAGCTTAAGCCTAAACCAATGGGTTAGTAAACTCATCACATCTTCCCTCTGTTTAGGGGTAATGAGAATACCTTAAGTGTGAAGTCAGATTCTCACACTTAATCACCTTTGGTGTAGGATTAAGATCATTAACCTACTTGTGATTATTTGGTGATTTTTGTTTAGTGTTGAGTAATGAGGTTAAGCCATAATCATGGATTAAACAGACCCATTACACCATCCTAAGAGAAGGATGATAGATGAGAATGTTTAAGCTGAGGAAAGCTCCTCAACTTAATCCATGATTAGGGATTAAACTCATGACAAAACAAGCCTTTGATTAAGTGGATTTTAGATTAATGATATGATGATGAAGTGAATTTTATGATTTGTAAGACAACTTGAGGGGGACTTGTCCATTAACACTAGGGTTAGTCCTTCTTAACCACTTAAGGAAGAATTAGAACCCTAATGCAAGGCCCAAGTTACAAGTATGATGTCTTGATGATTATTAGGTGAATTGATTAAGAGATCTAAACACCTTAAGGGTTTAATACTTAGGATTAAAGTTATACACTCCATCCTAAAAGAAGGATGCAGGCATAAGCTTAATCACAAAGTCTTAAAGCCTTTAGGGTTTGGTCCCTGATTATGAGGTGAGAAGAGAGGACTCAAAGAGAGACACAAAGGCAAAACTATGGGGGGACTAATCAAAACCCTAATTCATTGTCATGCTTGGTTGATCCTAAGGTTTGTGAGGCTTTCAAGAACAAGTCTTCAAAGGAGCCACCAGGAAGCAGATGAATAAGATCAAGAGAAGCAAAGTGACTTGCTTCATTCAAGAAGTCAAGTCACTTGAAGAAAGAAGGTGGGAGGAACAAGAATGAGCAAGCTCAATCTCAAACACCAATAGAAATGCAGCAATGGATGCAAGAGAGATGAAAAGAAAAGTTATGAGAAGTGAAGGCAAATTCACTTCTCAAGTTACTTACCACCTGAAATGTTAGAAAGAAATGCAATGCAATGCTAGATGACATGAAATGGCATGATGCTAGACAAAACCAGAAGCATGTTGATGATGATTATGATGCTATGAGATGCTGCAAACATGAGGCAAGACATGGGGATGTTCATACAAGACTATGGATGCAAATGATGCAAGTTAAGGAGCATGAACAAGCATGGAAAGTTATGAAGCATACAAGACAAATGACATGGCAAATATGTAATGCAATGATCAAACATGCTTCCTACATGTCTTAAGATGTCAAATGAATCACAAGAATGCACAAAATGCAATGACAAGTCAAGTTATGCAAGAGAATGCAAGAAGGATGCAAAAGAAAGCCCAAATTAGGGTTCATGGACCAAACATCAAACAAAAACCCAAAACAGAAACAAAACCCTAAGATAAAAATGGAAAATGGCACTCAAAGAAACCCTAAACCTATGCTAAACCAAGGTTCAAAGGGGAGGTCCCAACTCTTAACCAAACTCAAGTTATGAATTTTCTAAGTTATTAGGGTTTTTAGGGTTCCTAAACACAAGAAATAACAAACAAATTGAAAATGAGGAATCAAATCATGGCCATTTAACCCTAGAAACTACATGCTAAATAGAAAACAATGCAAGAAGAACCAATGTCTCAACCTTCTCCAATAGGCAGAAATGGATTTTTAAACTTATGATCAAATTAATGCACAAAATAGGATTTAATTCAATGAAAAATTCTTAAAATGCATCAAGATCAAAAAAGAAATTTGGTTTGAAGGTTGGACAATGTTTCTAAATGTCTTAGAACATTTCATGAATTTTTTTTGTAATTTTTAAATACCTAAAAGTATTTTTAATTAATTAATTCCCATTAATCAATTAAAAATAATCTTTTAAATATTTAAAAATTCTTTTTTAATGATAAAAAATAAAATAAAAATGTTTTTGGGTCTTAAAAATTAATAAAACTTTTAGGAAAAAGTTTCATAATTTTTTAAGAAATTTTAACTATTTTAAAATAATTATGCAAGTTTAATGAAATAAAAAGAATTAAAAATCAAATAAAATAAAAGTAAGCAGAAAGGATGGCTGAGATTGATTCTGGCAGTGGATGGGTTGACTGCGCGCGCAGATCAAAGGCCCATATTCAAACTTCTAAAACTCAATTAATTAAATTAATTAATCCTGATTATCACTTAATGAAATGATCCTGACCCTTCGTACACGCGCGGGAGATGAAATCCAGTGGCTCACATTCAAACTTTGCCCTAACCCTAATTAACCTCACTAATTACTTTCAGGCTGCCGGAGAAGACTTCCGGTCGTCTTCTCCGGCCAGCTCTCACCTGAGAAACCTCAAAACCCCTCAAAACGTAACAAAAACAAAATCTATGAATTGGGAAATGATCTCCAGCCTCTCACGAATCAAACCCCTCTCTCAAAACAAATTTATTCTTCCTAAACAAGCTGAATCGAAAGAAAGAAAAACTAGGGCACGCAAGCTTCAGAGACAAATTAAACTCTCAAATCAAAACCATTTCAAAAACTAAGAACATCAGGATGATCAGTGAATCACATAGAACAAGTTTGTAACAAGAAAAATGATTTCTGGAAAAATAAATTTCAGGCTACCTGAGATTCGAAGCTTTCAGCTTAAGGACTTTCTGGCCACTTCCTTCAGTGCAAACTGCTCCAATTGGTCCCCAGAAGATGTTTGAATGCTCAAAAGAAGTTTATGTTGGCTGGATAATGAGATTCGAAAGCTCCTGCTCAAGCTTGGTCAGAAATGGCAATGGAGTTTGTGGAGGTTTCAGGCCATTGTGAATGATGGTTTGTGATCCTGAGGATGAATGGAGAAGGTATGTGGTGTTTGTTGGTGTGTTTGTGGTTTGTGGAAGGAGATTCGATAGAAAATGCAGCTTGGGGTGAGAAATGGCTATGGAGTATTCTGGCTGTTTCAGGCTTGGGTTCTTGGTGGTTTCTACTCAGTGATACATGGTGAGTTGAATGGAGAAAATGGTTGAAGTGTTTTCAGGCTGTGGAGAGGAATTCGAAGCAACTTGCAACTTGGTAGGTTTTTTGTGAATGTAATTGTGTAGAGTGTTTCAGGCCTGCTTAGTACATGGAATGGCTTGCAAAGTGATATGTTATTTTAATCCAAGTGGCCAGAAGATGTGACATGGCCTGTGGTGATTGGGATGTTTGCTTTTGCATAAAGGTCAACTTTTGTGTAAGGCAAGTATGGTGAGGTGCTAGGCAAGTACATGGGCTGGTTCTGGCGCAGCAAAGTGAAGGGAAAGGCTAGGCTTGGTCCAACATTCAAGGCAGCAAGTTGGTGAAATGTTATGAGTGCTTTTGCAAGTTGTGACTTTTTGGTTCACATGTGAAGATCTTGTTCCAAAAGTCATGAAACATGAGCAATGCCTAGTTCATTCTGAATTTTAGGACTTAGAGAATGTTTATGTGAAGGTTTGATACCAATTAGAAGCTGCAATTTGACTTGGTGCATGATTTTGCAAGTTTCCCATTTGGTGCATGTCTTGAAATTTAGTGATTTTTGCCAACTTTGATGCACCATAACTTTTGATCCAAAATGAATTAGGTCATGTTCTTGTACTTTTTGAAAAGGGAAAGATGAGATCTACAACTTTAATGACCAAAGTTTTTCCATTTGAAGCCTTTTTGAATCATGAATCAAGGCTTGAAAAATGACCTAAAATGATGCATTCTTGAAAAGTCAACTATGCCCAAAAAGTCAACATTTGCAAAAACCCTAAATTCTTGATTTTTATGAACTTCAACCTTCTTCCATGATCAAATAAAGATCATATACACTCAAAATGATGAAGATCACCCATTGGTTGGGTCATTGGGGGCCTCAGATGCCCTGATTTTACACTGACTTGTCTGAAAAGTCAACCCTTGATCAGATGACTTCCCCATGGAATTTCTTCATGAAAATTGATATGCATACTCCCTATACCATATAGAGACCAATGGAAACAAGAATGACCAAAAAATTTGGAGTTATGGCCTCTGAAACCAAAACCCTAATTTTCAGTCAACTGTGTAGTTCAAACTAGCTCTGCATCACCTCAAACCCTAGTTCTTGTGATTCCTCTGCATTTTTGACTTTGAGGAGGTGAAATATGATATAAGAACACACATGGACCCCTTTGAGTTGATTGGTGGCCTTTGGAATGGCTCAAGATGCTTTGGGATTGCTCAGATCACAAACCCTAGGTGCAGATGCTTTAGAAACTATCCAGTGAATCAAAAATGAGATGTGAGATGATATGATTGTGTTTATGCATATGAGGATGATCACAAGCCATGATGTGAATGGGTGAGGGCAAATTTGGGGTGTTTACAGCTGCCCCTATTCAAGCATGAGTTAGCTGTGCAGGATGTAAGCAACGGCTTAACAGGCAAACAAGATAACTTGTGGTTGAATATCAAAGACAGTCCAAAATTTGCACTCACAAAATGAAGAAGAAAAGGGATATAGATTGTAAAAGGAAAATAAAGTATATTGTAAAGTGTGGGCGACGGAGGACGACTGCTGGGTAAATAGCAATGACGGGGACGGCCGACATGCTGGGAAAGTGTAGGAAATAAAACAATGACGGGGACGGCCGACATGCTGGGGATAAAAGGTAAAGCTAAGACGGGGACGGCCGACTAGCTGGGAAAAATAAAATATCATGATGGGGACGGCCATCAAGATAAAGTTGTAGTATTCTCTGGGGGTTAATGAAACATGACGGGGACGGCCATCAAGTTCATAAAGGTGAAGTAACCGACGATGGGGACGGGCATCGGGTTAAAAGGAAGAGGGACCACGACGGGGACGGCCATCGGGTTAAAGAATAAATGAAATAAACAGCTGATGGGGTACGGCCATCAAAGGTGAAGGACGATCACCTAGCAGGGTACGGCTGCTCTGTTGGGAATAAAAGGAATATGATGGGGACGGCCATCAAAGGTGGAGGACGACCACCTGGCAGGGTACGGCTGCCGAAAATATCAACGATGGGGACGGCCATCGGATAGAAAAGGTCAACGATGGGGACGGCCATCGGACGAGCATGATGGAGGACGACCATCAAGAAGTGGAGGACGACCACTCAGCAGGGTACGGCTGCTCTCAAGGTTTGTCATGACATAGGACGAATGTCAGATAACCAAAATCAACAATGGGGACGGCCATTGGATAAAGTGATGAAGGACGATCATCAAAGGGTGGAGGACGACCACCTAGCAGGGGACGGCTGCTAAAAATCAACGATGGGGACGGCCATCGGATGAGCATGATGGAGGACGACCATCAAGAAGTGGAGGACGACCACTTAGCAGGGTACGGCTGCTCTCAGAGTTATCATAACACAGGACGAGTGTTAGATAAAAGAAAATTTGTTGGCGATCTACCGGGGATATAGTAAACACGGACGAGCGTTCACAACCAAGAAAGGAAAGTATGAGTGTTTGGTATTGTGTAGATTAAAGATGCGGACGAGCATCCTCAAGACTATGATACGGACGAGTATCATGTAGAAACAAACTGACACATGTTCAGAGATGATGATACGGACGAGTATCAACTGGTTAACAAAGAACACGGACGAGTGTTGCATCTGAAAGAATCCTTCTGGAGAATAATAGACACAGACGAGTATCCATATTCAAGAAGACATAAGTGTTTGACACGGTGTATGGATTAAAGACGCGGACGAGCATCCTTAAGACTATGATACGGACGAGTATCATGTAGAAACAAACACTAGACGCAATGTTCTGAGATGATGGTACGGACGAGTACCAACTGGTTAACAAAGAACAAGGACTATTGTCGAATCTGTGGGGATATGAGTGCTGATGTATACAAGATACGGACGAGTATCTGTATAAGTGTACCAATGAGTAGTGAGTATGTATGTATAAGTGTTTATCTGCTGGGGAGAGTGACACGGACGAGTGTCAAGAGAGAAAAGTATGATATTGACAAGTATATGGGTGATGAAGGTGTAAGCGACTGCGCTGGGGACATGACACGGACGGGTGTCAAGAAAGTGTATATATAAGTATATGTGAGTGCAAAGAGGATGTCTTTGGCTTTCTGCTGGTGATTTGACACGGACGGGTGTCAGGAGGTATCTGAAATACGGGGGTCTTGTTTGTAAAGAGTGTTCAGGCGACTTTACTGGGGAGTGATGACACGGACGGGTGCCAAAAGGTGTATATACTGGTGTTTGTGATTTGTGAGGCAACTGCTTTTGCTGGGACCCTGGTGGGATTTTTTTTTGTATATATTCTGTATGCCGACAGGTTGTCATTATTCACAAGTATTCGATTCGCAACATGACTTATGATTATGCTATGCATTTGATTTTTGTCGTAATGCTCCGTATTAGACGGAATGCTACGCTCTGAGGGTATAATATGATGCGAATGCTATGATTATGCAAAGAGGCACCGATCCGGAATTCGGATCCTGCTGCCGCGAAGATCTCTGGTTGATCTGCTTGAAGTGAACATGCCAGCTGGGGACGAGATCATTGGTAGATCTAAGGATGTATCTGCCTGGGGATACAGGTCACTGATTGACATATCCTTATAATACGGGACCCAGCTGGGGTTTGTAGAAGCTTTCTCCCTCTCTGTTGTGACTTCTTCGTGCGTTGCTCTTCTGAATAGAGGCTTGAAGCTCTGTGGGGAGATGATTCCCTGATTCTTGCACCTTGCTGAGGAATAGTGGTTGGTACTACAGCTGGGGAATGCTGTCGGTAACTCAGCTGGGGAGAGTAATGAGAGGCAACTCGGCTGGGGATAGAGCATTTCGGATGCTGAGATTGAGTGTATGTTGATTTGGCAACTTTGCTGGGATGCATCTTGCATGCCCCAAGTTGCGTTCTGGATACCTGCAATCCTGCAAAGATAAGGAAACGCGCAAATGGTCCCGAGGTATCCTTTACTGGATTCCGTCATAGGAGATAAGTACTTTCGAGAGTAAGCACATTCCCTGTAAGCATGTGTTTTATTTTTAGAGAAAGGCATCTGTACTTATGCAATTGTTTTTTTCCAGAGATATCAGACAATTCTTTGCAAAACATAAATGTAAAAGCGAGACATGACTGAAAATCCGATTTTATTAATTCATGTGCCCTGAATTGGCAAGATACAGTCAGAGAAACATATCTCCTGAAATGAGGGGATTGTTACAAATTGAGAAATAAAGTGCTGGCGGTGTTGACAATGCTTCCAAGGAGCTTCCTCTTCTGCTATGACTCGTATGACAATGACGTTCTTCTCGTCTTGCTTTCTGGAGTGAGTTGATTCTGATTGAAGCTTGATCTTTTGGAGCTTACCAAGTCGTGGATAATACAGACGAATTCAGAATGCAGTTGTTCGCTTATTCCCCTATTTTGCATGGATCGCCCTTTCGGGTTTTCAATCCATCGGGACACCCATTTTTGCCTGAGTTGTCCAACGCGGCTTTTCAACTCAGCGGGTGTACATTTTTTTGTTTATTTCCCTTATTTTTGCCCGAGTCTTTTATTCTGTTTTTGACTCGCCGGGATGCCCTATTTTTGCCTGGACTTACATTCTGTTTTTATGTCCAGCGGGTCATTTTATGCGAAGTATTTTTTAACTGCATCTGAATTCACAGGGGACGGGAAATCTTCACCGTCCATGGTGCTGAGCATCAGCGCTCCACCAGAGAAAACTTTCTTTACAACAAATGGTCCTTCATAGTTTGGAGTCCATTTGCCCTTGTGGTCTGTATGAGGAGGGAGGATTCTTTTCAAAACAAGATCCCCTACTTGGTACTCTCGGTGCCTGACTTTCTGGTCGAAGGCCTTCTTCATTCTCTTTTGATATAACTGCCCGTGGCAGATTGCAGCCAATCTCTTCTCTTCGATCAGACTCAGTTGTTCGTATCGGGATCGGACCCACTCTGCTTCGTTCAGCTTAACATCCATCAGTACCCGCAAGGAGGGTAATTCAACTTCAACAGGTAGGACTGCTTCCATACCATACACAAGCTGATACGGTGTTGCCCCAGTGGATGTTCTGATTGATGTGCGGTACCCATGCAAAGCAAATGGTAGCATCTCATGCCAGTCTTTGTAAGTGATTACCATCTTCTGCACAATCTTCTTAATATTCTTATTTGCTGCCTCAACAGCGCCATTCATCTTTGGCCTGTAAGGAGAAGAATTGTGATGTTGGATCTTGAAGTCCCGGCATAATTCAGCCATCATTTTGTTGTTTAAGTTGGAACCATTATCAGTAATGATTCGCTCGGGAACTCCATATCGACAGATGATATCTCTTTTCAGAAATCTGGCTACCACTTGTCTTGTAACATTTGCATATGAGGCTGCTTCAACCCACTTGGTGAAATAGTCAATGGCGACCAGGATGAATCTGTGGCCATTTGAAGCAGTTGGCTCAATCTTGCCAATCATGTCAATGCCCCACATGGCAAAAGGCCAAGGTGAAGACATGATGTTCAAAGGATTGGGAGGCACATGCACCTTATCTGCGTAGATCTGGCATTTGTGGCATTTTCTGGCGTAAGCACAACAGTCTGCATCCATTGTGATCCAGTAATAACCCGATCTTAACAACTTCTTAGCCATGGCATGCCCTCCTGCATGGGTACCAAAAGATCCTTCGTGCACTTCATGCATCAACAAATCTGCTTCCGTCTTGTCAACACATCTGAGGAGTATCATGTCAAAGTTCCTTTTGTATAAAGACCCATCAGTGTTCAGGAAGAAACTACCAGCAAGCCTTCTCAAAGTCTTCTTATCATTGGAAGATGCCCCAGGCGGGTATGTTTGATCCTCCAAGAAGCACTTAATGTCATGGAACCAAGGCTTATCATCTTTTACAACATCCGCTGCAAATACATATGCTGGTCTATCAAGTCTAGACACTGAAATCTGGGGTACAAAGTTAGCAGCTTGAACCTTGATCATGGATGAAATGGTAGCAAGAGCATCTGCAAACTGATTCTCGTCCCGAGGGATATACTCAAGTTTGACTGTTGTGAAGAAAGTCAATAACCTCCTTGTATAATCCCTGTAAGGTATCAGATGATCCTGATGGGTATACCATTTTCCGTTGGTTTGATTGACTACCAAAGCTGAATCCCCGAATACGGTCAATGTCTTGATCCTGAGGTCAATGGCTTCCTCAAGACCCATAATGCAAGCTTCGTATTCAGCTTCGTTGTTAGTGCAGTTGAAAGTGAGTTTTGCCGAGAAAGGCATGTGAACCCCTTTAGGTGTAATGAGTACTGCACCAACACCACGACCATTCATGTTAACAGCCCCATCAAACATCATAGTCCATTCTTCCTCCGGGTCAGGCCCTTCAGTGTGAATAGGCTCTTCATGATCTTTTGATTTAATGAACATGATGTCTTCATCAGGGAAGTCAAACCTCATAGGCTGGTAGTCATCAATGGGTTGCTCAGCAAGATATTCAGATAGTACACTGCCCTTGATGGCTTTCTGAGATGTGTACTGTATGTCGTATTCTGTGAGAATCATCTGCCATCTTGCAACCCGTCCGGTAAGAGCTGGCTTCTCGAAAATGTACTTAACTGGATCCATTTTTGAGATTAATAAGGTAGTGTGGGTCAACATATACTGCCTCAGTCGGCGAGCAGCCCATGCTAAAGCACAGCAAGTTTTCTCGAGCAGTGAATAACGTTGTTCACAGTCGGTAAACTTTTTGCTTAGGTAGTATATTGCATACTCTTTTCGACCGGACTCGTCATGCTGACCTAGTACACAACCCATCGACTCTTCTAACACTGTCAAGTACATAATCAGAGGTCTTCCTTCTACTGGAGGCATGAGGATTGGAGGTTCTTGTAAGTACTCTTTGATCTTGTCAAAAGCCTTCTGGCAATCTTCGTTCCACCTGACCGTTTGTTCTTTTCTTAACAGCTTGAACAAGGGTTCACAGGTTGCTGTAAGATGAGATATGAACCTTGAAATGTAGTTCAATCGACCTAAGAACCCTCGAACTTCTTTCTCAGTTTTCGGTGCAGGCATTTCTTGTATAGCCTTGACTTTATCAGGGTCAACCTCAATCCCTTTCTCGCTTACAATAAAGCCCAGCAATTTACCGGATCGCACCCCGAATGTGCATTTGTTGGGGTTCAGCTTTAGTTGGTACTTCCTCAGACGCTTGAACAACTTCAGCAGATTCACCAGGTGATCTTCCTCTGTAAGGGACTTGGCGATCATATCATCCACGTAACATTCTATTTCCTTATGGATCATATCGTGGAATAATGTCACCATAGCCCGTTGATATGTTGCACCAGCATTCTTCAGTCCGAATGGCATCACTTTGTAACAGAACGTGCCCCAAGGTGTGATGAATGTTGTCTTCTCCATGTCTTCAGGTGACATCTTGATCTGATTATATCCTGAAAATCCATCCATGAAGGAGAATACCGAGAACTGAGCCGTGTTATCCACCAATACATCAATGTGAGGTAATGGGAAGTCATCTTTCGGGCTGGCTCTGTTCAGATCCCGGTAATCAACACACATTCTTACTTTGCCGTCTTTCTTAGGCACAGGTACTATATTAGCAACCCACGGTGGATAGCTAGTCACAGCAAGGAACCCGGCGTCCCATTGCTTTTGTACCTCTTCCTTGATTTTCATAGCCATGTCTGGGCGAGTTCGGCGCAACTTCTGTTTAACTGGTGGGCATTCTTCCCTCAAAGGCAGCTTGTGCACAACTATATCGGTGTCCAACCCTGGCATGTCTTGATACGACCAAGCAAACACATCGACATACTCTTGAAGCAGATCTATCAGTTGTCTCTTTACTGAGTCTTGCAGGCAGGCCCCGATTTTTACTTCCTTCACGTTTTCCTCTGTACCAAGATTAATCACTTCAACCTCCTCCTGGTGAGGGGTAATAACCTTTTCCTCTTGTCTTAACAACCCGGCTAGCTCTTCAGGAAGCTCATATTCTTCTTCAACCCCTTCATCAGCTTGATTGATTGGATTGTCAAAGTCATACGATGTCATAGCCGTGCTGTTGTCGGTGCTGTCAGGAAGGCACTCTCTGCAAGGGTTAAGTTGGTTCGTTTTAGTGATTGACTTTAATCTTGCTTTAGAAAAAAGTGAAATGAAGTTATCATTTTGAAAACACCGCCATTTATTTTTTTGTACAAAAAGAGAAATGGAAAAACAGTGAGCAGAAAAGAAAAAAGACTCGTTTGCAAAAAGATGTCTGATATTTCATTAATTTAATCTTGTTTGCACAAAAGTACAGATGGCCCTGATTACAAAATGAGTCTTGTCATCTTGGGCAAGATGCAAGACTTTGATGCATGCTATAAAAATACAGGAAATAATAATTACTCTGCATGAGTAACTCTTATAATTTCCTGGGAAGACCAGTTCGAGACACTGCTCCCCGGGATCTTTGGACGAATCCAATTCTCCAGATTGCGCTCCTCTTCCAGCTCGTCTTCCAGACAGTTGATAGCATCAGGGGTAAGCATTCCCCCACTGACAAAACCTGGCTCTGCAGCAGCCTTTGCTTGATGTTGAGTTGGTCTGTAACCCAACCCTAATTTGTCCTTCTTCTCCTCCACAGCTAAAACCTTGCCCCAGCCTAGGGCAGTTCCTTCTTCAACAACCTTCCGGGCTTGTTGGTAAGATGACATTGGAGTACCAGATACAGCAGACGCTTCATGCACATTCAAAGCTTCAAACCCCTGGCTCATTGTTTCATGGATCTCTCCATCCATTTCAATGTACTTATATGTTGCCAGGTGGCTGACAAAAATGTCCTCCTCTCCACAGATTGTGACAACTTGGCCTTCCCACTCAAATTTTAACTTTTGGTGAAGGGTAGACGTTATTGCGCCGGCGGCGTGAATCCAGGGTCTACCCAACAAACAGCTGTAGGCGGGCTGAATGTCCATCACATAAAAGATAGTTTTAAAAGTCTGTGGGCCAATTGTCACAGGCAGCTCAATCTCTCCCAGAACCGATCTCTTCGAACCATCAAAGGCTCTTACCACCAGGTTGCTGGGTCTCAATGCCAATCCGTCATATTCTAACTTCACCAGAGCCTTCTTTGGTAAGACATTCAGGGAAGATCCTGTGTCCACCAGCACATGAGAAAGGACAGCTCCTTTGCATTCCATGGTTATGTGCAAGGCTTTGTTGTGGTTGCGGCCATCAGCTGTCAAGTCAGAATTGGTAAACCCTAGCCCATTGCTAGCAGTAACATTTCCAACCACGGTTTCCAACTGGTTGACAGTAATCTCTTCAGGCACGTAAGCTGCGTGCAAGACCTTGAGTAGTGCATTCCGATGGGCTTCGGAGCACATAAGCAGTGAGAGGATAGAGATTTTGGATGGCGTCTGGTGAAGTTGATCCACAATTTTGTAATCACTCTTTTTGATGATTCTCATAAACTCATCAACTTCCTGATCGAATGGAGTCTTCAAGGCTTCTTTGGCAGCTGGATCTTCCTGCACCGGGCCTTTACCCTTTGCCTTGGCAGCAGCTTCTGCTTCGGCAGTAGGTCTTTGAACTTGTGAAGCAAAGAGACGTCCGCTTCGAGTGAAGCCTCCGCCTCCCCCCACATTATCTACTTGTGGTGTAGGTGTTGACGTTTCAAGAGTGATTCTTTTTCCTTCGCAGTACACGTCAGAGCCATAGTGCCAAGGGATGGCCCTATTGCTTTCATATGGTACTGGTCCAGGCACCGTGACAGTGACTGGACTGATTGCTGCTGCTGAAGGGACTGTAATTGTCTGTGGATCATAAAAGATTGTAACTGGCGCTCTGGTGGGAGCAGCACCTTCTGAATGGTAGGCAGAGTTGTTTTCAGGATCGTAGAATATGGTAACAGTGGAGACATCTTCATGATTGATTGCTGGTGTTGTAGGAGGTACTGTTGAAAGGACTGATGTTGCTGTTGATGGAGATTCGAAATGGAATGAAGCTGAAGTTGTAGCAGGAGAAACTGTTGAAAACTGATCATTTGGAAGGACAGGTGAAGTACTTGTTGATGTTGCTGGTGAATTGTCGGGAACCATAGTTGCTGCGGTTGTAGGAGGTTCTGGAACCGTTGTTGATGAAGTTGTTGGGCTTGTCGGGAATGATGTAGTGATCTGTAGCAAGCCACTCTGAATAAGGTTGTCAATGCCATTCCTCAGGTCCTCACACCCGTTCCATGAAATATTGCAGTAGGGACACCCTAGTTCACACCCCGGAAATATTTGGTTTTCTCGGAGTTGAGCTTTGATTTCCACCAACGGTGTCCTGATCTGATCCACACTAGTTATTAAATAAGACGGTTGGTCTTCTTCAATAGCATTAATTCGGGGACCACCATGGTTTGGCATTGGGTTTTTATTGACATTGGGCGGAGGTGCAAAATTCAGAGCCTTGGAGTCTACCAAGTCTTGTACCTTCATATGCAGAGCCCTGCATTTTTCTGTACTGTGACCAGGTGCGTTGGAATGAAAAGCACACCTAGCATTGGAGTCATAGTTCCTTGGTAGACTGTTGGGGTCCGGAGGTGCCAACATTCTTAGCTCAACTAGGTTGAGCTTCAGAAGTTGTGGCAGCAAGGCAGCATACGGCATTGGGATCGGGTCGATCACTCGGTTAGCTTGGGATGGCCTCTGTTGGAATGGCCTTTGTTGATTGTTGTTGGTGTTGTTGTTGTTGAAGTTCCTTGGAGGATACTGATCCTGGTGATATTGAGGTTGTTGTCGGAAGTTTTGTTGCGGAGGTTGATAGACTGGCTGTGGATGTGCTGGAGCAGGGATGGTGACTGCTGCTATTGACCTTTGAACATACTGGGGCCTACCCCTGTTGGTGTGAATGGCATTGGTCTCGCCAGTTCTTCTCGGACCTGCGAAAGGCTTTCTCGTACTACTGGACGAGCTTGCACCGTTATCAGAGATCTTTCCCATTTTTAACAAGCTTTCAATTCTCTCCCCGGCTATGACGACATCTGCAAAGCTAGTGGAAGAGAAAGCAGCCAACCTGTCAATATACGTTCCCTGGAGAGTGTTCATAAACATGTCTGCCATTTCTCTCTCAGACATTGGTGGTTGAACGGCAGCAGCCAGTTGCCTCCATCTTTGAGCATATTCTCTGAAGCTCTCCCTAGATGACTGTGACATTCCCATTAGGAGGGTCCTGTTGGGTGCCATGTCTAGATTATACTGATACTGCCTGATGAAGGCCTCTGCCAGGTCCTTCCAGCATCTAATTGTTGCTCTTGTCAGATGGGAATACCACTCCCTCGAAGCTCCAGTCAAGCTATCTTCGAAGTAGAACATCCAAAGTTTCTCATCCATTGTATAGGCCTTCAGCCTTCCCAGAAATGATTGTAGATGAGTCCGGGGGCATGAAGTCCCATTATACTTTTCAAAACAAGGAGGTTTGAACTTATGGGGGATCCTGACCCCGTCTACCAATCCCATGTCCATGACGTCGAACCCCAAAGAGTTTTGAGACTCCAGTGATCTCAACTTCTCAGCTATTTCTTCCAATCGTCTATCATATGTTTCCTCTCCAGCACCCATTACTGTAAATTGGTCCTCCTGAGGATCTTCTTGAAGTACTCTCCCTGCTGTGGCAGTCCCTTGTATATTGACTGGGATGTTGGCTTCTGGATGGAGATGGGGTCCAAAAACCGGGGGATTGACATGAGGTTGGACCCTCTCGTTGTTACTTGTGCCAGCAGTCCCCACATGGGGCTCCTCTTGATTCCTTCCTTCTACCAAAGCTCTGAGCCTCTCCTGGCTTTGAGCTAAGTTGTTCATCACTTCCATGAATTGTGTTATCTGGGTTCTCATCTCCAGCCTTTCGTTGGTCATCTGGTTTCTGACCTCCGTCAGGTCCTGCTGCATCTGATCCATCTGGATTCCCGGAAGGTTGTTTCTAGTTGGGTACCTGTGTGGCCTGTTGAGAGGAAATACCCGGCGGCGAGCAATAATTCCTGAGATTCACAACAGAGGTTAGTAACAACAAAACAAAAACCTACAAAACAAACAAAAGGGTTAGCATGCAATGCAGTTATGCTTATTTGCTCTCAAGGTATCCGGTTTGGCATTCAGTTTTGACCCTTCCAGACCCTTGAAGATGATGCTGTTGAAGTTGCTTTTGAAGTAACCCAGATGGAAACTAACACAAATATATTACAAAGGTGAAATAATACAACTTGTTCATTTTACAACACAAGCCCTCAAAAGGGGTCAAAATACATCACAAAAAAGCAAAAGTACATGGAATAGGGATAACAACAAGCAAATGATCAAACTCCAAGGCCAAACTCATCCTCACGAACTTCCTTAAGAAGTGCTTCGGTCACAGGATCAGCCGGACGCTCCGTGAGACCTCTGATGAGAAGGTTTCTTGTTGCAACAACTGCAGTCAACTTCTTGTTCTGACTTTGGTCCTTAGACCTCTTCACTCCAGCTCTGATTTCTAGCTCTGATATTTCCTTCTGGGCTGCTGCCAGGGCTTTTTCCATCTGTTCCATTTTGTCTTGAACTCTCTTGTCTTCTAGAGTACGGGCCTCAGTGATCCGGACCCACCTGGCCTGACTCTCTTTCAGGTACAAGTCTGTTCTTGCTCTCTGGAACTGGGCTTCTTTACAAGCATTCTTCAGAATCTGCTCACCAGCTTTAGACTTGTTGATATAATCTCCAGACTTCTCAATTTTAGTCAAGTGTTCCACCCTCAATTTCTCCAATCTCTCAATCTCCCTCACACCTTCACTCCTCTCCCGGAGGGTCTTCTGCAAAGCCTGGGTTAACTTCTCATTTCTTTCCTTCAAGCTCTCAAACTCTTCCAAACTGATAGTGGCAGGGGGTGGTGCTGAAGATGACTCAGGCATGTCTTCTATGGTGAAAGGCATTCCAGAGAAATGGGCCCTAGCATGGGACCACTCATAATATTGGGCTGATGCCACGTTATTGCACTTCCCCAGAATGGTGATTCCCTTGGTTTGAACATGATCCCAGGCCCAGGCAGCCTGCCTAACAGTTGCCAGACTAATCTTGTTCTCACAGTAGAGGGTCTCAAACAAGTCTTGCTCCCTGGGAGTATGGACCAGTGCATAGCCTAGTTGCCTCCTGAACAGCAGAGGGTTGTAATTGATACTTCCCTTGACCCCTATTAAAGGCACATTGGGAAAGTGCCCACAGCTTGTAATGATTTCTCTGCCCTTGGTGCTTTGAGTACACCATCTGATGTCTGCTGAAGTGAGAGTAGTGAGCCTCTTAGCCCAGTTGCTTTGCTGATAAGGATTTAGGAATGCATCTGTCCTGGGTAGATGCTTAAGAAGCCAAGCATGGAATAATGGAGCACAACACCTCACTAGCCTTCCCCTCTGCTTCTCATTCTTCTGATGTACTGAGTAATAGAGATCTCCTAGCAAAGTTGGCACTGGGTTCTTCAGGATGAACAAATGGATGGCATTCTTGCTAATGAATCGTGGCTCATCTGCAAACAACACAATTCCATATACACTTAAGGCCAACAGAGCACAAACAGCTTTCCAATCCCCCAGGGAGGCTTTCTGACTAGCTTGAGAAATAAGGAAGTCCAGATGAAATCCAGGGATCCCAGCTTTAGAGGCCATATGCTGCTCAACCAAAGCAGGTTCCAGGTGCAAAGCTTTTGCTATCTCTCCATTGCTGGGAAAGACCATTTCAGGGTTGAAAGGGATTTCCCTCTTGATAAGCAAACCAATCAATGATGAGTATTCTTCCAGAAGAGGACCCAACTGAAAGTCTTGAAAGGTGAAACACCTCAATGGGGGATCATAAAACTGAATGCAGGTGTGGATGAGGCTCCTCTGAGATGGGTCCAAATCCATAACCAAGTCAAGTATATCTCCATAACTCTCCCTGAACAAGGGTATGTGATCTGGAGTGATCAGGGTTTGGATCCTCCTGATGTCTGATAAGTCTGGCTGGAAGAAATGATAGGTGATATTGCTTTTCTTTGGAGTCATGATGCTGAGGATAAGTGCTGATGAAGATGCTGAGGAGTGGGCCACTGACTGGCTAGTGTTGGTGATAGCTGAAGCAGGTGCTGGTGAAGACAGGTCAGTACTGCAGATAGGGTCAAAACCAAAACCAAATGAAGGTGGATACCCTGAAACAAATAAGCAAATGTCAATATGATGCAATGATTATGTATGCAAATGATATGCAAGGGGTTTGTGACTGAGCTGGATCTGATCAAAATGCTCTGATATAGGTCCAAGTATGTTCAAGAATTCCAGTTGGAGGTCTAAAAAATCCAGTAACCAGGGTAGGGGGCTCAAATAAAGAGCCACATGTCCAGGGTTTAGAATCACAAGAACTGTCCAACATGGAGTATTCTTAACAAAGTCAAAGTAACAGGGTATTCTGAGGTCAAGGTACCTGCAAACCTGTAAACAGCCCAACCCCCTCACAGGTGGTGATCTAGAACAAGGATCCTCAGACTTGGATCAGTTATGAGAAGTGTAAACACTTCTAACCCGGAGGTACAGTGTTTACAATAACCATAACAATTCCTCCTCTAATTCACCTCAGTTTCTGAAGGTCAATACTAAAAGGTCATCCAGACTTAGCAGGCTTCCCAGATAGCCCTAGCATTGCAGGAAATCTGCAACACAGAGTTCTCAAGAAGAAACCCATATCTGAACCGTGTTTCATATTCCCGCACCAGACCGAAATGGAATGGGAAAGAATATGATTCACTCTAGCCTAGGTGTCACTCAGGTCCCAGGTATAGGACCTTAACTCTCAATGAATCACCCACCCACCAAGGCAAACAACAGATCCAGCCAGCAACAATGACAATATGATATAAATAAATGCAATAAAGAAAGCAGTAAAGTAACTGTACACAAAGCAATAAACAAAAATAAATACAAGCACATAACACCCCAGTAAACACAAATCAAACAAGCGCTAGGAGGAACCCACAAAAAGAACCAGAAGCCCTGGTTGCAGTATAAGGTTCCCCAGCAGAGTCGCCAAGCTGTCGCTCCCGAGAAATGGGACTGGCCCAAATAAAGGTACAGACGCGAACGGTCGGCGAGAGGGACAGTGAGAACACACAGCCGTGAACTCACTGGAGATGAAAAGAGTCGCCAGCTAGGCATTTTTATCCCGGAGGAAAGGTAATGCTGCATAGACCTAGAAAAAGATGGATAAGACGGTCGCGAACCAGAGAGACTGAGAAAGGGGGTTGGTTACAACCCGGGAAGGTATTAGCACCCAGATTGTCCGCCGTACTCGACGGGATCCACGCTTAAAAGATTTGTGTTTTAAAGGGGTAGTGTCAGTGCAGTCTGTGTATGAAAGAGCTGGAAAAGATGTACAGGTGTCAGTGTAAAGTGTATAAGTGATGTGAAGTATGAAAGTGTCAGTGTAAGGACAAGGATGAGATGCTCATGATAATGAGGCTAAAGAATAAGGCTAGAAGGAGGGGGAATATACAGAGACTTTTGTTCGATAACTGTTAAGTTATGCCTACGTATCCTCTCGTGCAATGAGGAAGTCAGAACACCGTAGTTCGACCCAAAGAGACTGAAAGATGAATTGACTGATGAACTGCTTACTTGTCTATGCTCAAGTGTATGACCTGTCTGGCTCAGGTGCAAACTGTCTTGCATTAGACGAAAGAAGCAAGTTCTCGTTTGTGAGTGAATGAGATGAGAAAAGAATCCCGGAGGAGACGATTATTGTTTGTTTTTTTGAGTTTTCAGTCTTTTATTGCTTTTGAAAGTTTTCCATAAGAAAATGAGCTTAAGCCTAAACCAATGGGTTAGTAAACTCATCACATCTTCCCTCTGTTTAGGGGTAATGAGAATACCTTAAGTGTGAAGTCAGATTCTCACACTTAATCACCTTTGGTGTAGGATTAAGATCATTAACCTACTTGTGATTATTTGGTGATTTTTGTTTAGTGTTGAGTAATGAGGTTAAGCCATAATCATGGATTAAACAGACCCATTACACCATCCTAAGAGAAGGATGATAGATGAGAATGTTTAAGCTGAGGAAAGCTCCTCAACTTAATCCATGATTAGGGATTAAACTCATGACAAAACAAGCCTTTGATTAAGTGGATTTTAGATTAATGATATGATGATGAAGTGAATTTTATGATTTGTAAGACAACTTGAGGGGGACTTGTCCATTAACACTAGGGTTAGTCCTTCTTAACCACTTAAGGAAGAATTAGAACCCTAATGCAAGGCCCAAGTTACAAGTATGATGTCTTGATGATTATTAGGTGAATTGATTAAGAGATCTAAACACCTTAAGGGTTTAATACTTAGGATTAAAGTTATACACTCCATCCTAAAAGAAGGATGCAGGCATAAGCTTAATCACAAAGTCTTAAAGCCTTTAGGGTTTGGTCCCTGATTATGAGGTGAGAAGAGAGGACTCAAAGAGAGACACAAAGGCAAAACTATGGGGGGACTAATCAAAACCCTAATTCATTGTCATGCTTGGTTGATCCTAAGGTTTGTGAGGCTTTCAAGAACAAGTCTTCAAAGGAGCCACCAGGAAGCAGATGAATAAGATCAAGAGAAGCAAAGTGACTTGCTTCATTCAAGAAGTCAAGTCACTTGAAGAAAGAAGGTGGGAGGAACAAGAATGAGCAAGCTCAATCTCAAACACCAATAGAAATGCAGCAATGGATGCAAGAGAGATGAAAAGAAAAGTTATGAGAAGTGAAGGCAAATTCACTTCTCAAGTTACTTACCACCTGAAATGTTAGAAAGAAATGCAATGCAATGCTAGATGACATGAAATGGCATGATGCTAGACAAAACCAGAAGCATGTTGATGATGATTATGATGCTATGAGATGCTGCAAACATGAGGCAAGACATGGGGATGTTCATACAAGACTATGGATGCAAATGATGCAAGTTAAGGAGCATGAACAAGCATGGAAAGTTATGAAGCATACAAGACAAATGACATGGCAAATATGTAATGCAATGATCAAACATGCTTCCTACATGTCTTAAGATGTCAAATGAATCACAAGAATGCACAAAATGCAATGACAAGTCAAGTTATGCAAGAGAATGCAAGAAGGATGCAAAAGAAAGCCCAAATTAGGGTTCATGGACCAAACATCAAACAAAAACCCAAAACAGAAACAAAACCCTAAGATAAAAATGGAAAATGGCACTCAAAGAAACCCTAAACCTATGCTAAACCAAGGTTCAAAGGGGAGGTCCCAACTCTTAACCAAACTCAAGTTATGAATTTTCTAAGTTATTAGGGTTTTTAGGGTTCCTAAACACAAGAAATAACAAACAAATTGAAAATGAGGAATCAAATCATGGCCATTTAACCCTAGAAACTACATGCTAAATAGAAAACAATGCAAGAAGAACCAATGTCTCAACCTTCTCCAATAGGCAGAAATGGATTTTTAAACTTATGATCAAATTAATGCACAAAATAGGATTTAATTCAATGAAAAATTCTTAAAATGCATCAAGATCAAAAAAGAAATTTGGTTTGAAGGTTGGACAATGTTTCTAAATGTCTTAGAACATTTCATGAATTTTTTTTGTAATTTTTAAATACCTAAAAGTATTTTTAATTAATTAATTCCCATTAATCAATTAAAAATAATCTTTTAAATATTTAAAAATTCTTTTTTAATGATAAAAAATAAAATAAAAATGTTTTTGGGTCTTAAAAATTAATAAAACTTTTAGGAAAAAGTTTCATAATTTTTTAAGAAATTTTAACTATTTTAAAATAATTATGCAAGTTTAATGAAATAAAAAGAATTAAAAATCAAATAAAATAAAAGTAAGCAGAAAGGATGGCTGAGATTGATTCTGGCAGTGGATGGGTTGACTGCGCGCGCAGATCAAAGGCCCATATTCAAACTTCTAAAACTCAATTAATTAAATTAATTAATCCTGATTATCACTTAATGAAATGATCCTGACCCTTCGTACACGCGCGGGAGATGAAATCCAGTGGCTCACATTCAAACTTTGCCCTAACCCTAATTAACCTCACTAATTACTTTCAGGCTGCCGGAGAAGACTTCCGGTCGTCTTCTCCGGCCAGCTCTCACCTGAGAAACCTCAAAACCCCTCAAAACGTAACAAAAACAAAATCTATGAATTGGGAAATGATCTCCAGCCTCTCACGAATCAAACCCCTCTCTCAAAACAAATTTATTCTTCCTAAACAAGCTGAATCGAAAGAAAGAAAAACTAGGGCACGCAAGCTTCAGAGACAAATTAAACTCTCAAATCAAAACCATTTCAAAAACTAAGAACATCAGGATGATCAGTGAATCACATAGAACAAGTTTGTAACAAGAAAAATGATTTCTGGAAAAATAAATTTCAGGCTACCTGAGATTCGAAGCTTTCAGCTTAAGGACTTTCTGGCCACTTCCTTCAGTGCAAACTGCTCCAATTGGTCCCCAGAAGATGTTTGAATGCTCAAAAGAAGTTTATGTTGGCTGGATAATGAGATTCGAAAGCTCCTGCTCAAGCTTGGTCAGAAATGGCAATGGAGTTTGTGGAGGTTTCAGGCCATTGTGAATGATGGTTTGTGATCCTGAGGATGAATGGAGAAGGTATGTGGTGTTTGTTGGTGTGTTTGTGGTTTGTGGAAGGAGATTCGATAGAAAATGCAGCTTGGGGTGAGAAATGGCTATGGAGTATTCTGGCTGTTTCAGGCTTGGGTTCTTGGTGGTTTCTACTCAGTGATACATGGTGAGTTGAATGGAGAAAATGGTTGAAGTGTTTTCAGGCTGTGGAGAGGAATTCGAAGCAACTTGCAACTTGGTAGGTTTTTTGTGAATGTAATTGTGTAGAGTGTTTCAGGCCTGCTTAGTACATGGAATGGCTTGCAAAGTGATATGTTATTTTAATCCAAGTGGCCAGAAGATGTGACATGGCCTGTGGTGATTGGGATGTTTGCTTTTGCATAAAGGTCAACTTTTGTGTAAGGCAAGTATGGTGAGGTGCTAGGCAAGTACATGGGCTGGTTCTGGCGCAGCAAAGTGAAGGGAAAGGCTAGGCTTGGTCCAGCATTCAAGGCAGCAAGTTGGTGAAATGTTATGAGTGCTTTTGCAAGTTGTGACTTTTTGGTTCACATGTGAAGATCTTGTTCCAAAAGTCATGAAACATGAGCAATGCCTAGTTCATTCTGAATTTTAGGACTTAGAGAATGTTTATGTGAAGGTTTGATACCAATTAGAAGCTGCAATTTGACTTGGTGCATGATTTTGCAAGTTTCCCATTTGGTGCATGTCTTGAAATTTAGTGATTTTTGCCAACTTTGATGCACCATAACTTTTGATCCAAAATGAATTAGGTCATGTTCTTGTACTTTTTGAAAAGGGAAAGATGAGATCTACAACTTTCATGACCAAAGTTTTTCCATTTGAAGCCTTTTTGAATCATGAATCAAGGCTTGAAAAATGACCTAAAATGATGCATTCTTGAAAAGTCAACTATGCCCAAAAAGTCAACATTTGCAAAAACCCTAAATTCTTGATTTTTATGAACTTCAACCTTCTTCCATGATCAAATAAAGATCATATACACTCAAAATGATGAAGATCACCCATTGGTTGGGTCATTGGGGGCCTCAGATGCCCTGATTTTACACTGACTTGTCTGAAAAGTCAACCCTTGATCAGATGACTTCCCCATGGAATTTCTTCATGAAAATTGATATGCATACTCCCTATACCATATAGAGACCAATGGAAACAAGAATGACCAAAAAATTTGGAGTTATGGCCTCTGAAACCAAAACCCTAATTTTCAGTCAACTGTGTAGTTCAAACTAGCTCTGCATCACCTCAAACCCTAGTTCTTGTGATTCCTCTGCATTTTTGACTTTGAGGAGGTGAAATATGATATAAGAACACACATGGACCCCTTTGAGTTGATTGGTGGCCTTTGGAATGGCTCAAGATGCTTTGGGATTGCTCAGATCACAAACCCTAGGTGCAGATGCTTTAGAAACTATCCAGTGAATCAAAAATGAGATGTGAGATGATATGATTGTGTTTATGCATATGAGGATGATCACAAGCCATGATGTGAATGGGTGAGGGCAAATTTGGGGTGTTTACAGAGACGCAAAGGTATACCAGCCTCGACTGATAACCAAACACAAAGCTGACCTCAGACAGACTTTGCAAAAGAGACAAACTGACCTCGATCAATAAGCTCAAAAAGTGAACTACTATCCTTGAATAATAGCCACAAACAACAAAAACAAGACCAACCGCAGAAGGACTTGAAGAAAAGAATGCCATCCTCGAATGACAATCCAAAAGATCCTCGGATCTAACACGAAACCATCCTCGAATGGAGACGCAAAGGTATACCGGCCGTAGGCGGTAACCAGAAACAAAGAAAATAGGACAAGATGGAACGGGATCGTTGTACATATACGAAAGCCCGAGCAAACAGGACCGTTGTACAAAATGGGAACCTGCGACGCGACTGTTGTACCAAACAAGACGCGGAATGAGTGACAAACATTGACTTGAAAAGACAAGGATGTCTGAAAATTGATGTTGGTAACCTCTGTGCGGAGTACTTCAGGTTGAGAAGATGTTATAGGTCATATGTAATATACCTCAAAACTGGCCCATGATGGTATGCATATGTTTGGATTTATGGCGTAATGCTCCATGACGATGGAAATGCTACGCTTTGGAGGATGCAAATGTGATGATGATTATGCGTATGCAAATGCAAAGGAATATCCTGATAAGGAGACTGCAGGTATCCCAAATGGCTTGACTGGGGAGAAACTGATGATCACTGCCTTGATCTGACCCATCCTGATAAGGAGGAAACAACTCTGCGGGGAAAGCTGTTAATAATTCACCGGCTCTGAACAACCGCCACTGCCAAAAATAAATTGGACTTTGAGATTGGAGTGCCAAGACCCTGCTGGAGATGGACTCTTCTTGAACTCTGGTGGGGAAGTGAGGGCCTCCTGACTTGGTTGGGAACCAAAGGCATGACACTGCTGAGGAAGCAACTGCTGGGGAGGCAAAACACTCCTTATACCGCTGAGAATTGCCCCTGTCTGAAGAGAAACTTCTGCTTGGGGATGACACCCACCTCCTGCTACCTTGCTGGGTGAAATTTCAACTTCCACATGGCTGGGGATGACTGGAGACATCCTGGGAGACACTTGTTTCTGTTAAAACAAGAGAGAATGCTCCTCCTGGATAATTGTTGTTAGCCTTAATAGTAATACCAATACCTGTACCTGCATGAACACTATCGATAGTACCTGCAACATAGAGAGTTAGTTTGGGACCTGCTTGCCCCAGGCTCATAGCATGAATCATTATCTGGGCATCTCGACACCCTTTCAGAGTTGTATTAAATGTTTCTATTCTCCTGCACGAGTTAGAAAGCACTCAAATGTTCACAACACAATGCAAGTCACAATTTGCTAGACGTTTTCACAATCAATCAATGCTAGATGAGAAAAAGCAAAAACAAAGAAGCAAAGTAGTCAAATTGACTGAAGTTGAATTCTTATTGATTTGGAAAGGTGGCCCTGAATAGGAAATACAAAGGAAGCAGTTCCCTGGGATGAGGGAACAACTAAAAAGAAAAACAAACTATCCTATTGGCAATGCGAGAAGTGAATCTCATCAAGTCTCAACCCAGTTATGACTCGTATGTCTTCAAGACGCTCCGCTCGCTCTACCTCTTGAGAAAAAGTAAGTGAACTGATCTTCAACCCTTAGGATAGCCTCAACTGTAGGTAGGTCATGGATCTCACAGATCACAGTCGTTCGTGTTAATCCCTCTTTTGCATGGATCGCCCTTTCAGGTTTTCAATCCACCGGGATACCCTTTTTTGCCTGAGTTGTCCGATGTGGCTTTTCAACTCAGCGGGTGTACATTTTTTTCAAGATTTCCCTAACTTTTGCCCGAGCCTTTTATTCTGTTTTTTGCTCGCAGGGATGCCCATTTTTGCCTGGATCTTTATTCTGTTTTTATCCAGCGGGTCTTTTTACACGAAGTATTTTCTTACTGCGTCTGCGTTGACAGGGTATTGGAAGTCTTCTCTGTCCATGGTTGTCAGCATTAAGGCTCCGCCTGAGAAAATCTTCTTAACCACGAACGGTCCTTCATAGTTGGGTGTCCACTTGCCCCTGTGATCGTTGAGAGGAGGAAGAATCCTTTTCAGCACTAAATCTCCTGGCGTGTACCTCTGTGGTCGCACCTTCTTGTCAAAAGCCTGCTTCATTCGTCGCTGATACAACTGCCCATGGCATACAGCTGCTAGACGCTTCTCTTCAATGAGGCTCAATTGATTATATTTGGATCGGAGCCATTCAACTTCATCTAGCTTGATATCCATCATCAACCTCAACGAAGGGATTTCCACCTCAATTGGTAGGACTGCCTCCATACCATATACTAATGAGAATGGAGTTGCTCCAGTTGAAGTGCGTACTGATGTCCTGTACCCATGCAACGCGAATGGTAACATCTCATGCCAGTCTTTGTACGTCACAACCATCTTCTGCACAATCTTCTTGATGTTTTTATTGGCTGCTTCGACGACACCATTCATCTTCGGACGATATGGAGAAGAATTGTGGTGTTCTATTTTGAAGTCTCGACACAAGTCGGCCATCATCTTGTTGTTGAGATTAGAACCATTATCAGTGATGATCCTTTCAGGAATTCCGTACCGGCAAATGATGTCTCGCTTAATAAATCGGGCGACCACTTGCTTAGTGACATTGGTGTAGGACGCCGCTTCAACCCACTTCATGAAATAATCAATAGCAACTAGGATGAAGCGATGACCATTAGAAGCTGTTGGCTCAATCTTGCCAATCATATCGATGCCCCACATAGCGAACGGCCATGGTGAAGACATGACACTCAACGGATTTGGAGGCACATGGACCTTGTCGGCATAAATTTGACACTTGTGGCACTTACGGGAGTACTTATAGCAATCAGATTCCATGGTAATCCAATAGTATCCCGATCTCAACAATTTCTTGGCCATGGCATGTCCTCCAGCATGGGTACCGAAGGAGCCTTCGTGAACCTCCTGCATTAACATGTATGCTTCGTGTCTATCCACGCATCTGAGCAGCACCATGTCGAAGTTCCGTTTGTACAGCACACCGTCTTGATTCAAGAAGAAACCTCCCGCCAGTCTTCTAAGAGTCTTCTTATCCTTACTAGATGCCCCAGCCGGGTATCCCTGAGCCTTCAGGAGTTGTTTGATGTCATGGTACCAAGGCTTGTTATCTTCACCGTCATCAACTGCAAAGACATAAGCAGGTCTTTCAAGACGGGAGACTGATATTCGAGGCACGAAATTCTCTTGACAAACTTTAATCATGGACGACAAAGTTGCGAGAGCATCGGCGAACTGGTTTTCGTCTCTAGGAATATAGTTCAGCTTGACTTTGGTAAAGAAAGTTAACAGCCTCCTGACATAATCTCTGTAAGGAATCAAACGAGCTTGATGAACTAGCCATTTGCCATTGACTTGATTTACCACCAAAGCAGAATCTCCGAAGATCTCAAGGTTCTTGACTCGCAAGTCTATTGCCTCTTCGATCCCCATGATACAAGCTTCATACTCCGCCTCATTGTTAGTGCATTTGAAGGTCAACCGAGCGGCTAAAGGTGTGTGGACCCCTTCTGGCGAGATAATAACAGCACCCACTCCACTTCCATTCATGTTTACAGCCCCGTCAAACATCAACTTCCATCTGGATTCAGGGTCGGGCCCTTCCTCCGGAAGTGGTTCTTCGTAGTCTTTCGACTTGAGGAACATGATGTCCTCATCCGGAAACTCAAACCTCATGGGTTGATAATCATCAATCGGTTACTGGGCCAAGTATTCTGACAACACACTCCCTTTGATTGCCTTTTGTGAAGTGTATTGTATGTCATACTCCGTTAGTATCATCTGCCAACGGGCCACTCTTCCTGTCAAAGTCGGCTTCTCAAAGATGTATTTCACAGGATCCATCTTGGAAATTAAGAGAGTAGTGTGAGTCAGCATGTACTGTCTTAGTCGGCGAGAAGCCCATGCCAAAGCGCAGCAAGTTTTCTCGAGTAGGGAGTATCGCGTCTCACAATCGGTAAACTTTTTGCTAAGGTAATAAATGGCGTGCTCTTTTCGACCGGACTCGTCCTGCTGACCCAGCACACACCCCATCGATCCTTCAAGCACAGTAAGATACATAATCAAAGGTGTTCCTGGCACCGGAGGCATAAGAATTGGTGGTTCTAACAAGTATTCTTTGATTCGGTCGAAGGCTTGCTGGCAGTCTTCATTCCATTTGATGGCCTGATTCTTCCTCAGAAGCTTAAAGATGGGCTCACACGTGGCCGTTAGATGAGAAATAAATCGTGCAATGTAGTTTAATCTCCCTAAGAAGCCACGCACTTGATTTTCAGTCTTCGGCTCAGGCATTTCTTGGATAGCTTTCACCTTGGCTGGATCAACCTCAATTCCTCGTTCACTAACAATGAAGCCGAGTAACTTGCCAGAACGAACCCCGAAGGTACACTTATTCGGATTCAACCTCAATCTGAATTTCCGAAGCCTGTCAAACAATTTTGCTAGGTTAACCAAGTGCTCTTCCTCCGTCTGGGATTTTGCTATCATATCATCAACATAAACCTCAATTTCATGATGGATCATGTCGTGAAATAATGTCACCATTGCTCGTTGATAGGTAGCTCCTGCATTCTTCAAACCAAATGGCATGACCTTGTAACAAAAGGTGCCCCAAGGAGTGATGAAAGTTGTCTTTTCCATGTCCTCGGGAGCCATCTTAATCTGATTATAGCCGGAGAATCCGTCCATGAAGGAGAACACGGAAAATTGAGCAGTATTATCGACAAGTACATCTATGTGAGGTAGAGGGAAATCATCTTTGGGGCTGACCCTATTCAAATCCCTGTAGTCCACACACATCCTGACTTTGCCATCTTTCTTGGGAACCGGCACAATGTTAGCAACCCACGGAGGATAACTGGTCACGGCCAAGAAGCCAGCATTAAACTGTTTTTGTACTTCTTCTTTTATTTTAATTGCCATGTCTGGACGCGTGCGCCTCAATTTCTGCTTTACCGGAAGACAATCTTCTCTGAGAGGCAGCTTGTGTACCACAATGTTAGTGTCTAAACCGGGCATATCTTGGTAGGACCATGCGAAGACATCAACATATTCTCGAAGCATAGCAATCAAACGAGCCTTGACAGATTCTTCTAATGCAGCCCCGATCTTGACTTCTTTCTTGTCTTCTTCAGTACCCAGGTTTATTACTTCGACATCTTCCTCATGCGGCTGAATCATCTTCTCCTCCTGTTTAAGCAGTCTGGCCAATTCTTCAGGTAGATCGCAATCCTCTTCACCTTCCTCATCGGCTTGATAAATTGGATTGTCGAAGTCATACTCAGCCATAACAGGGTCGTCATTGATAAGATCCGGTGACGAGCACCTGCATGAATGGTGATTCATGCAAGGCTTTAGCAACAACTTGAGAAAGTGAGAAACATTGCCATTTTAAAACTTTTCTTTCTTTTTGAAAAACAAAAGTAAAAATGAAAGACAGAGAACAACATGAATGAATGTGAAACGTCAATTTTATTTATGATTGTGTTAATGAACAAATGAGCCCTTACAAAGAACCACTATGCCCCGGGCAAGACATAGTGCTTTAATACAGGAAAACAGAAACAAAAAATTATTACTCTTCGAAAGAGGTGACTGCAATAAGCCTTTCTGACGTCCAATTGCTAAGCTGAGTTCCTGGAGCGGCAGGCCTGATCCATTCATCTAAGTCACAATCACTATCGACAGCGTCATCCTGCACCGCACTGATGTTCCCGTAGTCTACCACTCCTGCACTTGTGAAAGTGACCGGGCTTTGACAACCTTTAGCACTTGGTCCAGACGATGACCTCCCAGGATGATAGCCAATCCCGAACATATCTTTCTTCTCTGGCACTTCTACTGGACTGCCCCAGCCTTCTCGTACCCCAGATTCTACCAATTCAAGCACTTTCTTATAAGAGGCTATGGAAACCCCTTTCTTCGGTACTTCAGGAGAATTTGCCATTGCGGATGCTTGCTCAGACTTCAAGGGCTCAAAAGCCTGACATGGGGTCTCAACTATTTCGCCATCCATCTCCACATATTTGAATGAAGCTAGATGACTAACGAAGATATCTTCTTCCCCACTGACAGTCACAATTTGACCCTCCCAGACAAACTTTAGCTTCTGATGGAGTGTAGACGATACCGCTCCTGCCGAATGTATCCAAGGTCTTTCGAGTAAACAGCTATATGCAGGCTGTATATCCATCACGTAAAACGTGGTATTGAAGATCTGTGGACCTACCTTGATGGGTAATTCCACTTCTCCGAACACTGATCTCCTCGACCCATCAAATGCTCGAACTACTAAATCACTGGGCTTTAGAACCACTCCATCATAGTCCAGCTTCATCAGTGCTTTCTTAGGCAAGACGTTCAGAGATGATCCAGTATCTACCAACACGTGGGAGAGTACTGCACCCTTACACTCTAGAGAGATATGCAATGCCCGATTATGAGCACGCCCATCAGGAGTTAAATCAAAGTCTGTGAAACCCAATCCGTGACTGGCGTTGACGCTGGACACCACCGCTTCTAACTGATTTACAGAAATATCCTGAGGTACGTATGCTTTGTTCAGAATATTCAGGAGAGCCTTCCTGTGAGAGTCAGAACACATGAGCAAGGACAAGATGGAGATCTTCGACGGCGTCTGTTGCAGATGGTCCACAATCTTGTAGTCACTCTTCTTGATGATCCTCAGGAATTCTTCAGCTTCTTTATCAAAGGTGAGGTTCGGGTCAGTTGATGGTGTAGGATCATTGACAACTATTGGCTGCTTCCCTCTTACTCTAGCTTGGTCTTCTGCAATATCTCTGGGTGGTATCACATTGTTTCTCAGTGTTTCCGGCGCAAACAACCTTTCACTTCTAGTAAAGCCCCATACTCCAACGTTTTCTACTTGAGCTGGGGTTATACTAGTCGTGGCCAACTCTTACCTCTGGCCGTTGCAGTATACTTCACCACCATAATTCCAAGGAACAGCTCTGTCACTTTGGTACATTACTGGTCCAGCAGTGGTGATGGTTATTGGTGCCGCTCTGGCCCGTGAAGGAACTTGAGATGGATCATAGAAGATAGTTACTGTGGAGACTTCACTTTCTTTTACAACCTTGTCAAACTGCAACATTCCCTCATCAATCATGCTTTGGCAGAATTTTTGACCAACAAGAAGTGTTGAACTTAGTTCAGGATGTCACATCAGATGTTGTGACATTATCAAACAGAGTATAAGTTAATGAACTTAATTCAGGATGTCACACCAGATGTTGTGACATTGTATAAGTTAATGAAGTAAGTTCAGAATTCAGGATGTCACACCAGATGTTGTGACATCTCAAACCTGCTACCAGAATTAAATAATGCTTAATAGAACTGAGTAAATTCAGGGAATTTATCTGGAATTAATTGTGAATGGATAAAATAGTAGAAGGCGCATCTGTAGGGAGATTGGTTATATGATTTCAGTATAACAGAAGAACTGACTCACCTAGAATCAAGGAAGTAACAAACCCTAATTCAAGGTGATGACAGCATACGTATCAGGATTGGATAACCTACAGAAAGCCCAAAATCCAAGCATCTATTTAAGCAACAGAAACTCTCAGAATAGAGTACGAAATTAAGAAGACTAAATAAGGTGTTCGTGTTTTAATAGCAGGTTGTATATGTGTATCACTTTATGAGCTTTTAAGCAAAAAGTGTATTGTGTCTTGATTGAAACTGTGAAGTAAGATCAAGCTGTTTTATTTGAAGTGTGACTTCAATTTTATTAAACTTGTAAACATATCACTGTGTGATTGAGGGGGAGTGAGTTGGTACTCATATCTAAGTTGTGTCTTAGGTAGAAATTGCCTTGGGTAGATATTAAGTGAAAGATTAAACTGAGTGGTTTAAGTCTAGAATTAATATTACTTATATTGGATTTCCTTCCTGGCTTGGTAGCCCCCAGATGTAAGTGTGGAGATACACTGAACTGGGTTAACAATTTCCTGTGTTGTTTAATTTACCTGCACTTTAAGTTTTGTTCAAAGTCTTCAAGTGTTTAAACATCTCATTCGACATCACGTACCTGATCCCAGAATTTCAGTTGCGAGGCTTAGGTTGGCTCTGAAGTTGATTATGAGGTCTTCGTCCCTGAGCTTGCAGATTTGGACGAGGAGGAGTCCAAGGTTTCTGATATGGTGCTCTGAGCATCGCTTGTTGTCCGTAAGAGTAACCAGACCTAGGAAAAGATGATCTCTGAGAAGGTGTTGGTCCAAAATATTCGATATTGGCCATGACTACACTGACATCATACCATTCTTCCCCTTGGGAGCTACCAACAAATTCATCTTCACTACCTGGGATGTTCAAAAAATCTTGGATCTTTCCACTTTTGAGCAAACTCTCGATGCGTACTACAACTATCATCAAATTAGAGAAGCTTGATGTCCCAATGCTACTCATTCTTTCCAAGTACGGACCTTGCAACGTGCCCACAAATAGGTCCACTAATTCTCTGTTTGAAAGTGGTGGTTGTACTTGGGCTGCCAATTCTCTCCACCGTTGTGCATATTCTCTGAAAGATTCACCAATCCTTTGAGATAGGCTTTGCAGGTGCATGCGACTGGGCGCCATGTCCACATTGTACTGGTATTACTTTACGAAAGCTCTGGATAAATCATTCCAAGATCGGATACGACTGCTTTCCAAATCCATATACCAACTTAATGATGCACCGCTTAAACTGTCCTGAAAACAGTGAATCATCAACTTATCGTTGCGGGCATAAGAAGTCATTTTTCTGCATAACATCACCAAATGACGCTTCGGGCAACTGACACCAGTGTACTTCTCGAACTTTGGAGTTTTGAAATTTGGAGGTATGACAAGACCAGGCACCAAACACAGGTTTAAAGCATCAAAACCAAAGGCATCAGGATCCGCTAAGGCTTTGAGTTGCTCATCCAACACACGAAACCTTTCAGCAGGATCAATAATTGGTGGATCCTTGGTTTTCACAAGAGGGATTGCCCCTTGGAAGTTTGACATAGGGAAAAAAAGCTCTGATAATCCATAGCATCAGAAGAAGATGAAGGTCCACCTCGGACAACAGATGGTTCAGGTACATTCTGATTCACGATCGGGGTCTGTGCAGGCTGAGCTTGAGTAAGATTGTTCACTTGTGGAAGATCCTCGTCATGGGAAAGACCATACAAAGGATTGATCATCAAAGTGAAACCAGGTGGAAGATCAACATGCTGAAAGTTGTTCTTTGAAATAGCTACCAACAGCTTTCAATCAGATCTTCTTAACTCTTGGCACTGCTCAGTCTAGCTTCAAACAACTTTTTTCGTCTTCCAACAGTTACCACTTGTTCAAAATGAGTACCAGGAAATCAGCCGGCTGGTCATGGACAAAAGGAGGAAGGATGAACTCTCTGGAAAAAGGAAATGCAATGCAGATGCAAATGCAAATGCAATATGATGATGCTAGAGATGCAAAGACATGGGATCAAAGCTGGAAACTGTCTGGAATCTAGAGTACTGAGCTAAGAATCGAGTGTCTGTAACCACAAGATCTCTGTATAAAAACCCAAAATAGTAACCGAGAACCAAAGGATCAAGAACTTCAGAATCATAGTGACCGGATCAAAACAATAAGACTGCACTGGTAATGAGGGTATGTTGAGGTCAAGGGTTCTTGCAAACCTGTAAACCCCTCCCAATATCACGGGTGTGCTCCGGGTCAAACATCACGGACTCTCAAAGCCGAATAACAATAATACGTTCACCATTTCCGAGAAATGGCTCATGACCAAATCAGGGAATCAGTTTGGCATTATGTACTACTCAGAGAGGCCTCAACGTGAGTCCGGGAAAACAAGGTCATCCTATACGAGTTCCAGGTGGGCCCTCGGGTGCGAGTGGGTTTGCCACACAATGTGGTCTGCCACTGTCACCACTAGAGAGGGATGTTTCCACAAGGTTCTCAATGATTGGTCCTCAGCTGCACATAACTATCAAGGTTATGAAATGAGAGAGGAAGATCCCCAAATCAAGACATTTCCAAGACGGTCGCAAATCTGGGCGTGGAACTCACTACTACCCCCATGACAAGATCTCATGAGGCCAAAGTGGAACCACTCTAAGTCCTAAGGTGCACTCGAGCCTTGGTAATGAGCTCATCTCACAGTAACAGAATAACCCAAGTCCCACCAAACAGAAAAATCCAGTCCAAACAGTCTAGTATAATATATGATGCATGAAAATAAATACTGAAAACTGTAAATAAAGCTGAACATAAACTGTAAATAAAATAACAGTAAAATATACACACAACAGCAAACAATCAACACCCAATGAAACAGAAACACGCAAGCTCTAGGAGAGACTCTCAAGGGAACCAGAGATTCTGGTTAGGAGGTCCCCAGCAGAGTCGCCAGCTATCGCTCCCCGGATTTCCATCCTGGTACAAACGCGAAAGTGGCGCGGAAAGAGGTTAGAGTCGCCAGCCAGGCATTTTTATCCCGAAGGAACGGGAATGGTAATGCTGCACAAACCAGAGAGAAGAAAAGGAAAAACACGGGTCCTGCGAACCAAAGAGACTGAGTTCGGGAGTCGGTTACGACCTGGGAAGGTATTAGCACCCAGATCGTCCGCCGTACCCGACGAGATCCACACTTGCAAAGAAACTGTTTCAAAGGGTGAAGGAATGAAAGCTGCTGTGAAGAAAAGGAACTGAACTAGGTAAAAAGAAAATAAAAGGGAACTGAAAAAGAAATGAAAAGGAAAAATGTAGGAAAAATAAAGATTGTGCTCAAACGGGCCCTACCCCGCTGCCTACGTACCTCATCGGGAAAATGAGGATCAGAGTCGTCGTAGTTCCCCTAACTAGGGGTGGAAAAGATTGCTTGTGTTTTAAGGCTTGAACTGCCTATGTCAATGCTCAGGTGTTGCAGGCTCGGACGACGAGTGCGTTACCGTCTTGCAAAATGACAAGTAGGAGCAAGTTCGCAGACGGAGCGAAGGTGGTGTGAAAAGAAGTCCCGAAGGAGAGACATTTATTGTTTGTCCAGTGTTTTTTATGAGTTTTCTATGAGTGTGGCACAAGGAAGTGAACTTAAGCTCTTTTCCATGGAATGTGTACTTGCTACTACATTCCAAGATGGAATAATAGAACAAGCACACTCAAGTAAGGAGAAGATCCCCAAAACATGATTCCAGAGATTAGGGCCTAAGCTCACTAACTTGTTGAATTTATTAAGTGTTTTTGTAATTAAAATGAAGAAGTGTGTTTTATGATTTTCTTGATGAAGGTGGTCTCATGATCAGACTTGTGCATCATGATAGACAAGCTTGTATTATCCTAAGATGGGAAGACTACAAGTGCTCCATGGAATAAGGCTATTGCACAGGAGACCACTTCCATCCTTATTAAGGTGTTTTTTAGGTTTTTGTTTTGAGATGAGAAGAGAAAGAAACCAAAGGAGCAAAAAGGTAAACAACTAAAGGAATCTAACAATCCTAGAAATTATCATGCAAAGGGTTTGGTCCTAGGTTAGTGAGGCTTCAACTATCCTAAAGAAGAAGGAAGGAAGAAAAGAAGAAGGAGAAAGAACCATGGTGGCCTAAGCACACCTCAAGAATAAAAGAAGAAAGCACGAAAAGAAATGGAGGAAGAAGTTGAGAAGAAGAAGAAATAAGGAGAGGAGAATGCAGTAAGGAGTAATTGAATAATGCACAAACAGAGCCTACACAAGTAGGACTTCCAGATGCAGCAACATGCAAATGGTAAAATCGGGTCTCATTGGTACCTAACGGAGAAGGTCCGTTGCCTCTTCAAAACATGCCAAAAGTCCAAGTAGATTTCAAACTGGTAATACATTCAACAACCAAGCACAAACATCCATTATCAGGGTATCAAGCAAACATCCATCATCCAAAGCCAATCGACAAATAAAACCAGAGTCAATATCAAGAATTGGTCCACACGGTATCAAGGACTAAATATAATTTGCACCTAGAAACTCATCAGTCTAAACAAAGTTATGAAAATTAATCACAAGACTGTCGCTCCCGCCAAAATGACACCTGGTCAGAAGGGGTACAGACGCGAACGGTCGGCGAAAAGAGAGAGAACACACAAGGGTGAACTCAAGAGAAAAGAGTCGCCAGCTAGGCATTTTTATCCCGGAGGAAAGGTAATGCTGCATAGACCTAAGAAAAGATGGATAAGACGGTTGTGAACCAGAGAAATTGAGAAAGGGGGTTGGTTACAACCTGGGAAGGTATTAGCACCCAGATTGTCCGCCGTACTCGACGGGATCCACGCTTAAAAGATTTGTGTTTTAAAGGGGTAGTGTCAGTGCAATTTGTGTATCAAAGCTGGAAAAGAATGCAAGTGTCAGTGTAAAGAAATGAATGAAGCTCAAGACTATGAGGCTTAAAGAATGATGCTGGAAGGAGGGGGTATATACAAAGACTTTTGTTCGATAACTGTTAAGTTATGCCTACGTATCCTCTCGTGCAATGAGGAAGTCAGAACACCGTAGTTCGACTCAAAGAGACTGAAAGATGAGTCAACTGATGAACTACTTACTTGTCTATGCTCAAGTGTATGACCTGTCTGGCTTAGGTGCTTACTGTCTTGCATCGGACGGAAGAAGCAAGTTCTCGTTAGTGAGTGAAGATGATGAGAAACGAATCCCGGAGGAGACGATTATTGTTTGTTTTTGTGTTTTCAATCTTTTATTGCTTTTGAAGGTTTGTCATAAGTTAATAAGCTTAAGCCTAAACCAAGGGTTAGTAAGCTCATCACATCTTCCCTCTGATTAGGGGTAATGAGAATACCTTAAGTATGAAGTAAACACCTCACACTTAATCACCATGATGTAGGATTAAGATCATTAACCGACTTGTGATTATTTAGATGCTTTTGTTATTTTTGGTTTAGTGTTAAGTAATGATTTTAAGCCATAATCAGGGATTTAATGGACCCATTACACCATCCTAATAGAAGGATAATAGATGAGAACAATGAAGCTGAGGAAGACTACTCAACTTAATCCATGATTAGGGATTAACCTCATGACATAACAAAGCCTTTGTTAAAGTGGATTTTAGTTAAGGGTAGGATTAAGAAATGGATTTTATGGTTTGCAAGACAACTTGAGGGGGACTTGTCCATTAACACTAGGGTTAGTCCTTCTTAACCAATTAAGGAAGAATTAGAACCCTAATGCAAGGCCCAAGTTACAAGCTTGATGTCTTAATGATTATTAGGTGAATTGATTAAAGGATTTAAACACATTAAGGGTTTAACACTTAGGATTAAAGTTATACACTCCATCCTAATAGAAGGATGCAGGCATAAGCTTAATCACAAAGTCTTAAAACCTTTAGGGTTTAGTCCTTGATTATGAGATGAGAAGAGAAGAATCAAAGATGACACAAAGGTAAAAGCTAACGGGGGACTAATCAAGCCCTAATTGTTATCATGCTTGGTTGTTCCTAGGGTTTGTGAGGCTTGCAAAAGATCTTCAGGAGAAAAGCCACCAAGGAAGAAACAGATGAAAGGAGGAGAAGCAGAAGAAGCAAGACAACTTGCTTCACTTAAGAAGACAAGTTGCTTGAAGGAAGAAAGTGAGGAGGGAGCATGAATGAGCAAGCTCACTCTAATACAAAAGATAAAATGCAGCAAAGAGAGCATAAGAGAGATGAGAAGAGATTGTGAGAAGTGAAGGCAAATTCACTTCTCAAAATAACTTACCACCTGAAAAGTTAGCAAAAGAAATGAAATGCAATGCAAATGAGATGAAATGTCATGATGCAAACCAAAGTCAGGAGCATAAACATGATATCAATGATGTTAAGAGATGATGCAAACTCATGACAAGAGATGAGAGAGATCAAACAAGCATAAGGATGTAAATGAGGCATGCTTTGAACCATGGAAGTTCATGAAAGCTTATGAAATGCAATGGACATATAACATGGCAAATGAAAGATGCAATGATCAAACATGATTCTAATATGTCCTAGGATGTATTATGAATCATGTGGATGCACAAAATGTCATGGCAAGTCATTGAATGCAAGCATATGGGAGATGGATGCAAATGAAAGCACCAATTAGGGTTCACATACAACATGCAATGCAAAAATTCAAAACCAGAAGCAAATGGCAAGATAAAAAATTGAAAATGGGAACAAGAGAACCCTAACCCTACACAAGTTCACTGCCCAAAGGAGGGGATCCAACTCTTAACCTAGGGCAAGTTATGAATTTCTCAAGTCAATTAGGGTTTTGGGATACCTCACAAAGAAAAATACAAAACAAATTGAAAATGAAATATGAATTCAAGCCAATTTTATCCTATAAACTACATGCTATGAAGGATGCAATGCAAGAAGAACCATCATCAAACTCTCAATGGTTAGGCATAATGAATTTTTCTAAGTTTGAACAAAAATATTGCCTTTAAATGAATTTAATTCCAATGAAAAAGGTCAAAATAGTTCAAGAACCCAAAAGAAATTTGTTTTGAGAGTTTGGTAATGTTTCTAAATGCTTTGAAATGCAATGTGAATTTTTTGGTGATTTTTAAATACCTAAATGAATTTTTAATTAATTAATTTCCATTAAATAATTAAAAATAAACATTTAAATGATTTAAAAATAATTTTTAATGCAAAAAATGAAAATAAAAATATTTTTGGGTTCTGAAAATTAATGAAATGTTTGACAAAAAAAATTTTCAGAATTTTTAAATGTTTTTTACTATTTTTAATAATTCGTAGAAGATAAAACAAATAAAATGAAATAAAAATTGAATTAAAGAGAAAGTCAACAGATCCTGAGGCTGAGGTTTAAATGGTTTTGGAGGGAATTGACTGGCGCCAGATCCAGTGGCTGAGATTCAAACTGACCAAATTTATTTAATTAATCTTAATTAAACTAATTAAATAGGATTAGGGTTTTAATGAAAGATTTGAGCCACACAAACGCGCGGGAGTCAACCTTAGTCAACTGAATCCATGGTCCACATTCAAACTGGACCCTAAACGCAATTAATACACTAATGACTTTCAGGTGGCCGGAAATGACCTCCGGTCATCTTCTCCGGCCACACCTCCCCTGAGTTTTTGCTATCTCTCTCCCTAAGCTTCTAAAACTTAATCTTTCTGCCCAGAATCCAACCCCATACATCATACGACAAGAATCATCAACCAAAACACATTTATTTCACGCATACAAACTAAATCGAAGCAAAATAGTTTTAGGTCAAAAAATTTCAGAACATGAATACATACTCATTTCTCAACCATTTTCAAAACAAAACATACCAACATGATCAGTGAAGCATAAAGAATCATTTAGTAACTTAAAAACAAGTTTCTGGAAAAATTGTTCTTGAGCTCACCTAAACTGGAGCTTTGATCTTTGGAACTTTCTGGCTGCTTCTTTGATCCAAAACACCTCTAATGAACCTCCTGAGAAGCTTGCAATGCTTGTTTGGAATTTTTTATGGCTGGTTTGAGAGATTGATGAAGTTCTGTTCAAGGGAAGTGAGAAATCGTGTTTCTGCTTAAGAGGGTTTCAGGCCAAAGCAATGGTTGGGAAATGATCAGAGGGCCATGGTTAATGGTTTTGTGAAGTTTGTTTTGATGTTTTAAGCCTGTGTTTTGAGATTCGAAGCAAAATGCATAAGAGGTGAGTTTTGGGGATGCTGACTTGTGGGATGTTTCAAGTTGTGTTGTGTTATGTGTTGAGTCTCATTTTGTCCATGTATCAAGCTTGGATAGGTCAGAGAGTTGTTGCTGGCCTAGCTTGATTGGTATGGGCCATTTTGCATAAAGTCAACTTTTGTGTAAGAAGAGGTATGGGCTGGTTCAGTCAAGGTACAAAGGCATGTCTTGGCTCAGCATGCTTCAAGGAGAACCATGGAAATGAATTTGAGGCAATGCAGCAAGTGGATTAGGGTTTATGTGAGGTTTTGCAATTTTGACAAAGTTTGGCCCTTTTGTGATTACTTGAAGCATAAGTCATGAAAATGAACAATTCTTTGGTGCATTATGATTTTTAGGTCATGGTTCATGTTTGTGTAATGCATAGAAGTCCATTTGAAGTCACATTTTGCCTTGGCATGAGGTTTTGCAACTTTGCCTCTTTGGTGTAAAACTTGAAATTATGTGATTTTGTCCAACTTTGACAAGCCATAACTTTTGATCCAAAATGAATTAGAATGATTTCTTGTACTTTTTGAAAATGGGAGGATCCATTCTACAACTTTCATGACCAAAGTTTTCTCATTTGAAGCATTTTTGAATCACTTTGAGGAGGTTGAAAAACTTTCCCAAAATGGCAAGTTTTCATTACAAGTCATTTTTCCCAAAAAGGAAATTTTGCAAATGGCTTGAAATTCTTCAACTTTGTGAACTTCTAACACCTTATATGATCAAATAAAGATCATACACATTCAAAATGATGGAGAACACCCTTTGGTTGGGTCATTGGGGGCCTCAGATGCCCTGATTTTGCACTGACTTGCTCAAGAAGTCAACTCTTGATTAGATGCCTTCCCCATGGAATTTCTTCATGAAAATTGATATGCATGATCCTTATAACATATAAAGACCAATAGAAACAAGAATGATCAAAAAATTTGGAGTTATGGCCTCTGAAACCAAAACCCTAATTCTAGGTCATCTGTGCAATTAAGCCTGGCTCTGCTTCCATGCCATTCTCAGTTCTTGTGATTCTTTGACTTTCTTGACTTTGTGAGGCTATAATATGATGCTTGAACATACATGGACCCCTTTGAAGTGATTGATGACCTTTGAAGTGGCTCAAATAGCTCTTGGATGGCTCAAATCACAAACCCTAGATGCAGATGACTTTGAAACAATGCAGTGAAGCAAAAATGCCATATGAGATGCTATGATTGAACTTATGCACATGAAAAGATCACAAGCCATGGTGAAATGGGTGAGGGAAAATTTGGGGTGTTTACAGCTGCCCCTATTCAAGCATGAGTTAGCTGTGCAGGATGTAAGCAACGGCTTAACAGGCAAACAAGATAACTTGTGGTTGAATACCAAAGACAGTCCAAAATTTGCACTCACAGAATGAAGAAGAAAAGGGATATAGATTGTAAAAGAAAATAAAGTATAATTATAAAGTGCGGGCGACGGAGGACGACCGTCGAGCAGAGGACGACTGCTGGGGGTAAGGCAATGACGGGGACGGCCGACATGCTGGGGAAAATGCGGGAAATAAAGCAATGACGGGGACGGCCGACAAGCTGGGGATGCAGGAGATCATGATGGGGACGACCATCAAGTAGAGCTACAAGACTCTCTGGGGATTAAAGGTAAACGATGGGGACGACCATCGGATTGAAGAGATAAATGATGAGGAACGGTCATCAAAGGTGAAGGACGATCACCTAGCAGGGGACGGATGCTCTGTTGGGGATAAGGATGAGAGACGGTCATCCAAGAGGTGAAGGACGATCACCTAGCAGGGTACGGCTGCTGGAAGTATCACGACATATGACGAATGTCGGATAGAAAAAGATCAATGATGGGGACGGCCATCGGATAAGCATGATGAAGGACGATCATCAAGAGGTGAAGGAAGATCACCTGGCAGGGTACGGCTGCTCTAGGATATCATGACATAGGACGAATGTCAGATAACAAGATCAACGATGGGGACGGCCATCGGATAAAATGATGAAGGATGATCATCAAGAGGTGAAGGACGATCACCTGGCAGGGGACGGCTGCTAAAAACATCACGACATAGGACGAATGTCGGATAAGAAGGGGTTCTAATGAATAGAGACTCCACTGGGGGTGATGAAGGACGATCATCAAAAAGGTGAAGGACGATCACCTGGCAGGGTACGGCTGCCGAAAGGTATCATGACATAGGACGAATGTCAGATAGAAAGGAAATAATTCACTGGGATTTGCTGGGACTCTTCTGGGGAACAGTAGACACAGACGAGTGTCTAAATTAAATAAGACATGAGTGTTTGACACGGTGCATAGATTAAAGATGCGGACGAGCATCCTTAAGACCATGATACAGACGAGTATCAGTAGAAACAAACGCTTGACGCATGTTCAAAGATGATGATACGGACGAGTACCAACTAGTTAAAAAAGAACACGAATGAGTGTTGAATCTGAGGGGATATAAGTGGTTTATACAAGATACGGACGGGTATCTGTATAAGTAAAGAGTATGAGTAACAAGTATGAGTGATACACAGACGAGTGTTTAACTTGCTGGAGAGAGTGTGACACGGACAGGTGTCGAAAAAAGTGTATTATAAATAAGTATATAGTTTACAAAGTGTTTAGGCAACTATGCTGGGGAAGGTGACACGGACGGGCGTCAAGGAATTGTGTATATATGCGTATCTGTATAGTGAGTGCAAAGGGGACGCTTCGGCTTTCTGCTGGGGGTATGACACGGACGGGTGTCAAGAAGTATCTGTACTGTCTAAGCATCTGTTTGGGCGACTTCACCGGGGAATGATGACACGGACGAGTGCCAAAAGGAGTGTGTTTCCGTATTTCCAAGGGAAATGTTTTGGCTCTCTGGTGGGGAATTGGGGAATATTCTGTATATTGTTGACGGATTGTCAGTATTTACAAGTGTCTGATTCAGAACATGGCTTACGATTATGCAATATGTTTGATTTTTGCCGTAATGCTCCGTACTAGACGGAATGCTACGCTCTGGGGAAAATATGATGCAAATGCTATGATTATGCAAAGATACCGATCCGGGATCCGGATCCCGTTGCCGTGGAGATCTCTGGCTGATCTGCTTGAAGTAGATATCCCAGCTGGGAATGAGATCATTGGTAGATCTGACATATATGACTCTACTTGGGGAAATGGATCACTGATAGACCTATCTCGGTAATGAGGGACCCAGCTGGGGTTTGTAGAAGCTTTCTTCACTCTGTTGTGAGATCTTCAGGCGTTGCTCTTCAGGATAGAGGCTGAAACTCTGTGGGGTGATGGTTCCCTGTCTAACACTTGGCTGAGGAAGAAGAAAGATCACTAGAAGATCTTCCTAGAGATTTCTGTAGGGATCCTGCTGAGGATGATGCTTGACAACTCAGCTGGGGATATGAACATCTTCGGGTGCTGCTCTTTGAAGGAAGTGTTGGAGAAGTGATGACTGGCAGCTCTAATGGGGAGAAAACATCTCTGGTGCTGTTTTGGAAGGTGTACGGAGGATATAATGATTTGGCAGTCTACTGGGAAGTTGCTTTCATGCCCCATGTTGCGCTTTGGATACCTGCAATCCTGTAAAGACAAAGAAGAGTACAAGTATCCCGAGGTATCCCTTACTGGATTCCATCATAGGAGTTTAGACACTCCCGGGAGTCAATATATTTCCTGCAAGCATGTGGTTTATGAAAGACGCATCTGTATTTATGCAATCAACATATTAACGATATCGGACATTTTTGCAAACAAAAACAAAAATAAAATGTACGAGACAAAACATGACTGAGAATCTGATCTTATTAATTTGTGTGCCCTGAATTGTCAAGATACAGTCAAAGAAACGGATCCCCTGAAATGAGGAAATCGTTACAAATTGAGAAACAAACAGATGCTGGCAATGTTGATGACGCTTCAAGGAGCTTCCCTTTTGCTATGACTCGTATGACATTGACGTTCTTCTTATCTTGCTTTCTGAAGAGGCTGATTCTGACTGAGGCTTTAACCTTTCGAAGCTTACCATGTTGTAAGTAATACAGATGAATTCAGAATGCAGTTGTTCGCTTATTCCCTTATTTTGCGTGGATCGCCCTTTCAGGTTTTCAATCCACCGGGATACCCATTTTTTCCTGAGTTGTCCAATGCGGCTTTTCAACTCAGCGGGTGTACATTTTTTTATTCATTTTCCCTTATTTTTACCCGAGTCTTTTATTCTGTTTTTTGACTCGTCGGGATGCCCTATTTTTGCCTGGACTTCATTCTGTTTTTACGTCCAGCGGGTCATTTTATGCGAAGTATTTTTTAACTGCATCTGAATTCACAGGGGACAAGAAGTCTTCACCATCCATAGTGTTGAGCATCAGTGCTCCACCAGAGAAAACTTTCTTTACTATGAATGGCCCTTCATAGTTCGGAGTCCACTTGCCCCTGTGGTCTGTATGAGGAGGGAGGAGTCTTTTCAGCACAAGATCCCCTACTTGGTATTCTCGAAGCCTAACTTTCTGATCGAAGGCCTTCTTCATTCTTTTCTGATATAGCTGCCCATGACAGATTGCAGCCAATCTCTTCTCTTCAATCAGATTCAGTTGTTCGTATCGGGACCGGACCCATTCTGCTTCATTCAACTTAACATCCATCAGTACCCGCAGGGAGGGTAATTCAACTTCAACAGGTAGGACTGCCTCCATACCATACACAAGCTGATACGGTGTTGCCCCAGTGGACGTTCTGATTGACGTACGGTACCCATGCAAGGCAAACGGTAGCATTTCGTGCCAGTCTTTGTAGGTAACCACCATCTTTTGCACAATCTTCTTGATATTTTTGTTAGCAGCCTCAACAACGCCATTCATCTTTGGCCTGTAAGGAGAAGAATTGTGGTGTTGGATCTTGAAGTCCCGGCATAGTTCTGCCATCATTTTATTGTTTAAGTTGGAACCATTATCAGTAATGATTCGCTCGGGAACTCCGTACCGGCAGATGATGTCTCTCTTCAGAAATCTGGCTACCACTTGCCTGGTAACATTTGCATATGAAGCTGCTTCAACCCATTTGGTGAAATAGTCAATAGCGACCAGGATGAATCTGTGGCCATTTGAAGCAGTCGGTTCAATCTTGCCAATCATATCAATGCCCCACATGGCAAAGGGCCAAGGTGAAGACATCACATTCAGAGGATTAGGAGGCACATGCACCTTATCCGCATAGATCTGGCATTTATGGCATTTTTTGGCATAGGCACAACAGTCTGCATCCATTGTGATCCAGTAATAGCCTGACCTTAGCAACTTTTTAGCCATGGCATGTCCTCCAGCATGGGTACCAAAGGATCCTTCATGCACCTCGTGCATCAACAAGTCTGCTTCTGTCTTATCAACGCATCTGAGAAGTACCATATCAAAGTTTCTCTTGTATAGAGAACCGTCAGCATTCAAGAAGAAACTACCAGCTAGCCTTCTTAATGTCTTCTTATCATTGGAAGATGCCCCAGGTGGGTATGTTTGATCCTCCAAGAAGCATTTGATATCATGGAACCAAGGCTTATCATCTTTAATAATATCTGCTGAGAACACATATGCTGGTCTGTCCAGTCTGGACACTGTGATCCGAGGCACAAAGTTGGCAGCTTGAACTTTGATCATGGATGAAATGGTAGCCAGAGCATCTGCGAACTGATTTTCATCTCGAGGGATATACTCAAGCTTGACCGTTGTGAAGAAAGTCAATAACCTTCTTGTATAATCCCGATAAGGTATCAGATGATCTTGGTGTGTGTACCATTTGCCGTTGGTTTGATTAACTACCAGAGCTGAATCTCCGAACACAGTCAAAGTCTTGATCCTGAGGTCAATGGCTTTCTCAAGACCCATAATACAAGCTTCGTATTCAGCTTCGTTGTTAGTGCAGTTAAAGGTGAGTTTTGCCGAGAAAGGCATGTGAACTCCCTTAGGTGTAATGAGTACTGCACCAACACCACGACCATTCATATTAACAGCCCCGTCAAACATCATAGTCCATTCTTCCTCCGGGTTGGGCCCTTCGGTGTGAACAGGCTCTTCATGATCTTTCGCTTTAATGAACATGATATCTTCATCAGGGAAGTCAAATCTCATAGGCTGGTAATCATCAATGGGTTGCTCAGCAAGATAGTCAGACAACACACTGCCCTTGATGGCTTTCTGAGATGTGTACTGAATGTCATATTCTGTGAGGATCATTTTCCATCTTGCAACCCGTCCGGTAAGTGTTGGCTTCTCAAAAATGTACTTAACTGGATACATCTTTGAGATCAATAAAGTAGTGTGGGTCAACATATACTGCCTTAGTCGGCGAGCAGCCCACGCTAAAGCACAACAAGTTTTCTCGAGCAGTGAATAACGTTGTTCACAGTCGGTAAACTTTTTGCTTAGGTAGTATATTGCATACTCTTTTCGACCAGACTCGTCATGCTGGCCCAGCACACACCCCATTGACTCTTCTAATACTGTCAAGTACATGATTAGAGGTCTTCCTTCAACTGGAGGCATAAGGATCAGAGGCTCTTATAAGTATTCCTTGATTTTGTCAAAAGCCCTCTAGCAGTCTTCGTTCCACCTGACCATTTGTTCTTTTCTCAGCAGTTTGAACAAAGGTTCACAGGTTGTAGTAAGGTGAGATATGAACCTTGAGATGTAGTTCAATCTACCTAGAAAACCCCGAACTTCTTTTTCTGTCTTCGGTGCAGGCATTTCTTGAATGGCTTTGACTTTGTCAGGGTCAACCTCAATCCCCTTCTCACTTACAACAAATCCTAGCAGCTTACCGGATCGCACCCCGAATGTGCACTTGTTGGGGTTTAACTTCAGTTGGTACTTTCTCAGACGCTTGAATAGCTTCAACAGATTTACTAGGTGGTCTTCTTCTGTGAGGGACTTGGCAATCATGTCATCCACATAACATCCAATTTCTTTGTGGATCATGTCATGGAATAATGTTACCATAGCCCGTTGATAAGTCGCACCAGCATTCTTCAGTCCGAATGGCATCACTTTATAACAGAACGTGCCCCAGGGTGTGATGAAATTTGTCTTCTCCATGTCTTCAGGTGACATCTTGATCTGATTGTATCCTGAAAATCCATCCATGAAGGAGAACACCGAGAACTGAGCCATATTATCAACCAATACATCAATGTGAGGTAAAGGGAAGTCATCTTTCGGGCTGGCCCTGTTCAGATCCCGGTAGTCCACACACATCCTTACCTTGCCGTCTTTCTTAGGCACCGGTACAATATTAGCAACCCACGGCGGATAGCTAGTTACAGCAAGGAAACCGGCGTCCCACTGTTTTTGTACCTCTTCTTTAATCTTCATTGCCATATCTGGGCGAGTACGACGCAGTTTCTGTTTTACCGGCGGACAATCTTCTTTCAAAGGCAGCTTGTGCATGACAATATCGGTGTCCAACCCTGGCATATCCTGATAAGACCAAGCAAAGACATCCACATATTCCCGAAGCATGTCAATCAGTTGCTCTTTCACTGAATCTTGTAGACAGGCCCCGATCTTAACTTCTTTCACATCTTCTTCCGTACCAAGATTAACCGTTTCAATCTCCTCCTGATGAGGAGTGATAACCTTCTCCTCTTGCCTTAACAACCTGGCTAGCTCTTCAGGTAGCTCATAATCTTCTTCAACCCCTTCATCAGCTTGATTGATTGGATTGTCAAAGTCACACAAAGTCATAGCAGTGTTGTTGTCGGTCCAGTCTGAAGGGCACTTTCTGCAAGGGTTTAGATTGGTTTATTTTAGTGATCATTTTTAATCTTATTTAGAAAAAGTGAAAATGAAGTTATTTATTTTGAAAACATTGCCATTTTATTGTTTTGTACAAAAGTGAAAAATGAAAAGACAGTGAGCGAAAAAAAGAGACTCGTTTGCAAAAGATGTCCGATATTCATTGATTAATCCATTTGCACAAAAATACAAGATGGCCCGATTACAAAATGAGTCTTGGCATCTTGGGCAAGATGCAAGACTTGATGCATGCTTTAAAAATACAGGAAATAATAATTACTCTGCAGGAGTAACCCTTATAATTTCCTGGGAAGACCAGTTAAGGACTTGGCTCCCCGGGATCCTTGGACGTATCCAGCTCTCCAAGTTGCGGTTGCTTTCCTCCTCGTCTTCCAAGTTGTTTACAGGATCTGGGGTGAGCATTCCCCCGCTGACAAAATTGGTCTTCTTGGCAGCCTCTGATTGACCTTGTTGAGTTGGTCTGTAACCCAACCCAAATCTGTCTTCTTTCTTCTCCACGGGCAACAGCTTGCCCCAGCCTTGGGCAGTACCCTCTTCAACAACCTTCCGGGCTTGCTGATATGACGTTATAGAGGTTCCCAGTACAGCAGATGCTTCATTAATGTTCAGGGCCTCAAACCCCTGGCTCATGGTTTCATGGATTTCTCCATCCATCTCAATGTATTTATACGTAGCCAGATGGATAACAAAGATGTCTTCTTCCCCACAGATGGTGATTATTTGGCCTTCCCACTCGAATTTTAACTTCTGGTGAAGGGTAGACGTAACAGCGCCAGCGGCATGGATCCAGGGTCTACCCAACAAACAGCTGTAGGCTGGCTGAATGTCCATCACATAGAAGGTAGTTTTAAAAGTCTGCGGGCCAATCATCACTGGCAGATCAATCTCCCCAAGCACTGATCTTTTAGAGCCATCAAATGCTCTCACCACCAAGTTACTCGGACGCAGTGCCAAGCCATCATACTCCAGCTTCACTAAGGCTTTCTTTGGTAGAACATTGAGTGATGACCTAGTGTCCACCAGTACATGAGATAGAACGACACCCTTGCATTCCAAGGTGATATGTAAAGCCTTGTTGTGGTTACGTCCCTCTGTTGTTAAGTCAGCATTGGTAAAGCCCAGTCCATGACTGGTGTTGACATTTGCCACCACAGTTTCTAGCTGGTTAACAGTAATCTCCTCTGGCACGTATGCTGCGTGCAGGACCTTCAATAATGCATTCCTGTGAGCTTCAGAACACATTAACAGGGATAATATGGAGATTTTTGAGGGAGTTTGGTGAAGCTGATCCACCACCTTGTAATCACTTCTCTTTATGATTCTCATGAACTCGTCTACATCTTGTTCAAAAGATGTCTTCTAAGTTTCTTTGATAATTGGCTCTTCAAGTACCACACTCTTTCCCTTTGCTTTGGAAGCAGCTTCTGCTTCAACATTAGGTCTTTGCATTTGTGAGGCAAAAAGGCGTCCGCTTCTGGTGAAGCCTCCGCCTCCCCCGACATTATCAATTTGTGGAGAAGAGGTTGAAGAATCCAAAGTGATTTTCTCCCCGTTGCAGTAGAGATCAGAGCCATAATGCCAAGGTATGGCATTGCTGCTTTCATAAGGAACTAGTCCAGGTACCGTAATAGTAACTGGACTGACTGCTGCAGAGGAGGGTACTGTGATGGTGTGCGGATCGTAGTAAATTGTGACTGGTGACCTGGCAGGAGGCGCCACTGTTTGTTGTTGGAAGTTGTTGTCTGGAGGAACACTTGATGGATCATAGTAGATGGTGACTGCTGAGACATCTTCATTGATTTTTGTTGGCGTTGTAGAAGATTCTGTTGATAAAATGGATGCTGATGTTGTAGAAGAAATGGTTGTTGAAATCTGGTTTGTTGAAGTGATGGACGGAGCCATTGCTGATGATATTGATGAATCGGTTGGAATGATTGTTGCTGCTGTTGTAGAAGAATCAGGAATTGTTGTCAAAGGAATTGCTGGATTTGTAGGCGCCGTCGTTGAGATCTGAAGGATACCATCCTTGATAAGACCATCTATGCCGCTTCTCAAATTATCACACCCGTTGACTGCAATGTTGCAATACCCACAACCGAGCTTACACCCGGGGAACACCTAGCACTCTAGAAGCTGAGCTTTAATTTCGACCAGAGGTGTTCGAATTTGTGCAACGCTGGTGATCAAAGTAGATGGTTTGTCTTCCTCAATGGCATTAATCCTCGGCCCACCATGATTAGGCATAGGATTTCTATTGACATTCGGAGGTGGTGCGAAGTTGAGGGCTTTAGAATCCACCAGATCTTGAACTTTCATTTGCAATGCCCTACATTTCTCCGTATTGTGGCTAGGTGCATTGGAGTGGAAAGCACATCTGGCGTTGACATCATAATTCTTCGGGAGATTGGAAGGATCTGGAGGTGCCAATGTCCTTAACTCAACCAGGTTAAGCTTCAGGAGTTGTGGCAATAAGGTAGCATAAGGCATATGGATGAGGTCAATCACCCTGTTGGCCTGAGATGGTCTTTGTTGAAAGAGTCTTTGCTGTTGATTGCTATTGTTGTTGTAGGTTATCTGTGGCGGATACTGAATTTGTTGCTGATATTGTGATTGTTGTGGTTGTTGATATGCTGGTTGCTGAGGAATCGGAGCTGGAATAGTGACAGCTGCTACTGATCTGTGAACATACTGAGGTCTGCCCCTGGTGGCATGAATGGCATTTGTCTCACCGGTCCTTCGAGGTCCCACAAAAGGCTTCCTGGGATTACTGGACGAACTTGCACCATTATCAGAAATTTTGCCCATTTTCAGCAAACTTTCAATTCTTTCACCGGCTATAACTACGTCAGCAAAACTGGTGGAAGAAAAGGCAGTCAGCCTATCAATATATGTTCCTTGCAAAGTATTCATGAACATGTCGGCCATTTCTCTTTCCGACATGGGTGGTTGGACAGCAGCAGCAAGCTGTCTCCACCTTTGGGCATATTCCCTGAAACTTTCCCTAGAGGATTGAGACATTCCCATCAAGAGGGTCCTGTTAGGAGCCATGTCTAGATTGTATTGATACTGCCTGATGAAAGCTTCAGCTAGGTCCTTCCAGCATCTGATAGTAGCTCTGGTCAAGTGTGAATACCACTCCCTTGAAGCCCCAGTCAAACTGTCTTCAAAATAGAACATCCACAGTTTTTCATCCATGGTATATGCTTTAAGTCTCCCCAGAAAGGACTGCAGGTGAGTTCGTGGACAGGAGGTTCCATTGTATTTCTCGAAGCACGGGGGTTTGAACTTGTGGGGAATTCTCACCCCATCCACTAACCCCATATCCATTACATCGAAACCCAAAGAGTTTTGAGACTCCAGAGATCTCAACTTCTCAGCAATTTCATCAAACCTCCTATGATAGACTTCATCCCCAGCTCCCATGACAGTAAATTGCTCCTCCTGGGGGTCTTCTTGTAAGATCCTCTCCCCAGTAGTATTTCCTTGCACATTACCCGGGATATTGACTTCCGGATCTAGATGAGGTCCAAATACTGGTGGATTAACATGAGGCTGTCCCCTCTCATTGTTACTTGTTCCTCCAGTCCCAGGATGAGGTTCCTCGGGAGTCTGTCTTTCTACCAATGCTCTTAGCCTTTCCTGACTCTGGGCCAAGCCAGTCATCACAGTCATGAATTGGGCCATTTGGTTTCTCATCTCCACCCTTTCATTAGCCATCTGGGTTCTGACCTCTGTCAGGTCTTGCTGTACGTGCTCCATTAGAATACCCGGAAGGTTGTTGCGAGTAGGATACCGGTGTGCACGATTGACAGGGAACACTCTTCTGCAAGCAATATTTCCTGAAGTCATATCAAAGTTAGAAACAAATAAATATAAAACCTACAAAACAAAACAAAAGTTAGTATGCAATGCAGTGTGCTTATTTGTTTTCCAAGGTATCCGGCTTGGTTCTTGGTTTTGACCTTTCCAGACCTTGAGGAAGATGCTTTGATGTTGCTTGAGAAAAGAAAACCCAAATGGAAACAAACTAACAGATATATTACAAATGATGAATAATACATAGTCTGTTTTACATCACATGCCCCTGGGGGGTCAAAATACATCAAAAGAGAAAGTTCATAAAATGGGAATGAACAACAAGCAAAGAAGTCAAACATCTAATCCAAACTCATCCGCCTTAACCTCCTTCAGAAGTGCCTCAGTCACTGGACCAGCTGGATGCCCTGTAATAGTCCTGATGAGGAGGTTTCTGGTGGCAATGGCAGTGGTCAACTTCCTGTGCCTGTCTTGATCCTTTGATCTCTTCAAACCAGCCCTAAGCTTCAACTCTGAAATCTCCTTCTGGGCTGCCAGCAAAGCTTCTCGTTGCTTCTTTTCAATGGCCTCTAATTGCTCAATCCTGGCTTGAGTTCTCTGATCTTCTTGAGTACGGGCTTCAGTGATCCTGACCCACCTAGCCTGACTTTCTTGCAGATAGAGATCAGTCCTAGCCTTCTGAAGCTTGGCCTCTTTACAGGCATTCTTCAATATTTGCTCCCCAGCTCTTGATTTCTTGATGTAGTCCTCTGTTTTCTCGATCTTGGCCAGATGCTCCACCCTAAGCTTCTCCAACCTTTCAATGTCCAGACGACCATCACTCCTCTCCCAGAGGGTCTTCTTCAGAGCTTGAGACAGATTCTCATTCCTCTCCTTCAGCTTCTCAAATTCTTCCAGGCTGACAGTGGCTGCTGGCTGTACTGTAGATGGTCCAGGTGTGTCCTCCAAAGTGAAGGGCATTCCAGTAATTTGAGCCCTAGCATGGGACCAGTCATAGTATTGAGCTGAAGCAACATTATTACACCTTCCAAGGATAGCCATCCCCTTTGTCTGAATGTTGTCCCAAGCCCAGGATGCTTGTCTGACAGCAGCTAGATTAGGCTTTATCTCACAATACAGGGTCTCAGCTAAATCTTGCATTCTAGGAGGGTGAACCAAAGCATAGCCCAGTTGTCTCTTGAACAACAAAGGGTTGTAGTTGATGCAACCCTTTACTCCTATCAGGGGTACATTTGGGTATTGTCCACAGCTAGTGATTATGTCTTTGCCCTTGGTGCTCTGGGTGCACCATCTGATGTCATCTGAAGTCAAAGCAATAGGTCTCTTGGCCCAATTCTTCTGTTGGTGAGGATTCATGAAGGCATCTGTCTTAGGTAGGTGTTTGAGCAGCCAAGTGTGAAACAAAGGAGCACAGCATCTCACTAACTTTCCTCTTTGTTTCTCATTCCTCTGATGAATGGAGTAATAGAAATCTCCCAGCAATGTGGGAACTGGGTTCCTCAGAAGGAAAAGATGAATGGCATTCTTGCTGATAAACTTGGGCTCATCTGCAAACAGTATAACCCCATATATGCTGAGGGCCAACAGTGCACAAACTGCCCTCCATTCTCCCAAAGAGGCCTTCAGGATGGCCTGAGAAATCAAGAAATCCAAGTGCAAACCAGGGATCCCAGCCTTTATGGTCATATTCTGCTCAATTAGAGTAGGCTCCAGGCACAGTGCTTTTGCTACTTCTCCATTGCTGGGATAAGTCATCTCTGGGTTGAAGGGGACTCCACCCCTGACAGGTACTCCAATCAATGATGAAAACTCCTCCAGCAGAGGTCCTAGCTGAAAGTCTGGGAAAGTGAAACATCTCAAAGGAGGGTCATAAAACTGTAGGCAGGTGTGGATCATACTCCTCTGAGAAGGGTCTAGGTCCATAACCATATCAAGGATGCCTCCATAATGCTCTCTGAATAATGGGATGTGGTCAGGGGTGATAAGTGACTGGACCTGCCTGATGCCAGTCAACACAGGCTCAAAGAAATGGTAAGATATGTTGCTCTTCCTGGGTGTAGCCATGAATGCTGATGAAGAGCTGAAGACAAGTGCTGATGAAGATCAAGACTGGTACTGGAGATGAGCCACTGATAGGCTAGTGCAGGTGATGATGAAGATAGCTGAAGCAGACAACTGATGAAACAGAGGTCTATGCAGATGAACGGGTCAAAACCAAGCCAGATATAATGTGGATACCCTGAAAAACAAATAAACAAATGTTAAATGATGCAATGATGATGTATGCAAATGATATGCAAGGGTTTGTGATCAAGCTGGATCTGATTATCTGTTTTGACATAAGTCCAAGTATATTCAAGAAGTCCAGATGGAGGTTCAGAAATCCAGTAACCAAGGTGGGGGACTCAAATAAAGAGCCACATGTCCAGGGTTAAATCACAAGAACTGTCCAAAATGAGGTACTCTTAAACCAAATAAGTAACAGGGTATGATGTGGCCAAAGGTACCTGGAAACCTGTAAACAGCCCAACCCCCTCACAGGTGATGTTCTAAAACAAGGATCCTCAGACTTGGATCAGTTATGAGAAGTGTAAACACTTCTAACCCGGAGGTACAGTGTTTACAATAACCATAAAAGATCCTCCTCTAATTCACCTCAGTTTCTGAAGGTCATAATAAAGGTCATCCAGACTTAGCAGGCTTCCCAGATAGCCCTAGCACTACAGGAAATATGTAGCACAGAGTTCTCAAGAAGAAACCCATATCTGAACCGTGTTTCATATTCCCGCACCAGACCGAAATGGAATGGGAAAGAACATGAACCACTCTAGCCTAGGTGTCACTCAGGTCCCAGGTATAGGACCTCAAACTCTCAATGGAAACCCACCCACCAAGACAGAAAAACAGATCCAACAATGATAATGACAGTATGAAATATGAAAAACTGTAAAGAAAGCAATAAATAAAGCTGTACATAAAGCAATAAATAAAGCAACTATATAAACACAATTAGCACATAACACCCCAGTAAACACAAATCAAACAAGCGCTAGGAGGAACCCACAAAAAGAACCAGAAGCCCTGGTTACAGTATAAGGGTCCCCAGCAGAGTCTCCAAGCTGTCGCTCCCACCAAAATGACACCTGGTCAGAAGGGGTACAGACGCGAACGGTCGGCGAAAAGAGAGAGAACACACAAGGGTGAACTCAAGAGAAAAGATTTGCCAGCTAGGCATTTTTATCCCGGAGGAAAGGTAATGCTGCATAGACCTAAGAAAAGATGGATAAGACGGTTGCGAACCAGAGAAACTGAGAAAGGGGGTTGGTTACAACCTGGGAAGGTATTAGCACCCAGATTGTCCGCCGTACTCGACGGGATCCACGCTTAAAAGATTTGTGTTTTAAAGGGGTAGTGTCAGTGCAATTTGTGTATCAAAGCTGGAAAAGAATGCATGTGTCAGTGTAAATAAATGAATGAAGCTCAAGACTATGAGGCTTAAAGAATGATGCTGGAAGGAGGGGGTATATACAGAGACTTTTGTTCGATAACTGTTAAGTTATGCCTACGTATCCTCTCGTGCAATTAGGAAGTCAGAACACCGTAGTTCGACTCAAAGAGACTGAAAGATGAGTCAACTGATGAACTACTTACTTGTCTATGCTCAAGTGTATGACCTGTCTGGCTTAGGTGCTTACTGTCTTGCATCGGACGAAAGAAGCAAGTTCTCGTTAGTGAGTGAAGATGATGAGAAAAGAATCCTGGAGGAGACGATTATTGTTTGTTTTTGTGTTTTCAATCTTTTATTGCTTTTGAAGGTTTGTCATAAGTTAATGAGCTTAAGCCTAAACCAAGGGTTAGTAAGCTCATCACATCTTCCCTCTGATTAGGGGTAATGAGAATACCTTAAGTATGAAGTAAACACCTCACACTTAATCACCATGATGTAGGGTTAAGATCATTAACCTACTTGTGATTATTTAGATGCTTTTGTTATTTTTGGTTTAGTGTTAAGTAATGAGTTTAAGCCATAATCAGGGATTTAATGGACCCATTACACCATCCTAATAGAAGGATAATAGATGAGAACAATGAAGCTGAGGAAGACTACTCAACTTAATCCATGATTAGGGATTAACCTCATGACATAACAAAGCCTTTGTTAAAGTGGATTTTAGTTAAGGGTAGGATTAAGAAATGGATTTTATGGTTTGCAAGACAACTTGAGGGGGACTTGTCCATTAACACTAGGGTTAGTCCTTCTTAACCAATTAAGGAAGAATTAGAACCCTAATGCAAGGCCCAAGTTACAAGCTTGATGTCTTAATGATTATTAGGTGAATTGATTAAAGGATTTAAACACATTAAGGGTTTAACACTTAGGATTAAAGTTATACACTCCATCCTAATAGAAGGATGCAGGCATAAGCTTAATCACAAAGTCTTAAAACCTTTAGGGTTTAGTCCTTGATTATGAGATGAGAAGAGAAGAATCAAAGATGACACAAAGGTAAAAGCTAACGGGGGACTAATCAAGCCCTAATTGTTATCATGCTTGGTTGTTCCTAGGGTTTGTGAGGCTTGCAAAAGATCTTCAGGAGAAAAGCCACCAAGGAAGAAACAGATGAAAGGAGGATAAGCAAGACAACTTGCTTCACTTAAGAAGACAAGTTGCTTGAAGGAAGAAAGTGAGGAGGGAGCATGAATGAGCAAGCTCACTCTAATACAAAAGATAAAATGCAGCAAAGAGAGCATAAGAGAGATGAGAAGAGATTGTGAGAAGTGAAGGCAAATTCACTTCTCAAAATAACTTACCACCTGAAAAGTTAGCAAAAGAAATGAAATGCAATGCAAATGAGATGAAATGTCATGATGCAAACCAAAGTCAGGAGCATAAACATGATATCAATGATGTTAAGAGATGATGCAAACTCATGACAAGAGATGAGAGAGATCAAACAAGCATAAGGATGTAAATGAGGCATGCTTTGAACCATGGAAGTTCATGAAAGCTTATGAAATGCAATGGACATATAACATGGCAAATGAAAGATGCAATGATCAAACATGATTCTAATATGTCCTAGGATGTATTATGAATCATGTGGATGCACAAAATGTCATGGCAAGTCATTGAATGCAAGCATATGGGAGATGGATGCAAATGAAAGCACCAATTAGGGTTCACATACAACATGCAATGCAAAAATTCAAAACCAGAAGCAAATGGCAAGATAAAAAATTGAAAATGGGAACAAGAGAACCCTAACCCTACACAAGTTCACTGCCCAAAGGAGGGGATCCAACTCTTAACCTAGGGCAAGTTATGAATTTCTCAAGTCAATTAGGGTTTTGGGATACCTCACAAAGAAAAATACAAAACAAATTGAAAATGAAATATGAATTCAAGCCAATTTTATCCTATAAACTACATGCTATGAAGGATGCAATGCAAGAAGAACCATCATCAAACTCTCAATGGTTAGGCAGAATGAATTTTTCTAAGTTTGAACAAAAATATTGCCTTTAAATGAATTTAATTCCAATGAAAAAGGTCAAAATAGTTCAAGAACCCAAAAGAAATTTGTTTTGAGAGTTTGGTAATGTTTCTAAATGCTTTGAAATGCAATGTGAATTTTTTGGTGATTTTTAAATACCTAAATGAATTTTTAATTAATTAATTTCCATTAAATAATTAAAAATAAACATTTAAATGATTTAAAAATAATTTTTAATGCAAAAAATGAAAATAAAAATATTTTTGGGTTCTGAAAATTAATGAAATGTTTGACAAAAAAAATTTTCAGAATTTTTAAATGTTTTTTACTATTTTTAATAATTCGTAGAAGATAAAACAAATAAAATGAAATAAAAATTGAATTAAAGAGAAAGTCAACAGATCCTGAGGCTGAGGTTTAAATGGTTTTGGAGGGAATTGACTGGCGCCAGATCCAGTGGCTGAGATTCAAACTGACCAAATTTATTTAATTAATCTTAATTAAACTAATTAAATAGGATTAGGGTTTTAATGAAAGATTTGAGCCACACAAACGCGCGGGAGTCAACCTTAGTCAACTGAATCCATGGTCCACATTCAAACTGGACCCTAAACGCAATTAATACACTAATGACTTTCAGGTGGCCGGAAATGACCTCCGGTCATCTTCTCCGGCCACACCTCCCCTGAGTTTTTGCTATCTCTCTCCCTAAGCTTCTAAAACTTAATCTTTCTGCCCAGAATCCAACCCCATACATCATACGACAAGAATCATCAACCAAAACACATTTATTTCACGCATACAAACTAAATCGAAGCAAAATAGTTTTAGGTCAAAAAATTTCAGAACATGAATACATACTCATTTCTCAACCATTTTCAAAACAAAACATACCAACATGATCAGTGAAGCATAAAGAATCATTTAGTAACTTAAAAACAAGTTTCTGGAAAAATTGTTCTTGAGCTCACCTAAACTGGAGCTTTGATCTTTGGAACTTTCTGGCTGCTTCTTTGATCCAAAACACCTCTAATGAACCTCCTGAGAAGCTTGCAATGCTTGTTTGGAATTTTTTATGGCTGGTTTGAGAGATTGATGAAGTTCTGTTCAAGGGAAGTGAGAAATCGTGTTTCTGCTTGAGAGGGTTTCAGGCCAAAGCAATGGTTGGGAAATGATCAGAGGGCCATGGTGAATGGTTTTGTGAAGTTTGTTTTGATGTTTTAAGCCTGTGTTTTGAGATTCGAAGCAAAATGCATAAGAGGTGAGTTTTGGGGATGCTGACTTGTGGGATGTTTCAGGCTGTGTTGTGTTATGTGTTGAGTCTCATTTTGTCCATGTATCAAGCTTGGATAGGTCAGAGAGTTGTTGCTGACCTAGCTTGATTGGTATGGGCCATTTTGCATAAAGTCAACTTTTGTGTAAGAAGAGGTATGGGCTGGTTCAGTCAAGGTACAAAGGCATGGCTTGGCTCAGCATGCTTCAAGGAGAACCATGGAAATGAATTTGAGGCAATGCAGCAAGTGGATTAGGGTTTATGTGAGGTTTTGCAATTTTGACAAAGTTTGGCCCTTTTGTGATTACTTGAAGCATAAGTCATGAAAATGAACAATTATTTGGTGCATTATGATTTTTAGGTCATGGTTCATGTTTGTGTAATGCATAGAAGTCTATTTGAAGTCACATTTTGCCTTGGCATGAGGTTTTGCAACTTTGCCTCTTTGGTGTAAAACTTGAAATTATGTGATTTTGTCCAACTTTGACAAGCCATAACTTTTGATCCAAAATGAATTAGAATGATTTCTTGTACTTTTTGAAAATGGGAGGATCCATTCTACAACTTTCATGACCAAAGTTTTCTCATTTGAAGCATTTTTGAATCACTTTGAGGAGGTTGAAAAACTTTCCCAAAATGGCAAGTTTTCATTACAAGTCATTTTCCCAAAAAGGCAATTTTGCAAATGGCTAGAAATTCTTCAACTTTGTGAACTTCTAACACCTTCTATGATCAAATAAATATCATACACATTCAAAATGATGGAGAACACCCTTTGGTTGGGTCATTGGGGGCCTCAGATGCCCTGATTTTGCACTGACTTGCTCAAGAAGTCAACTCTTGATTAGATGCCTTCCCCATGGAATTTCTTCATGAAAATTGATATGCATGATCCTTATAACATATAAATACCAATAGAAACAAGAATGATCAAAAAATTTGGAGTTATGGCCTCTGAAACCAAAACCCTAATTCTAGGTCATCTGTGTAGTTAAGCCTGGCTCTGCTTCCATGCCATTCTCAGTTCTTGTGATTCTTTGACTTTCTTGACTTTGTGAGGCTATAATATGATGCTTGAACATACATGGACCCCTTTGAAGTGATTGATGACCTTTGAAGTGGCTCAAATAGCTCTTGGATGGCTCAAATCACAAACCCTAGATGCAGATGACTTTGAAACAATGCAGTGAAGCAAAAATGCCATATGAGATGCTATGATTGAACTTATGCACATGAAAAGATCACAAGCCATGGTGAAATGGGTGAGGGCAAATTTGGGGTGTTTACAAAGACCATCGTCAAGCAGCATCAACTATCATCAAAATCGAACAATGAACCTACAAAACATCAAACAAAAACTACAACCAAAATTAAACAAAATGTTAATTAAAACAAATTAATCAAAATTAACGTTAAAGCTAAATTATAAAAAATTAAATAACAAAACTAACAAAACTACATCAACTTTCTAATGAAAATAAAGTTCTAACACTTCTAAAAACAATAACATAACTCCAAATAGCAAATCAACTAATGTTCAAATAAGAAAATCAAATAAAGTTCTACTAAACATCAACAATATAAAATTCAAATTAACAACTAAAAACAACAAATATTAACTAAGAACAAATAATTAAAAGAATATAATTGAAAAATAATAATAGAATATGGGGGGAAAACTGCTGAATTCAAGGATGCTAGTAGCAAAATTCAAATGGGCTTTGACCCAATAGAAACAACAGCAGGAATGGGGGTAATTCGCAGGATAATAGGGTGCTAGATAGAAAAACCAACATGGGCATGTTACAACCCATCAACAACAATCAGCCAGGATGGGGGTGTCTAGATAGGAGGGTGCAAAGAGAAGAAGATCATCTGGGCCTAAGCCCATCAACTACAACATGAAGCTTTTTCTTAACAAAAAAACAATAAAAGTTAAATTCAGAAAAAAAATTAGATGAATAAGGGTTTGTGAAACGGAACAATAAAATAAATAAGAAAAACAAAATAGACAAAATCGATCCTCTTCTTCTTCAACGCGACAACACCACCGATCCACATCTGCCTACCGCGCCACCGCGAATGCCCTCCGTCTTCACCTTTTTCGTGCAGATCGTCGGTCCTCTGTTCTTCATCTCAAAGGAGAAACAACAACTCGCGATCTCTCTGTGTAATCTTCATGCTTTTGCAACGCTCCTTCCACTCGCGAGGTCGAAACACGAAAACGGTCGTTTCACATTCAAACTTTCAATGTCACCATCAATTTGCTCAACGCCGAAAATACTCTCCTTCATCCCTCTGTTTCTCGGTTTCAATTCTTTCTCGGTTTGCCCTCTTCATCTATTTTTCTTTTTTTCAGATCTGGTTCTGATGTTGAGTTTTCGGTGAGGTTTTGGAGTTGAAGCAGGGGTTGAATCAAGGTATAAAGGGTGATGACGAAGGCGATTGAAGACGTGTGTTGAAGGATGTTTGTTGGAGAGTTTGTATGGAGGTTATGCGGGTTGAAGGTTCGTGGTTGAAATTAGTTGGAGAAGAGTTTTTGTGGTTGAGAAGAGGAAATGGTTTGTGATTGGAGGTGAGGTGAGGTTCTGAGGGTGATGAAGAACAGTGTTATGTGAGGTTTTGGGTTTGCGTTAAAAAGTTGAAGAAAATAATGGTTTGGGTGAGGTTTTTGTGTTGGTCTGAGATGGGAAAAAAATGAGAATGAGGTATCGAGAATTATTGAGAGGGAGTCCGAGAGTGATATGTTGTGTGTTGGTATTTGTTGTTGAAGATATTGAAGGGTGTATGAAGGTAGGTGAAGGAGTTGCAACGAGTTTGTTGAAGAAGGGGTGTGGAGGTGAAGACTGATGTGTTGGTTCGATGTTACGGAATGAGCAGAGGTTTTGCGGTGTTTATTACGATTTTGGTTGTTGAAATTGAAGAAGGTGGATTTCTCGTTTGGTTGTGCGAATGATGTGCATAAGTTGTGGAGGAAAATGAAATTGTTGTGGGTCATCCCTGTGTACGGTGTGGGTAATGAAGAAATATCAGTATTTATTGCGTGAAAATGGAGTGAGAATTTGTTGTTGAATGTCCTGTGTATTGTGCGTTGTGTGGGTACGGAAATATTGGCCAGTGTGAGGAGTATTGTTCACGGGACTGTCCTTTCTTGCCTTGCATTTCTACAGCTTGTTTTTTTTCATTGTAAATTAAATTATTTGATAGGCTTTAGCATATACATATACAAAAAGTGACATGGGCTTTTGAATTAGAAATGATAAAAGTGGCTTAGATTTAAATGGTAATTTGGGTAATGGAAATAGTTAAAAAAAAGAAAATTTGGCTTAATGGCTTAAGGTGTTAAAATGATTTATGAAATGGATGGATTAATCGGATCGATAATTTGAAAATGGATGATGACATGAGTAATTGGACGGGGGAATTGGGAAAAATAATTGAAATAAATGGTTAATGAATGACAAACAAAAGGGTGATAAAAACTCAATTTTAAGGAACAAATGAAATCAAACTCAAACTTTTCCATAAAACCATTGATTAAATGAACACATATATCACCAAACACCTCGCCATTGAAACAACAATCATCTGAACTAATCCTTCTCTAACAAAATAAATCTTGAATCACTTTGAATCTGCTTGGATCGATCACTTGGAAAATAAATCCACAGATGAACACAATCTGTACCGATGACCTGACTTTCTGAACTAAACCTTCCCACGAACCATTTTCTGATAAACTGATGAATTTCACACAACACCATTTGACTTTGAATGCTCATTTTCTGATAAATAAACCACTGATGAATTAAAATTGGACAACATGATGACTTCCACACCACAACCATGGATACGCACTGCCTGAGAAATCAATCCCTGAAACCCCTATCTTGTACTTGAAGCAAACACTTGATAGTTTGACCAAGATTAGGTCAAACATCCCTCTGGAATGGATCGTGACTGAACAAACACACTTGAACTGAAATCATAGCTTCTGAGATGCTGAGATGAGAAAAAATAGCCTTACAACTTGATGAAGGAGAAAATTGCCTAATGATGAGCCAGATGCATAGTAAATAGTCCTTGCAACCATGAAATCCTTGAATACCGCTTAATCGGGGAAATAAACCCTAATTCTGACAAGAGCAAAAGAAGATGATGCCATTGATTGCTGCATAGCTAAGAACTTGTATTCTTATGATAATCCACAAATAAAGTGTGAAACCCTAATTCTCGGCAAATACCGATCCCATGTCCAGGAGCTATGCAAATGATAGGACCTAATGGAAGATGCGAATGGAAATGCATATGAATGCGAAACAAAAAGCAGATAAAGTTAGGAAAACCAGAGGGCAAATTTTGGGGTGTTACACATAACTGCATAGCTAGGGTTTGTGATCAGATGAATCCAAGGAGTGATTTGAGCCATCTCAAAGGCCATGAAGCATTCCAAGAGAGTACATGAGTGGTATATGGTCTTATTACATTCCCAATAAGTATTTGAAGTCACAAAATCACAAAGCATGGCAAAGGCATAGAGGCAGACTGAAAATTTCCTACACAGATGACCTAAAATTAGGGTTTTGGGTTTGAGGCCCTTAACCTCAAATTTTTTGGTCATTCTTGATTCTAATGGTCTTAATATGTTATAAGGATCATGTGTACCAAATTTGATGAAGAAATTCATTGTGGAAGTCATCTGATCAATTGGTAACTTGTTGTGCAAGAAAAGTCAGAATCAGGGCATCTGAGGCTCCTCCCAATGGTACCAAAGGGTCATTTTCATCAATTTGAGGTTCTATGATCTTTATTTGATCTTAGAAGTGGTTAGAAGTTCACAATATTGAAGAATTTCAAGCCATTTGCAAACTTTCCATTTTTGGACATGACTTGTAATGGAAACTTTCCATTTTGGGAAAGATTTTCAACCTCCTCTTTCTTGATAAAAAATGCTTCAAATGAAAAATCCTTAAACATGAAAGTTGTAGATTGGATCTTCCCATTTTCAAAAAGTACAAGAACTCCTCTTGATTCATCCTATAACTCAAGATATGATGTTTCAAAGTTGGGAAAAATCTTGTAATTTTCAAGTATGTGCCAAAGAGGGATTTTTGCAAAATCAAGTTTCAAGACCTCTTATGACCTCTAAACCACTTCTAAGCTTCATTACATGATAACACAACATTGCTTAACCAAAATCATGCCTTGGATCACAAGTTTCTATGAGCAATCTTCACAAAATTTCCAAAGAGGGCAAAATGCAAAACCTATGTTATCTTGTAATCCAAGTGTTACAGCTTACAAAATCTGATCTAAAGGCCCCCCATGAATTGAGCTGAAGTAAGACAAGCCTTGAAACAACCTCTGACCCGTGCCATGCCTCAAGTACATATTCTTTGACTTTTTTGCAAAATGGCCCATACCAATCACACTATGCCACACCAACTCCTCTAGCCAATCAGTACATCACATACAAACCTCAAGCAACTCATTTCACACATCACACAAGCCTGAAAACCTCTCAACACTCAGAATCACAAAAATCCTCCATAAGCTTCATCTCTTCGAAACTTCACACACAACCATCAAAACTCAATTATTTCTTCACCAATCATCTCAATATCACTCAAGGATCATAAACCACCCTTCATCTTGCCCTGAAAGCCACTGAATCATAAGCACGATTTATGAGTTATCAAAACCAAACATCACAAACTATCCATTCAAAGCTTGTTCTAAGCCTTTCAGAAGCACAAAGGGATCAAGGGGAGTGGGTTAGCACCAAAGAAGAGGCCAAAAAGCTCAGATTGAGAAAGCTCCAACTCAGGTAGTCACCAAGAACATATTTTTCCAAAACTTTCATTTTGAGTTATAAATTGATTCTATGTGATGTGCTGATCATTTTGAGCTTTGAATCATTGAAAATGGTTGAGTATGTAGGATGTATTTAGCTTCTGAAGCTTTCGTATTGTTTTCCGTATTGATTCGTTTCTCATGATTCATGTAAAGTAAATGGATTTTGTTGCTGGATTCGTGTTTAGGGTTGTTAGGTGAGTGATTCTGGAGAGTTTGATGCATTTTCATGGCCTGGGGAGGGAGTTAGGGTGAGAGAGCTACCGTAGAAGATGATCGGAGGTCTTCTTCGGCTACCTGAAAGTCATTAGGGCTAAAACCTAATTAATTAGCCAGTTTGAATAATAGCCCTTGGATTTGTGTTTGCCGCGTGTATGGATGGCCAGGATGCGTTCATTAAACCCTAATCCATTTTAATTAGTTTAATTAGGTTTAATTAAATTAATTTAGCCAGATTCAATCCTAGCCTTCCATTTGCGCGCCAGTCAACCCAACTTTGAGTCCTGACCTTGGATCTTGATTACTTTGCATTTTCTTTATTTTATTTGCATTTCTTTTGTTCTATTTATTTAAAATATCAAAACATTTTCTAAAATCATGAAACTTTGCATTTTTATTTCAAATATTTTTCTTAACTCAAAAACATTTTTTATTTTAATTTTTGCATTAAAAAAGTATTTTTAAATCATTTAAATGTTTTATTTAATTAATTAATTGATTTTAATTAATTAAAAATACATTTAGGTTTCTAAAAATCACAAAAAAATTCATGATGCATTCTCATACATTTAGAAACATTTACAAACTCACTATACACATTTATTTTTAGTTTTGATCATGTTTTCACAATTATCTTTGAATTAGGGTTCATAAATTTCACATTTTTTAACCTTAACTTGAAAAAATCACTTCTGATCTACCATGATGAGTTTGAACTTGATTATTTTTTAATTCTTTCAAATATTGCATCTAGTATCTAGGTTATGTATCTCATATTTTTGCATCTAGTATCTAGGTTATGTATCTCACCCTTTAATTAAAATCCACTTTAATAAAGGCTTGTTATATAATGAATTTAGTCCCTAACCATGGATTAAGTTGAGGTATCTTCCTCAGCTTAAGTGTTCTCATCTATCATCCTTCTCTTAGGATGGTGTAATGAGTTCACTAATCCCTGATTAGAGATTAAACTCATTACTTAACACTAAACAAAAACCAAAAAACATCTTAATAATTACCAAGTAGGTTAATGATCTTAATCCTATATCATCATGGTAATTAAGTTGAGATGCTTATCTCATACTTAAGTAGGCTCATTATCCCTAATCAGGGAGGATATAATGAGTTTGCAACCCATGATTTAGGCTTAAGCTCATTATCCTATGCAAAACACCAAAAACAATAAAAAACTGAAAACACAAAAACAAACAATAATCGTCTCCTCCGGGATTCTTTTCTCATCACACTCATTCTATAAGCGAGAACTTGCTTCTTCCGTCTAATGCAAGACAATTAGCACTCGAGCCAAACGAGTCACACACTTGAGCATAGACAAGCAATCAGTTCACAGTCAAAATCATCCAGTCTCTTTGAGTCAAACTACGGTGTTATGACTTCCTCATTGCACGAGAGGATACGAAGGCATGACTTAACAATTATAGAACAAAAGTCTTTGTGTCTTCCCCCTCTTTCAGCTTTCTTTCTAAGCCTCAGTCTTGAGCATTTCACCCTATTCTTTTGCACTGACACTCTGTATATTCTTTTCTCCCTAGCTTTTCATACACAGTCAGCACATACACTACCCCCTTTTAAACACAATCAAGTAAGCGTGGATCCCATTGAGTACGATGGACGATCTGGGTGCTAATACCTTCCCAGGTCGTAACCAACATCCTTTATCAGTTTCTTTGGTTCGCAACCGTCTTATCCATATCTTTCCAGGTTTATGAAACATTACCTTTCCTTCGGGATAAAAATGCCTAGCTGGCGACTATTCAACCTTCAACCTCTTTCGCCGACCGTTCGCGTCTGCACCGGGATGTGAAAATCTCCGGGAGTGACACCATCCAAGTACAACTTAACAAATGGGAGGTGTTGTCATCGACTGTAGAGACAATTAAGAACTTTGCCGTGATATACCTTGTGGACATCACAGAAGTGCCTGACTTTAACATTATGTACGAGTTGTATGATCCTTTAACAATTATGTTCTTCTTTAGGAACAAACACATCATGATAGACCTTGGAACTTGAAACAATAAGAAGATTAATTGGGCTATGAAGGACAAACAAGAGTTTATTGACATCATTGAATCTGTCTACAGAGGTGCAAGAAAGGAGTGTGGTCTTGTCATTGCTCCCAAAGATTACTCCACCAAGTATCAATACTAAAATATCTCAATTTCTATTGGGATGTTACCTCATTCGGTTACTTGGATATTACCTCAATCTATCTTTTATTCATGTATGAAGTGTGCTAATGTCACTTCCATCTTGACAGAAGTTGCAGCAGGCTAAAAGTTCACATACCAATGCCACATTTTAAAATTGCTGAGTTTTGTTGCTAAGTAATTCCAGTACATGACGAAATCTCATTTTTATTCGATTTCAAATTTACATAGCAAAGGATAGACACAATTGATACAAAATTCCCATATGTTTAATAATTTACAAGTGTTTTGATCCTAGGAAAACATGATGTTGATACTACAAGATGCATTCTGCCTATGCATATGTCTAAACCTACAAAATACAAAAATCCCAAGGAATTAAGACAGGGTCACGGTTCTTCATGCTTTAGCTAGTTTCTTCATAACAAGATTTTAAAAAAAATAACCTTCTTACATTGCCAAGGTTGTTTTTGTGCCAAGTATCCACTCATATGAGCTTCACCAATGTGTCAAACCTCATCATTTTTCCAAAGCCAACAAACCTGAACTTCATGGTGTACCATCCATATTTCAAAGAGCCTGAATAGTGATAGTATTTCAAACAAGAGTCAATGGCATAAACTTAAATATCAGAAATTTTGGCAAAGACAAGATGAGTTCAGTTTGTGCACACAACAAGGAATCAATGTATGGTTAGGTAAAATAACATAGGCAAAGATTCATACCAAGAGATAAACACAAAATCACTTTGAAGATTCAAAAAAGGCTCAAATGAATATGCAGCCTAGCAGCTAATATCTTGGACCAATCCATAACCATGCCAGACCAGTAGAAGACCAATTCATCATCCAAGGCATCTGCAACAAGTACACATAAGAGGCCTATCAGAAAACTAGTTTGAAGCAAAAAAAACACAGATTCACGATTTTTATCATTAGTGAAAAATTAGTTTTGTAGCAGTAAAAAAGTCATAACTCAGTGGAAACAATGAATCACCAATTTTTCACAGCAGTAAGATTATAAGCAAACATCAGCAGGGGACCACCCGTTCTAGAAGCATTTCAAATTCACTACAGACAAACACAAATAATGAGTCACAAATTCTTGACCCCACACAATCACACCGAAGATCCTTTCTTACGGAATGAAAATTCCAGCTTACAATCTCACACGTATCAGCAAGATTTCATCTGAAAATCACACAACCTCAGACGAATTTCGTACCGAAATAATCTCACTATAAAACCACACAATCATTTGCAAGAAAAGGGAATAGACGAAAACCCTAAAGAACACTTTGTAGCAACAAAAATTCCTCATTACCATACACTCAAAAGCTCGAAAAATCAACACATTAAGAATTTCACATTGAAATTCTTAATGTTGTGAGCTGAAAACCTTCACTCAACAAATATCATCAACACATCAACAATACTCACAAAAGAAAAGACAAAGGCGGAGAGAAGAGGATTTTCACTCGCATTCAACATAAAACGAATGAACCATAAGCAAGTAGGAAAGGACGATTTACCTGATAATCACCCTCATAACATCCTTCGACATTGGTAGTTCCTTGGTGATTTTGATTTCATTATTCATCTGTTCTTGCTCGCGCTTCATTTATTCTTCTTTGTGCTTCGATTTGTACCTTGATCGTGTAATTTCTTCTGAAAGTATATTGAATTTGGGGGTTTAGGGTTTTGATTGGGGGTTAAGGGTATCTGCTTTTTGAGGTCCCTATTCATGAAGAAGTCCCGAATGCTCCTGTTGATGACATTGAGGAAAAGATGGACACAGCTGCCCCTGCTCATGACATTCCTGAATCTTCATTGAGACAACAACATCAGAGCGACATCACCCTTGAAGAAATCCTTCGCGCCATTCACCATCAAAATCAAATGGCCTCCGCACTCGAAAGGAAACAAAAAGAGCAGTATGATAGCTTGTATGCACATAACGCTTAAATCATTAGCAATCAACAAACAATGGAGGATAAGCTCAAGGAAGTTTTGAATGAGATGAGCACACTGAGAATGGATGTCAATAACCTGTACCCTCATGACACGGATGAAGAAGCAATGCCAACCAGAAGAGCACGCACCAGAAGTAGAAGACGTGATCCCCAGTAGTTTTTGTTCTTGCACTTCTTATTTTCATTTCCCTTTCCCGCATCGTTGTATTGTATTTCCCCACTTTTATATCACAACATTGAGGACAATGTCTGATATAGTGTGGGAGAGATACGTTTACGTTTCTTGTATTTCCTTTATTTTTCCTTCCGCATTGTTTCATTAAAACAAATATTATATATGGTTTGTTTCGATTTCAATCTCCCTCATTTATTTAGCCATAACAATTTTTTTATCTACGCATAGCCAAAAATATCTACCTTAATGAAATCTTAGTTAGGACGCCGTGTAAATTTAACAAGATCGATACAGTTCTGACACTTTGGACTTCCAAACTTAAGCGAAATCCGTTTCACTTACTGTTATACCTTTAGCTTAAGTTTTAGTTCTAAAGTAACCCCCAGTAGTTTATACTAGCAGTCAACACCGTCTTGACACAAACCAAGTGGGGAGCCGATGAATATAAGTGTTTGATGCCTTATCATAATATCCTTCTTATCTCAATGCAAAAAAGAAAAGATATGAAAAATTTGCACCAAATTATACGGTCGCATATAAGAGATAAACAAATAATGAAGGAATTCATTGTTGGCTGGTTCAGTGGTATCTAGTTCTGAACTCGGTAGGGCGTGCTGTTGCTCGATCCCTCACAACCTCCAAACTGGATTAGATAGAGGGTTACCACATTCGTGTACCAAACCACGTGCTAAAAAGGATCAAAGTCACTAACCAGTTACTCCACCACGTGCGTGAAAAGGCAAAGGGCTTAATGTGATTGCACTTGAATGAAACTGGGAGAAATAGGTACAAACACTTTAGGTAAAGTTATAATGGAAATATTGGATAGCTTGTTTAAAATAGGAAGTTCACGACATAACTTGTTGCTTGTGACATTAATGTATCGTTAGTGTTTCATTTTAGTGTCGGTCAAATTAACTAATGATTTTCCGCAATTTGTTTTCAAAGATATGTTATGCATATGTGTCTGATATAACTTGTCCGATTTACTTACTGAATTTTTGCTTGAGGACAAGCAAAGATTTAAGTATGGGGGAGTTTGATAACGAGAAATCATATCAATTATTTAGCACATTTCTAGTCCATTTTCAATGCATTTTGATATAATTAACTCCCGACTTTTCACATTTGATACAGGTATAATGTTTGTCAAGTCAAAATGTGCAAAGTGAAGATATGAAGCAAGTGGACATGAGACAAATCAAAGAACAAAGCATAAAACAGAATTCTGCATATTTTGTTGCAGTGACGGTCGTCACACAACTCTTATGATCGTCATGCACCATTTAGCGTGTGACGACCGTCACACAACCCTTACGATCATCACGCGCCCAGAATCCAGCTAAGATGCTCGTCATGGGCATTACGCTCTTTTTGCTTATAAACTGTAAACCCAAAATTGCTTTGAAACAGAAAGAAGACTTCCTCGTCCATGTTCCTGGATTTTCTCAACACTTATCACACGAAGTCACCAAGCCTTCCTAGATTTTCTCAAGGAGTGGGCTGAAATAGGACTTATAACCGGATAGCTAAAGTTAGGCATTTGTTTTAAATACAGCGAGAGTGCTTTAAAATGAACTAGACTTTATTATGTTTTCAAAGAGTATTTTCTAAACACTTACGGGCTAGCGAGAGCAGGCATGTGACTTTAAGAATATAATCTAATACAAGACCACGAGAGTGTGAGTTGAGGGTTTTTAAACTGATAATTTCTACAGAAGCAATAAAGTGAAGTATTTTTATACGCTTAGTTTTGTTTTAATTCACATAGGTCTACTAAGTTACATACCGACCACATTATTTATATAACCTTAACCTAAGTAATTTTCCCCTTTTAGTTTACCTTTAGAAACCAAATTCATGACAATCTTCGCCTTAGCTAACATAGCAACATTTATAGCACTAAAGTGATAACTTAATCCTTGTGGGTTCGACATCTTTTTATTACTATGCAATAGGCTGTGCACTTACAGTTAAGATACCGTTAGACGTTAGGTCGATCGCGCATCAGGGAATTGTGGGCCAATTTATTGGTATGAGGGATATATCGGATCATAGTCCGGTTTGGTTGGATTTGGACTTTCATGATTGGGGTCCGAAAACTTTCAAGGTAAATAATGAATGGTTCAGTGACAAAAATTTCATCCTTTTAGTCGAAGAGAAGCTTTGGTTGCTTAAGATTAGACTTCATGGTGGAATGTAGAGGTTTTCAGAAGGTATGATGTTGAAGTTAATTCGGCCATGAAAGGGATCAACGAAGGGGATGCTGAATTAGCAGCGTGTGGTGAGTCTCAAGTGGATTTTTTTAACAATAAAAGAAAGGAGGCTTCTAGCCGATTTTGGATAAACTTGGGAATTAAGGAGAACATACTTATCCAAATGGTTAGATTGAAGTGGTTAAATGACAGGGATGATAATTCTAGATACTTCCATTTTATCATGAGAGAGAGGATGAGGCGTAATTTTTTGGGGTCCATAAATACGGAAGGTGGTTTTATTGATTCGGTGGATGGAGTTAAAAAGGAAGTGTATGATCATTTTGCATGGAAATTTATCGAGTCCGATAATGCTAGACCAACTTTAGATGGGATGAATTTTAATTCTATTTCTTCATTGGAGATAAAGAGGCTTGAAGTTCCTTTCTCGGAGGAGGAGATTAAAGAGGCGGTGTGGAGTTGTGGTGGATCTAAGAGTCCGTTCCCAGATGGTTACTCTTTCACTTTTATCAAGAAATGTTGACATTTCTTAAAATATTATTTTACTCGTTTTCTCAAGGATTTTCATCATGGTGTCTGTTTATCTAAATCTATTGTTTTGTCGTTTTTGACATTAATTCTGAAGCATGATAATTCGTCTGACCTTGATGATTATAGGCCTATTTGCCTTGTGGGTTGCCTTTATAAGGTGTTGTCCAAGCTTTTAGCCTCTAGATTGAAGGCGGTCTTAAAGTCTATGATTTCTCCTTGTCAAACCGCTTTCGTTGCGGGCCGTCAATTGCTCGATGGTGTTCTTGTGGCAAACAAATTGGTGGACTTTACGATTAAGGAAAAGAGAGAATGGAAGATTTTCAAAGTCGACTTTGAAAAGGCTTATCACAAAGTATATTGGATCTTTCTTAGATACAAGTTGCGGAGAATGGGGTTTGGTGATATTTGGATGGGTTGGATGGAAGTTTTGATTTTGTCTAGTAAGATGTCAGTTTTGGTCAACGAAAGTCCGACCAAGGGGTTTGTGGTGGAGAGAGGTTTAAGGAAAGGAGACCTTTTATCTCTGTTTTTATTTATGGTGGTTGTAGAAGGATTTTCGGGATTGATTCAGAATTCGGTTATGTTAGGCAGTTTCGCTGGTTTTAACATTAATTGGAGTTTTTTTGTTGATGTTCTCCAATATGCAGATGATACTTTATTGGCGGGTGATGGTGGATGGAGACTCGTGTGGGATATCAAGGCGGTTCTTAGAACGCTTGAACTAGTTTTGGACCTTGGTATTAATTTCTACAAGAGCAAATTCATCAGAATTAATGTTAATGAGAGTTTTCTTGAGGCAACATCATTTTCTCTCTCTCTTGTAGAACGAAATCTCATCAATTCTCTTTCCTTGGGATCCCGATCGGCTCCAATCCGAGGAGGATTTCCTCTTGGACCTCTTTACTCTATAAATTTGGTAAAAGACTTTCATCTTGGAAAGGTCGATTTTTGTCTCTCAGTGGTAGGATTACTTTGATTAAATCGGTTGTTAGTAGTTTGGCTATTTTTCATCTCTCTTTTTTCAAAGCTCTGGTGAAAATTTGGAAGGAGATGATGAGGATTCAATGTAGATTCCATTGGGGTAGTTCGAATTCCAAACGGAGGATTCATTAGATCAATTGGAAAGATCTTCGCTTACCTTATGTCAATGGAGGCTTAAACTTGAAAAGACTGGACGTCTTCAATGAGGCTCTCCTTAAAAAATGAAGGTGGAGAATTATAGTCGGTTTGGATGATCATTGGTTTCGATTTTTAAAGGCTAGATATAGGGATATTCGGCTGAAGATGTGGAGCAGAGGTTTATTTGGTAACAAGGGAACTTCGTATTCCTCTTGGTTTTCAGATTTACTCTCCTTTTCTAATCAAAATCTGAATGACATTGTGGTGGATAATTGTAAAGTGGTTTTGGGAAATGGTTTTAATTCTTCTTTTTGGAAGGTTTACTGGACGGGGAGGGGTTCTCTTTCGCAGATTTTTCCATATGCTTATTCAGTGTCGCTTTTGAAGGTTGTCTCGGTTGCGTAAATGGGAGGTTGGGTGGAGGGTCAATGGAGGTGGGGAGATTTTGGTTGTCATGCTTTGGAGTTTCAACACAATCATTCAGACCCAGATTTTGTAGTAGTAATAGGTATGATTAGTGGTTCTGGTCTTCCTTCTTCTGTTTCAGTTTTGGAAGCTCAGGTGGTTGCTTTTCCATCTCATTTCCCGTCTGTCTTAACAGCAGATGGTCGGGTAGCTGCTGATCATGTGTTTTCAGGTTATGCCTTAGAATTTGATGATTTTTTGGTCACTCCCAGGGATCGGTCGGTAACAACGGGTTTACCTGCAGTTTATCCTGCAGTGTTGGTTCGCATGATCGAATGGCTCCTTCAGCAAGGGTTACTTTCAGGACAGTTGCTGAAGTTCAATGTTTATCCATTTTTTGGTTCCGTTTCGTCCAATTTGTATTCAATGGATTATGTGAGTTAGAATTGTGAGAGTAATGGATGTTTCTCGGTTCGATCTTATTACTGTCTAGCCTTTTCTTATATCATTCCATTAGGTCCTCTCAATAAGAATGACTCAGCTTTAGAGTTGGTTTGGAAAATGATGGTCCCTTTTAAAATCAAGTTGTTTGGTTGGCATAGTTTTTGGGACATATTGCCTTCTAAGGTATTACTGTTTCATAGAGGAGTTATTAAGGATTTTGGTAATATGGTTTGTCCTTTTTGATCTTTGGTGCTCGAAACTTTAAAACACCTGTTGTTAAATTGTATTTTGGCCAAGTTGGTTTGGAGGGAAATTTTTGGTTGGATTGGATTTTCAGATCTGGTTGAAAAAGATTTCAAGGGTAGCTTTTTGGAGTTGTTAGCTTTCTGTAAATCGAAAAAAGTTTCGAAAGGGAGAGAAGGCTATGTTTAATTGTCGGTTTGTTGGAACATTTGGTTGGTTAGAAACGATGTCAGTTTTGGCGATCCGTCTTGGAACATTATAGATATAGTTTGGAAGGTTAAGATATATTTATGGAAATGGTCTATGTTGGGGGAAATTACTCACCCAAATTGCAACTTATACAATTTTCACAAGGACCCCATATTTTTCCTGTCTTAGTGCAATTTGGTTTGTAATTTCTTTTTGTTGTGGCAAGTTCTGTCTCAGTCCCTTTTTGTAATCAGGTGGAGTACCCTTTGTACTCGATTTGTTTAATACATTACTTGCTTACAAAAAAAATAGTAAAGATGTTCCCGTATATAAAAATATTTGAATCAAAAGTAAAATTTCCAGTTTATAAACTAAAGTATTTTTTTCGTACATAAAAATATTTGAATTAACAATGTTATTTTCCCTATACATAGATATTATTTTTGTTTTGACAATATACATAAAAATATTTGAATCAACAATAAAGTTGTTATTGTTTATCATTCAATATTTTGATCAATAATTTGATTTTCCCCGTTTCATATAATTTCTATATTAGGAAAAAAAATTATTAAAGTTTTAAATAAATATAAGTTTCCTAATTAGCTATACAAATATTTGAAATATATATATATATATATATATATATATATATATATATATATATATATATATATATATATATATATATATATATATATATATATATATACACTACACAAATATTTTAAGATATTAATTATTTTAATAACCATCAAAATCAAATTTCATATTTAATTAATTTCATGAACATTTATAACTTTGTGGCTGCATTGATAAAAACTAATATAACTTTATAACTTTGTATATATATATATATATATATATATATATATATATATATATATATATATATATATATATATATATATATACTACACAAATATTTTAAGATATTAATTATTTTAATAACCATCAAAATCAAATTTCATATTTAATTAATTTCATGAACATTTATAACTTTGTGGCTGCATTGATAAAAACTAATATAACTTTGTAAATAAAATGCACAATCGATGCAAAACCAAATAACGAATAACATAAACCATTTCCAGCCATCATTTACCCAAAAACCCTAATCACACAGTTTACAAAAAAAAACCACATAATTTTAAGAGATTTAGGAGATTCACAGATACCTTTTGGCTCCTAATTAAATCAACATCAAGATGTAGGAACAACACAAAAGAAATACATAAGCAAAAATTCAATACTTCAGTTTTGCAAGGGAGCTAGATTATGAACCGATAATACTACTGTAGATATACAAAATGAAGAAAGCATGCAAAAGGAGAAAAGTACCATCAGAAGGATTCGTAGCTCCAAATGAAAACTGAATTATACATATAAAAAAAGGTTTATGATTATGAAATGAAATTAATATTTTCAATACAAAACTTCAAACATGAATCCAAAACATAACCTTGCAACACCATGCCCTATTTCTGCAAACTTTTCAATCATAACATAAATCTTCTTTTGAGCATCTTCCTTCATGTCACACAACTCTATAATATGTTCACAAACATAAAAATATATTAGCATCTGAGAATCCCAATTGGAGATGGAAGAAGATGATAAAAACATTACCTAGTTATCAAAAAAGAAAAAGAAAAAAGTAACTCTAATCTACATCTAGATCTAAATGAAAGAAAAAGAGAGTGATGAAGAGGGCGGAGAACAACAAGACGATTCAGGAAGAAAGAGAAGTGACAAAAGATGGAAATGAAAAATGAAAAGTGGGAGAAAGAAATTTGAAATTAAATTTGTATTGGGGGAAAATAAAAGAGAAAAAGTAGAATTGGTAAGTTAGATTGGAACCAAAAGGAAGCATGTGACATCATCAAATGAATAAACCATGGCTTAATTATATAATTATGTAGTTGCAATAGAATAAAATGACATCATCATTTTGAAAAATTAATTTTTGGACACAAAATACCCCAAATTTGATGAAGTGGCAGAATATAAGGAAAGGGCATTATAGAATTTTCCAGAGCTTCTAATTTTCTTATATTATAGATTAATGTAACCTTCAAGTCAAACTTCATAGGCATATCTTATTATTTTTCTTACAAACGTTTCATCATACATCTTGTCACCTACAACAAAGGAATCATTATCAATGTTAGGGAGGCAGACATTGAAATTTAGAAATAGTTTTTTTCCTTATACATCTTCAAGTTTTCAATTTTTATGGTAAAAAGTTGAAGTCTTGAAATACAAAAGGATGTACCTTCATGAGAAAATTCAAGGGTTACAAACTTTACTTAAGTCCATAACCTTCATGGACTTAAGTAAAGCAACATTGTGAGTCTTCCAAAATTCATAGTTTGTACCATCAAGGGTCAATGGTTGATTAATAGATCATTTTTCTTTAGCATTATCCATCTGGAAAATAATAGATTACAAAACCTAGAGCTCATCTAACTAGAACATGGTGCCTGCTCTAATGCTAATTGCAATTCTATTCAGTAAGTGATAAGATGTCACACACAATGTTCAAACAATTCATGGGATAATATATTTTGAAAAGAGCGATGGACAAATTAAGAAGTTAAATGACACATATAATTGGTAACCCATTTCGGTGGAATGTGACCTACGTCTAGATGGTTATATCTCAATGAAAGGAAATTCACTAATTCAAGGAGTCAATAATATATGAAGGTCTCATATGAACTTTCCCAAGTTAATTCTCTTTTTCTAATACTACTCATGAATTACAACTCATGCTCCTCTGAAAATGAGATCCCTCACTTTTACTCAAACACCCTAGGTGCTTACGAGACAACAATTATATGTGGAGTCATTCAAATAAAAATTATAGTCCAAATACTTTATCCTTCTAAAATAAGAAAGACTATAAATATAGAATATTACACAAGAAAACACAAAGACTCAACTAGAAAAAATACGACGCTCAATAAAAATCTTTAAAAATAGGTTTTTCTTTAAACAAGGAAAACCATATTAAATAGAAAAACAGATCCATAAAAGCCAGGTAGGGTTTGATAAAAAACAAGCTAAATCCCAAAAGAGTAAATCAAGTATTCTTTAGCAAAACCAAATCAAATTCTTCTTCAAATAAAAGATTTGATAAAATCCTCTACAATCTGATTGAATTTAAAATACTTTTTCTAAACACAATCTTTGATAAGTTTTGGAAGAAGTAAAATAGAGTAGCGCATACTAGTGATAATCATAGACAAGGTGTCTCACAACAAGTCAAGGTATCTTGCTTGCCAAGTTGCCTTAAAAAAATTATTCAATCATCTCTAATAACAAACACAATCTTTCTAATTTCAATAATCTTAATTTTAACACTTGCTACAACTTTGATTGTGTATACTTACTCAAACATAGCAACCAACTCAACTCTTGATATTGTCACTTTTACCCTAAACTTGAAGCTGAAGTATCCCCAATATTCATGATGAATTGGTAATCGTCTGTGTTAACTTTACAAGAGAACATCAAATCCATGAAAAGGTGATAAAAGATCCAACTATAACAACCCTTTATAAAGATGATGAGCGCGTCCTCCTGGATGAAGAAATTGTGAAAATCTAAAAGTAAGTTTGAGATGGTAAACTTATACCCCTCCAACATGATGAAAATCCATAATGAACAGTAAGTATAGGAACCATCCTCCTTGAATTTGTGGAAAGAGACCTCATAAAGTGATACAAAGCTAATGATGATATCTTCGTTGTTTCCCTGAATGAGATTCCGAAATCGACCTTAGTGTATCATGTTATCAATTTAATATTGACTCTTCTATCTGGTTACATAGCCCAGAAGTAAAGAAGCCAATCTCTAGAAAAAGCTATAACTTCCAAGAACATTATTCAGAGACTCCTTCAAGCTTAGTTTATTTCCGAGATGAGTTTCCATGCAATGTCGTCCTAGTCAAGAAACCTTAAGAAAAACATCAAAAAAGTGGAGGATGTGTTTTGACTACATAGACATCACAAGGCATGCACTAATGATTCATACCTATTATCTGTAATTGATAATCTCGTAGGAAATTTGAAAGGATACAAATTAGAGTCATTCATAGATGCTTTCATGAAAAATCATGCTAATTATTGATACAACGACAAGCCTGTCGACATGGAAATTTGTAGGTGTGACGTACCAAAATGATGAATAAGTTCTTTAAAGGAGAAATCATTAATATGCTAGAAGTATATATGGGCGACATGATTGTAAAGTATGTAAAATAGAAAATTCATGAAGTTCATCCCACCATCATGTTCAACTCCATCCGACAATATAACAAGATACTTAACCCGAAGAAGTCTATATTCATTGTCGGGGTCGTCAAGTTTTTGGGATTCTATTTGACAAAAGGGGACATTGAAGCTAACACTAACAAATACACAATGTTTAAGATGGAGATTCCTATAACAAAGAAGAAGATGATGATGAAATTGAATTAAATGCTAAAGGCTCTTAATAAATTAATTTTACAGAAATGATATTCATACACTGAGTTGTACACCTACACCGTAGGTACTGTACAACTCTACATATTTTATTTGTAAATCAATCAAATACTTAGGGGTAACTTGGTAATTTGAATCACAAATTAGGTTAACCATTTCCCTTTCCCCTGACCATTTTCATCTATCACCCTCACTCTCTCACTCTCGCATCTCCGTTTTCGCAAACACACTGTCGCTTCTCCATTTTCGCTCTCGCATTCTCGCTCTCTCACTCTCGCTTCTTCCTCTCAATCAGACGGCACTCTCACATCTTCCTCCCTCAACCGGATGGCGACGCTCGATTCTTCCTCCTTCAACCAGACGACGACGACGACGGTGTGTGAAGGTTTCAAGTTTCTGTTTCTTATTGAGGTTACCATTTCTTATTTCCGTGTGGCTTTTCTTATTTCCGTTTCCGTTTAGGGTTTATTGTGGTATTTATTCCATTTAGGGTTTTGTTGTTTGTACTTATTATGACATTATTTGGGTTCTGTTTTGTTATTAGATTAAGTTGAAACTATGGCATCAACAAAAATGATGAACGAATCTGATGTAAGTAATATGTTAAAGTTTAAATTTTTGTTTGTTTTGTTAATTTTGTTGGATTATCAGTGAAAAGTTAATTTTGTTTCTTTTGTTTTCGTCAATGTAAGGTGCGGATGAGGCATAGTTGTATCCCGCAGAATTTGAGCACCATCAATGAAAAGTTAACACCGGCTCAACGTGCTCACATCGAATGCACCCCATTCAAATGGGCGATGTATATTTCTAACAACATGTCAATCTCAAGTGGTTTATTATGGGAGTTAGTCAGTAGATGGGACGTACGTAGTAGGGGATTTAGGGTTAGGGATATGATAGTTCCATTTACTCTGGTTGATGTTTGTTTCGCGCTTGGAATGTCTATTGTTGGTAAGCCTCCAGTAGTAGAAGAATACCAACAATGTCAAACATTAGATCTATTTAAAGGGGCTGAAGTAACCATTCACAATATTCGCAAACATCTTCGGTCCCACAAGAAAACATTAGTTAACTTTGTTAGACTTTACATATTACTTGCATTTGCGGAGTTTTACTTTCCCAAAACCGGGAATAAGGTCTTTACGGGATTTATGAAGCAGTTGGATGATTTGGATTCACTTGATACATTTAGCTGGGGACGTGCCGTTTTTAATTTTGTGGTTTCTAGTTTATGTGAGTCTTCAATTGTGTTGAAGGAGGGAAAAAACAAGGCACAAAGACATTTAAACGGATGTGCTGCCATATTGCAGGTAAAAAGGTTATATAACATTTAGTTCATCATGTCTTTTGTTCATTTAAGTTTCTGACTTTTACATTTGTTGTAGATTTGGGCATTCAACCACTTATCTTTGGGGAAACCACCTGCTGTTTCTTGTTTCTCGTTTCCACGTGTATTGAATTGGCCGACTATTACTATGCAGAAGAAAACTCTTGAAAAGGCGTTTGACAAAAATATGGTAATATTTTGTGTGTTTGAATGGAGCAAAATATGTTATTTGTTGTCTGTTTTAACTTTTTGTTTATTTTATGTTTAGATAATTGATATAGTGGTTGCAACAGAGGAAGAGCTAAAACACGACATAATCAATGTTGCTTTGTTTGAACAAGGATAACAATTTGTCAATGTGTATGATTATCACAGATTGGTGGAAGAGCATAAAGATTTCAAAGAGAGGTTAGCAGTTATGGAGGAGGAAATGAGGATGTTGAAAGAGGCGAGATTTAACGCTCCATCTCAGCACGAGGATGTTCAAGATGATCGACAACTTGTGAACTTTTGCACCGAAGAAGCTAGAGACATCGGCTGGAGATGTTGGACATTATTCTCCACCTAATGATGATGTCATTATTGAAGAAAATCAATCTAAGTCTAAATCAAACATGGCTACAAGAATGAGGAAGAGACCAAGGAAGCGTGGAAAGAGAACTAGATTGAATTTATAATTCATTAGTGTTGAAGAATGTTGTTAAATATGCATTGTAGACTGTGGTTGAGTCATGTTATGTACTAGTGTAGAACTAGATTGGTTGCCATATGTTGTATTTAAGAACTAGAACAATGTGTTGCTTATAATATTAGTTCGTTTTTTATTTAATCTGTTGAGTATGCTATAGTTCATTGTTGTTTTAATGCAGTGAGTATGTTGAGTATGCTATACAATCATTGTTGTTTTAATGCATTGTTGTTTCAGTGTGATTGGAACTGGATCTGCATTATGCAATTTATACCAAGTTCTTTTAAACAAATTTTTGTGTGATTGAGTATTGTTCCTTTAAAAAAAATTTTGTGTGATTGGAACTGGATCTGCATTAACCAAGTTCCAGCAATATATAAACCAATTCCTTTAAACAAATTGCATTGCTTGGTAGTCTGGATCTGCATTAACCATTGTACACAAAGTATTAACCAAGTTCAATCAATGTATTAACCACTTATCTTTAGAACAATTTTATTTATTTTTAAGCCTGGAACGGTGTTAACCAAGTTACACACATTATTAACCAGTTTCCAGCACAATATTAACCAAGTCTGGGACTGTTAACAATTTTTTATGTTTTGAAGCCTGGAACCGTGTTAACCAGGTTACACAGATTATTAACCAGTTTCCAGCACAGTATTAACCAAGTCTAGGTCTATGTTAACAATTTATTTCTATTTTAAAGCCTGGAACTGTGTTAACCAGGTTACACACATTATTAACCAACTTCCATCACAGTATTAACCAAGTCTGGGACTGTATTAACAAAATTATATTATATATTATATACACCAAGTTCCAAGTTTAGTACAATTGTTACATAACAAAAATAAATTTACAATATTGCAACATTGCAACATTGCAACATTGCACTTGGATATTCCACTGAGTTACCTGCACCACCAAATGTGATTATTATTAGTTTATGTAATTTTTTGATTCTTATGATAAAAAAACACATGTATGAACACCATACCATTACAAAATAAAAATTCCCAAAGTGAGTCATATATTTGTACAGACTTGGGATGAACCCGTCAAGGGTGTTTCACATGTTGTCAAGAGATCCATGAATGTCATACAATTTCCAACTGTACAATAACATACAAAACCATCTAAAACATGACGTACATAAAATCAAGAGATGATAAATTAGTATTACAATATATCCTCAACTAATACATATGAATTCGTACAATATATTCCTCAAATTTTAAACACGACACATTCCTCAAATAATACATATGAATTTAAACATTATTCGATACAATCTTATAATGAACACAAACCACAATACTCGAATCTAAGAAATTTCCCCCACTAACAACCTCAAGAGATGATTCTACACAAACATTACTTCCAAATTGATTTCCCACCATTCCAATATTGCACTCCTACATGTTTATAGAAACAAAGTAGTTAGATTCCATTAATATAACCAATTGTATAAGATATAATTTATGAGTGAAAATATATATATAGCATAGTAAGCTCAATGTGATCACTTGTTTTTGTTCGCTTCCTTGACCTCTTAGCAATCGTTTCAGCGACGGATGTCTTTCTTTTAGATGGAGGACGACCTTTGTGTTTGACATGTTTTGGACTGCGAATTCTACTACTATTGATTGGATTAGAATCATCATTCAGATTTCCTTCAATAAGTGTAGTATCCTTTGTGGACATATTAGAGCTAAGCAAACATAATGTTTCATGGAGGTCTTCGGTAGTCTCTTCTGACTCAGCAGCTACTTCAGCCACCTTATAAAAATGCTTGCATAATTTGTCAAACCTGTCCATTTGTGGCTTCAACTCTGTTTACTATAACTAGTCTTAATACATGAATGCTTCCTTTTAATTTTTTTCTTCTATCTCAGTAAAACATACTTATCTGGTAGACTTATAATCCTCTCTTGACTACACACGGATAACACATGCCGACACACAATACCTCTAAACTCAAATAATGAGCATTCACATTGAAAATCATGGTTTTCCTTATTAAGCACAACTTTTAAAACTCGCTCTTTGCGTATTCCTCCAACTAATACCTCCTCCCACACCTGATACGTAGTAAGGAAACCTTCCACACTAATTAATGAGGCAGAACAATTCATCTTAGATCTGAATTCCACTTGAATTTCCTTAAATTTTGCATTTGTAAACTCACTTTGGAATTGCTTCTCAATGATTGAGTTTGACCCACATGGAATTGTTGTATCCATCGAATTAAAATCAACTTCAAATTCCTTTTCTGCCCGGCTTCTAAGAGCATTATCATATTGTTTCACAAACTGATTTAGACTTGTTGTAGAATTGATATATCCATCAAAGAAAGCATGTATGCTCTCACTACGTTGCGTAGTTGACATACCAGCCCAAAAATATTTCCTTAACAAAGTTGGTGCCCATATATGACGCTCAAAATACAACCCACTCAACCATTCGTTTTCTTGAAGATCAAATTTTTCTATGAACGAAAACCATTTTTGTTCAAAATCAAGTGTTGTGAATGTATCATAGACAGCTTATTTCATTGCATACTTGATCCTTTTTTATTCACCATAGCCGTAAAGCTTTTCTGGAACTTATTTCATTGTATGCCATAAACACTACCTGTGACGAGTTATAGGGAATACTAACTCAATAGCATTTTTCATAGCCTTACATTGATCGGTCACAATACCTAAAGGTGCCTTATCTAGCATACACCGAAGCCATGACTTGAACAACCACACAAAAGAATTTGTGTCTTCACCTGATAGTAATCCACAACCAAGTAATGTTGATTGACCATGGTGATTCACACCCACGAATGCAACAAAAGGCATGTCATACTTGTTAGTCAAGTATGTTGTGTCAAAAGTTACAACATCCCCAAAATATTCGTACGCAGCTCGACTTCTTGCGTCCACCCAAAATACATTCCTCACATGAAAATCATCATCCAAATCTATGTCATAGAAGAAATTTGTATTTTGTTCCCGCATTTTACAAAAATAACTTATCAAAGCCTTACCATCACCTTCCTTTCCAATCGCACGACGCTCTTTGTTAATATAATTCCTCACATCTTTTTCACAAAAGGGAATATTTTCATGGCCTCCTGCATCTTTAACAAGCGATTGAAAAGTATTGTTGATCCTTACTCCCGCATCATCATTGATTTGGATTGTTCTCCTCACATGTAAGTTCATTTTCTTGTTAGCTTTGAACAATCTTGCTTTTGTAGGGCTAGTCTCATGTGAATGATTTGCCTCAAATTGTGTAATGTACCACAAACCATCTTGTTTCAATTTAATACAAATTTTGGCCTGACTATTCTTCGCTCTAGATGGAAGTGTCTTCAATGTGCATGAAATTTTTGAAATGTTTGACCCCTCTCTAGAACATGAAAGTATGAGGTAGTTGAGCTCCCCGTCATCTCCTTTTTTCGATGATCTAATCCTCCATCCAAACCCCTTTTTCAAAGCATACTCTTGATAATATGTCTTAACTTCTTCTATACAAGAAAAACACATCCCAATTGCGGGGATCCAGAGTGAGTCATCATCATCACCATCACCATCACTATCACCATCACCGTGATCAACTTCTACATCTTCCCTTTGACTACTATCACATTCTATCAAAATGCTTGAATTGTCCATTATGCCAAACTGCATGAAAAATGTAAATATTATGTAATATAAATTTCTCACAAAGTTGGTTAATAGAGTTCAAGATTTTGGTTAATATTATGTATAACTTGGTTAATACACTTTTTAAATTGGTTAACGATCCAACTTGAGAAAATATATAGAATTGTTTTACAGTATATAAACTTGGTTAATCGTGTGAGAATATTAGGGCAATACTGCTTAGGACATGGTTAATGAACAATCGTGATCAATCGTAAAGAAAACACATAGGTTAACATTGTGTTAAATGTATCAACATATGAATCAAAATAAACTTACAGACTTAATTCTTCATCTTCGTATTATGTTTGTTGGAAAAACTATGGAGATGAAATGAAACAAAAGGGAGAATAGATGAGAAGAGAATATGGCGCTAAATGAAGGAAGAAGAAGAGTGACATGTTTAATGTGTGGCTGATATTAAGAGAGAGAATCACATGGTACCTTTCTTGTGTGGCCCACATATTCATACACAAAGCAACACTTTCTATTTTATGTATCATTGCACTTTTTTAATATATTTGGTTGGTCCCACATCATGCCATACAGTGTAGTGTAATATGTTGGTGTAAGCATAGCAAAACTGTTAATTTTAAGACCAACCCAACATGTGATTCATTTCTACATGCTACTGAAGAAAGAGGTACAATTTTGTTGAACCTAAGAATATGAAGAGGCCTTCACATTACTAAAAAATTCCTTTTCCACCGCTTGGGTCCTATCCATGCCCTTAATTGGATATAATTTGTTCCTTTATCTTATCTATCGTGACAGTAAGTGTCATCCTTATCAAATAAGTAGGCAATATTTAGAGCCCTATATGTTTCATGTCAAAGGCACTAGCCGACCCGGAAACATACTACCTAAAAATTGATAAAATTGCTTTAGCCTTAGTGACAAGTTTAAGGAAATAATGATGTTACTATTTGGCACACGTCATAGTGGTTTAAATAGACTACGGCAAAAGAAGGTCCTATAGAGATAAAATTTATCAAGACGAGTGACAAAATGGTTGATCCAGAAATGTGAGTCCTCTATCTCCTTTGAACCAAGAAAAAATTAAAGTTATGACTTCACAAATTTCATTGTAGAAATGACACCGTTGACATCAGAAAAATGCACAAAGTTGACTATCTTCATAGATGAGTATGTCTTCCTCACCCTAGAGTATGATATGTGAGTAAAATAAGTTTAAATTCATATAGAATCATAGTTATTTGTTTCCCAAGTCAAAAGGGGAAGTGTAAGCCAAAGACCCCTTGCTGCAGAAGTATGTTGCAATAATGAAAGACAAGTTGAACTCATTTAAGTTATATAAGATCGCCCATGTATCTCGACAAAAAAATACAAGAGAGTATGTTATATCTAAAGTAGAAAGCATGAGAGTAGAGGGCATCAACCATTATGTTCTGTACTGGTCTAGCAAGTGCCCTACGCCAAATTGAGGCCCAATTTAGTATTCTTCTGGACATAAGCCCATTAAGAGGTTTGCAAAAATATGACTATTGTAAGAAAGAGTTGTTGGCATATAGTCGTTGGGGACCTCCCCTCACGCGCCATAACGCCTTCCACGCGGCCAACCGCCCTCCAGATTTACAGGAGGCAGTTATGCTTAGTCAAAGGCTACGCGCCCACAATCCACGGGCATGTGCCCTTATAAATAACCTCCACCCAATTTCTTACGCTTTAGTTCGTTTAAAAAGGAAACTCACTTGAGCGTCGGAGTACCTTGCAGGTACACCACCCCTCTCCTACAAGCACCATCACAATCCCACTTGAAGGCCACGAGGACCTGTCCAGATCATTTCAGTACAGTGACACCGTCTGTGGGAAACTAGCAGTTCCCCCATCTTTCGTGACCAAGACCCTTTCTTTTTTTCACCACAAGATCAAAGCTCATCTTCTTTTCATCTTCATGGCTTCCCAAGTCAACGGGATTGTGAAAGATCCTCCTACCAATGTCATAAACGACGGAGATAACACGAGAAACCATGGGATTACGCAACTCAATGCCAACCACCATGTAAGGCATCCTCCTTCCCCAGCTTCAAACAACCTGAAACTACTGTCCATCACTCACGGGGACCTCGTGTTTGAACCAGTCCCCATCCTGTCAAATGCATATGCTGGCACCCAGGCTCTTATCACCATCCTCAATAAGGCTAACCTCGCTCTCTTCCAGCAGAATAAACGCATATAAATTCTCAAGGGTAACCATCGTTCCCCTTCACTATCCAGGAGACGCCGCCGCAGAGGATCTTGCTCACCTCCGTGTCATTCTTGATCTCCTCAGCAAAATCGCAAAGGGAAAGATTCCAGGCGCCTTTTCCCTCCAAGGGATCAGGACAAGCATGAAGGATCGCGTACGGAAAGGGCCAGAAAACTTACTCGATCTCCTCCCTGAAGGACAAGACGCTCACCAGAAGATCGAGATTAGAGAAAGAAATCCTATTACGATGAAGACCATCGTCCCCATCAACGTAGCAGGAGTCCTCGCCGGAGCAGATCTCTGTATCCTTCTTTCGGAAGCAACGACGACGAGGATCATCGAGGGCCGCTTAGTCGTGAAATCATGGAGACCCACATCCCACGCGATCTCGAGAAGCCTCCTCCACTAGCCACCTACGAAGGGACCACTGATCCTGATGATCACATCAAAAATATTATGGTCATGCTCCACTATCACAACGTGGCGGGTACAATAAAATGTAGGCTTTTTCCTATCACCTTAAAAAAGGGCACGATGTCATGGTACATACACCTCCCCACAGGGTCCATCACATCGTGGAAAGTCTTAAAGTGCCAGTTCACCAGGAATTTCATAGTGTCTAGACGTCATCCGAAATTCGAGGCCACCCTTGAAAGGATCATACAGTGTAAAGAAGAACCTCTGTGAGAGTACATCGACAAATTCAACAAAGAGGTCGTAGAAGTGCACACTACTGACGTATGAAGCAGTATATCCTAGAAAAGGGCTTACGTCCTAACAGTGAATTCCGAAGAGATGTGGGTATCAAACCTCCTCAGTCCCTCAATATGTTGTTCCACAAAGCTCAAGCATACATCTAGCACGAGGAAAAGTAGGCCGCGTACAAGACACGAGATTCGAGGAATCAGGTGAACGCGAGAGCTCATAAGCAGAAAGACGATAACGAGGCCACTCTGTGCGAAAACAAAGAGATAATCGTCCTATCAAGAGTAGAGGACCAGCGGGTCATTTCTCATAATACACCCTTCTCACAGCTCCCCGCGAGAAAATTATCAGTGAGTGCATCAACACCGAGTTCAAACAAGGAGGCATTCATTTCCCAAACCAACTGCTTCCAAAGCCAATACCGATAACAACAAATATTACTAGTTTCACCGCAGTCATAGGCATGTCATCGAGGATTGCATCCATATCAAAGACGCGATTGAGATCTTCATCAAATAGGGGCACCTCATGAAGTATGTCAAGGACGAAGCTCCTTGACAATAGGAGACAAAAAGAGTCGACGAAGTCTCCGAAGAAGTCGTTCCCATGCAAGTCGCCCTATCAGTCACCAGACCCGAGGATTTTTTGATTCCTCGACACCTCAGAAACACATGATACTTTGCATCCACAGCCCTTGGGAATGCTTTCCTTCGGCCATGCTAATCTCGGGTGGAGGCTATAACAAGATGATTGTCAGATCCTTTAGGAGAAAGCACGAGCATCTGGTCGACTCGTCACCAAATCAGCTCTCATCTATCTAGAGAGTCAAGGGGAAATTCCAACCAATCACATTCTACATGGAGGAACTCCTCGGAGATTCTTGTAACACCCGCTGTATAGTTTTTAAGCACTTATATTAATGAAGTTTATGTTGTTTGGTATTTAAGTTGAAAAATGTGGTATCCCATGTTTTTGGAGAATTTTTATAACTCTGATTTAATTATATAGTCGGGTAAAAATGGGGTGTTACATTAGTGGTATCAGAGCAGGTCAGTCTGTTTGATCAAGTTGTCGAGCCGTAGTTTGTTTAACAATTGAGTATTGTTTAGTGGTTCTAACTTTTGTTGTATTGAAGTGTTAAGTCGAGATGGCTGAAAGAAACGATACTCCAATGGCTGCTGCAATGGAAGCAATGGCTCAAGCTGTGAAGAACTTACCGAATGCTGGAGGAAATGATGAGTCTCGTAATTTGGTGACTTTTCAGAGAGAGAATCCACCTACCTTCAAGGGCAAGTATGACCCTGATACAACATTGGCTTGGTTGAAGGAAATTGAGACAATTTTCCGTGTGATGGATTGCACTCCAGTGCAAAAGGTTCGTTATGGAACTCACATGTTGGCAGTTGAGGCTGGTGATTGGTGGTTTGAAACTCGTGAAAGGTTGGAAGTTGCAGGTGAAGAGATCATTTGGGTTGAATTTCTTAGATAGTTTATAAGGAAGTATTATCCTGAAGATGTGCATGGTAAGAAGGAGATTGAATTCCTTGTGCTGAAATAGGGAAATATGTCAGTGACTGATTATGCTGCAAAGTTTACGGAGATGTTGAAGTTTTATACGCACCATGATGCGGCTGTAAACACCCCAAATTTGCCCTCTCCTTTTTCTCACACTTTGGCTTGTGATCCTTCATATTTCATTGCATAAGCATACCATCTCACACTGCATAGTTATTTCACTACATAAGTTGCACAACTAGGGTTTGTGATCAGATGAATCTTAGAAGTGGTTTGAGCTATCTCAGAGGCCATGAAGCTTTCCAAGAGGGTCCATGAGTGTTCTATGATCATATTATACCTCCAAGTTTTCTTTGAAGTCACAAAATCTCAGAGGATTGCACAGTTACCCAGGCAAGCTCAGGGCTTCTACACAGATGACCAGAAATTAGGGTTTTGGGTTTGAGGCCTTTATACCCAAAAAAATTGGTCACTCTTGATTCTATTGGTCTATATATGGTATAAGGAGCATGTGTATCAAATTTGAAGCAAAAACTCCTTGTGGAAGTCATCTGATCAAATGGTAACTTGTTGTGCAAGAAAAGTCAGAATCAGGGCATCTGAGGCCACCAACAAGGGTTCCAAAGGGTCACCACCATCAATTTGAGGTCCTATTATCTATTTGATCTTAGGGATGCTTGGAAGTTCACAAGATTGAAGAATTTTGAGCCATTTGAAAACTTGCCATTTTTGGACATGACTTCTAATGGAAACTTTCCATTTTGGGAAAGATCTTCAACCTCCTCTTTCTTGATCAAAAAGGTTTCAAATGAATTTTCTTCAAACATGAAAGTTGTAGATTTGATCTTCCCATTTTCAAAAAGTACAAGAACTCCTCTTGATTCATCCTAGAACTCAAGTTATGATGGATCAAAGTTGGGAAAAATCACATAATTTCCAAGTTCATGTCAAAGAGGGAAATGTGCAAAATGGACTTCTAAGCAATTGTTTGGCCTCTAATTCATGTCTACACATCATAACATTGATAAACAACATTTCAAGACAAGAATTGAGCCTTGCATCACAAGCTTCGATGAACAATTTCTTCAAAATGCACAAAGTTGGAAAAATGCAAAATCTATGAGAACTTTTGAATCAAGCATCACAACTCATAAAAAAGGATCCAAGGGTGCTCCTTGAAGCCAGCTGAGGCAGCCCAAACCTTCAAATCACCTCTGTCCCAACCCATGCCTCAAGTACACAAACTTTTGACTTTTTGGCCAATGGCACCATACCAATCCCACAATGCATATCCACTCCTCTGACTGATCTCATTAGTTTATGCATTGCCTAAGGATCATAAAACATAACACACAAGAGCTGAGAAGAAGCCAAGCATCAGATTACACAAAATCCCTCAAAAACTTCCTCTCTTCGATTCTCTCAAACCAACCATCAAACTTCCAAAATTCTTTCACCAATCAACCACAAATAATCCATAGAACATTTCCCACCCATCACCATGGCTTGAAACACCCTAAAACAAAAACACGATTTCTGCCATATCAGAATTGAACACTTCAAAATAGCCCCTCTCAACTCCATTCAAGCATTCCATTAGCTTCAGAAGGACCAGAGGAATCATTTTGCACCAAGGAAAGGCTCAGAAAGCTCTAGTTTGAAGAACTTAAGTTCAGGTATCCATCAAGAACTTTTTTCTTAGAACCTTGATTTCTTGTTACAAAATGAATCTATGTGTTTCACTGATCATCCTGATGTGTTTAAAATTGAAAATGGTTGAGAAATAAGCATTTCATGATGTTCTGAAAGTTTAACCTAAAAAATGTTTTGATTCAATTCTTGCTGTTCATGTGTTATAAATGATATTTGTTTGTGGATTTGTGTTCTATGATGTTTGGGGAACGTTTCTGGGCAGTTTTGATGTTGTTTAGTGACCTAGGGAAGAAGTTGGGGATTTGGTTGGCCGGAGAAGACGACTGGAGCTTATCTCTAGTCGCCTGAGATTAATTAGGGTTTTGTTTCCAGATTGATTGTGAGCCATATGATCCTGATTAGATTAGCGTGTGAACGGTCCAGATTAGATCATTAAACCCTAATTTTAATTAATTAAGTTAAATATAATTAATTAACTCAGGATGAACCTCAGCCCTTGGATCACGCGCGTATCACAAATTTGAATCTAGGCTTTTAGATCTTCATCCCACAAGTCTTGCTGACTAGAAATCCTGGCCCTTGATCCATCTCTCACGCAATCCTGGCCTTTCCTTGTAATTACTTTTCATTTTCTTTTTATTTATTTTGCATTTGTTTTCTTTATTTATTTAAAATAGCAAAACATTTTATAAAATTCAAATATTTTGCATTTTCACTTTAAATCATTTTCAGAAATCAAAAACATTTTTATTTTTAATTTTTGCATTAAAAATATATTTTTAAATCATTTAATTGTATTATTTAATTAATTAATTCATTTTAATTAATTAAAAATACGTTTAGGTATTTAAAAAGCACCAAAAAAATCATGAAACATTCTTACATATTTAGAACAATTTACAAACTCATTTTACAAATTTATTTTAGGGTTTGATCATGTTTTGACAATTAACCATGAATTAGGGTTTCCAAATTTCCTTTTTTCTAACCCTAACTTCAAAAATCCATTTCTGATCAACCAAGATGAGTTTGCACATGGTTCTTTTTGCATTCTTTCATACATTGCATTTAGTATCTAGGGAATTTAACTCATATTTTTGCATTGCATTTTCTATTTGTTTGGCATTTTTCATGAAGAAGTACCCAAAACCCTATCCTAACTTAGAAAAACCATAACTTGACTTTGGTTTAGCTTCTGACTTCCATCTTTGGGGAGTGATCTTATGTGTGTTTAGGGTTCATTTGGTTGCAATTTCAATTTTTTATCATTTGTATTACTTCTGTTTTGATCATATGCATCTCATGCTTTCTTAAAACCCTAATTTTCCATGTTCATTTGCATTCATCTTTGCATTCCTTCATCATGTGAACTTGTCATGACATCTCATGCATTTGTATGTCATATTAGATACCTTAGGACACGTGTGAACATTGGTTGATCATTGTTGCATCCATTTGGTATGTTTTGCATCCATTACTTATGTGTATTCATGTGATTTCAAGCTTCTAACCTGCTTTCCTTTGCATCTCATCTCTTGTATGATCATACATAAACATTGTACATGTATTTGCATCATTTCATAACACATTTGAATTATGTTTGCACTTCTGTTCTTGATCATTGCATCTTCATTTGCCTTATTTCCTTTTGTTTCATGTCTTATGCATTCATACTAACCATTTCAGGGGCTTCAGGTAGGTTGTTTAGGATGTGGATTTGCCTCCACATCTAATATCTTCTCATATTTTCATTTGCATCTTTATTTGTCTTTGAAGTGAGTTTGAATCACTTATGCTCTCTCTTGCTCCCTTCCATTCTCTTAGGTTACTTAACTTCTTCAGGAAGTAAGTAACCTACTCTCTTGTCTCGTCTCTTTTCATCTGCTTCTTCTTCCTTGGTGGCCATCTGAAGATCTTTTCTTAAGCCTCACAAACCATAGGAATATACAAGCATGATAACTTTAGGGTTGTACATATTACCCCCTAGTTTTTATCTTTGAGTCTCCTTGAGTCTCTGCTTCTCATCTCACAATCAAGGCTAAACAGTTAAAGTTTTAAGACTCTGAATTAGGGTTATGCATGTATCCTTATCTTAGGATGGAGTGTATAACTTTAATACTTAGTGTTAAACCTTTAAGTTGTTTACACCTCCTAATCAAAACACCTAATAATCATTAAGACTTAAGCTTGTAACTTGGGCCTTATATTAGGGTTACATCTCTTCCTGTTGGTTCAGAGGGACTAACCCTAGTGTTTAATAGACAAGTCCCCCTCGGGTTTAGTCTTACACACATAAAATTCATTTCTTAATCTCACCTTTAATTAAAATCCACTTTAATAAAGGCTTGTTATATAATGATTTTAATCCCTAACCATGGATTAAGTTGAGGAGTCTTCCTCATCTTAAGTGTCCTCATCTATCATCTTTCTCTTAGGATGGTGTAATGAGTTCACTAATCCCTGATTAGAGATTAAACTCATTACTTAACACAAAACAAAAATCCAAAAACGCTTAATAATCACAAGTAGGTTAATGATCTTAATCCTGCATCATTAGGGTAATTAAGTTGGGATATCCATCTCATACTTAAGTAGACTCATTATCCCTAATCAGGGGGTGATATAATGAGTTTGCAAACCCTTGGTTAAGGCTTAAACTCATTATCTTATGCAAGACACCAAAAACAATAAAAAAAACTGAAAACACAAAAAACAAACAATAAACGTCTCCTCCGGGATTCTTTTCTCATCACACGCATTCTGAAAACGAGAACTCGCTTCTTCCATCTAATGCAAGATAGTTAGCACTCGAGCCAGACGAGTCATACACTTGTGCATAGACAAGTAAGTAGTTCACAACAAAAAAATCCCAGTCTCTTTGGGTCTAACTACGGTGTTCTGACTTCCTCATTGCACGAGAGGATACGTAGGCATAACTTAACGATTATCGAACAAAAGTCTCTTTGTCCACCCTCTCCTCCTCCCGGTTCTTTTTCCTCTGCCTCAGTTTTGAGCACTCACTTTCTTCTTGCAATGACACTCTATACATCCATTCCTCCCTAGCCTTTTATACACAGTTTAGCACATACACTATCCCCTTTTAAACACAATCAGGTATGCGTGGATCCCGTCGAGTACGACGGACGATCTGGGTGCTAATACCTTCCCAGGTTGTAACCTACCCCATACTCAATCTCTTTGGTTCGCAACCGTCTTATCCACATCTTTCCAAGTTTATGCAGCATTACCTTTCCTTCGGGATAAATATGCCTAGCTGACGACTCTATTCAACCTCAACCTCCAACATCGCCGACGGTTCGCGTTTGCACCGGGATGAAAATCCGGGGAGCGACAGCTTGGCGACTCTGCTGGGGATCTTTTGCAACTAGGGCTTCTGGTTCTCTTGTGGGTTTCTCCTAGCTCTTGTTTGTTTGTGTTTATTGGGGGTGTTATGTGCTGTTTGTGTTTATGTTTTTGCTTTATTTATTGCTTCCTGTACAACTTTATTTATTGCATTTACTTTATCGCTTTCATTTATTGCTTTCTGCATTTCATTTATTATTATCATATCATTGTGCTGGATTTCTGGTTTGCTTTGGTGGGAGGGGTATTCCAGTGAGAAAGGTCCAACACAAAGGCCTGAGTGACACATATGATTATAGTGGTTTTATATTCTTTCCCATTCCATTTCGGTCTGGTGCGGGAATATGAAAACACGGTTCAGACATGGGTTTCCTTTTGAGAACTCTGTGCTACGGATTTCCTGTAGTGCTAGGGCTATCTGGGAAGCCTGCTAAGTCTGGATGACCTTTTTAGATGGCCTTCAGCATCTGAGGTGTATTAGAGGAGGATCCTTTATGATTAGGGTAAACACTGTACCTCAGGGTTAGAAGTGTTTACACTTCTCAAAAAATAGATCCAAATCTGAGGATCCTTGTTCTAGAACAATACCTGTGAGTGGGTTGGGTTGTTTACAGGTTTGCAGGAACCCTTGACCTCAACATACCTTGCTACTGGAATTTGTTCTTAAGGTTGTACTATTTTGGACTAGTTCTTTGAAACCCTGGATTATTGACTCTTTATTTGAGTCCCCCACCTGGTTACTGGTTCTCAGACCTCCATCCGAAACTCTGAACACTCATGGATCCTGCCAAAGGAAACTGATAATCCAGCACATGATCACAAACCTTTGCATATCATAAGCATACATCATATTGCATCATTTAACATTTGTCTATTTGTTTTACAGGGTATCCATCTTCTCTTGGTTTGGTTTTGATCGTTCTTCTGCTCAGCTTATCTGCTTCAACACTTCTTCCGCTATCTTCTTCAGTTATCTTCTCCAGTTGTCTCCTTCAGCACACATCTTCAACATGGATTCAACCAGAAAAAGCAACATCACCTACCACTTCTTTGAGTATCCTCTAGCAGGCATCAGGAAGATACAGGCCCTTATCACCCCTGATCATGTTCCCTTATTCAGAGAGCATTATGGTGGAATCCTGGACATGATCATGGACCTGGATGCATCACAGAGGAGCATGATTCACACATGTCTTCAGTTTTATGACCCTCCTCTCCGTTGTTTCACTTTCCCAGATTTTCAGATAGGTCCTTTACTGGAAGAATACTCTATGCTATTGGGTGTCCCTATCAAAAGAGGAATTCCTTTCAACCCTGAAATGACCCCTCCAAAGAATGAAGACATAGCCAAAGCACTACATCTGGAGGCAACTATCATTGATGAGAACATGAATTCCAAGGCCGGAATCCCAGACCTTCATCTGGATTTCTTGATCACTCAGGCTACAAAGCATGCTGCAGTAGGGAATTGGGAAACTGTCTGTGCTCTCCTAGCCCTCAGCATTTATGGTATCATTTTGTTTGTAGACGAGCCTAAGTTTGTAAGAAAAAATGTCATCCACATCTTCATGCTAAAGAACCCGGTTCCCACCTTATTGGGAGACTTCTACTACTCAGTTCATCAGAGGAATGAGAAACAGAGAGGAAGACTGGTAAGGTGTTGTGCAACTCTCTTCTACAGTTGGTTGATGAAGCATATGCCGAAGACGGAAGCTTTCTTGAACCCACAACAGACAAGGAATTGGGCTAAGAGGATGATTGCCCTTACTTCAGAAGATGTCAGATGGTGTACTCAGAACACCAAGGGCCGAGACATAATAACAAGCTGTGGGCAATACCCAAATGTGCCACTTATTGGAGTAAAGGGTTGCATCAATTACAATCCTTTACTTTTCAAGAGACAGTTGGGGTATGCCTTGATATATCTACCTAGGGAACAAGACTTAGCAAAGTCTCTTTATTGTGCTGTTCAAAACAACCATGCCAGTATCTGACAAGCAGCCTGTGCTTGGGACCATATACAGACTAAAGGGACTACCATTCTGGGGAAATGCAACAACATAGCCTCTTCTCAGTACACTGAATGGTCACGCATCAGAGGAAAAATTACTCATATGCCATTCACCCTGGACGATGTACCAGGGCCATCAGCAGTTGAGCCCACAACTACAGTAAACCTGGAAGAGTTTGAAAAACTAAAGGAAAGAAACACCCAGCTGGCTGAAACTTTGAAGAAGACCCTTTGGGAAAGGAATGATGGTCATCTAGACATTGAGAGGTTAGAGAAGCTACGTATCGAGCATGTAACCAAAATTGAGAAGACTGAAGACTTCATCAGGAAAGCCCGAGCAGGAGAACTTGTGTTTAAGAATGCATGTAAGGAAGCAGAGATTCAAAGGGCAAGAGCTGAGCATTATCCGGAGGAGAGTCATGATAGATGGGTCAGGATAACTGAGGCTCGTCTGAAATAAGACCAAAAGATGCAAGCCAAGATAGAACAGTTAGAGTATAATGAGAAAAGAAGCCAAGAAGCACTGCTAGCAGCTCAGAAGGAGATCTCAGAATTGAAACTTTGGGCGGGGATAAAGAGATCCAAAGAACAAGATAAGTATCAGAAGATGACAAATGCCATTGCAACCAAAAACCTTCTCATCAAAACCATTACAGAGCACCCAGTTGGACCGGTAACTGATGCTCTCCTGAAGGAAGTCAAGGAGGATGCTTTTGGACTGAATGTCTAATTTTCTTTACTTGTATCTATTTGATTGTACTTTAGCTCACCATGGTGGTTTTGTTTGTTGTATTCCTGAATTTGATTGTATTTTGATTCACCATGTGAGTTTGTTTGGTTGTAATTCATGAACTATTTGTATTTTGGCATTGCCACTTGTATTTTTATGGTTATGTATTGAATTTTCTTATGAACTTCGTTTGCTTCAACGTCTCCATCTCCCAGGGGTCTGGAAGGTCAAAACCAAGAACCAAACCGAATACCCTCTGAAGACAAATAGACATACTGCATTGCATGCTAACTTCATATCCCTTGTTTTGCAGGTGATTTTTTTTGTTGTATTCTCACTTTGCTGATTGTTTTAGGAAATATTGCTCGCAGGAGGGTCTTTCTCGTCAATCGCATCCACATATATCCAACTCGACACAACCTTTCGAGTCTACAAATGGATCAGCTACAACAGGAACTGATAGATGTGAGGACTCAAATGACTGATGTAAGGACAGAAGTGAGGACTTAGATGAATCAATTCATGGCTATAATGACTGGACTGGCATAGACCCAGGAAAGATTGAGGGATTTGGTCGAGCGGCAAACTCCAGAAGATAACCACACTGGTACTGGGGGTACAAGTAACAATGCACGCGATCAGCCACGAACGACTCCGGTAGTGTTTGAACCTGACAACAATCCTGAAGTTAATATCCTTGGGAATGGCCAAAGGAATACTGGAGATCGTATTCTACAGGAAGACCCTCAGGATGAGTTGTTTACTGTGTTAGGTGTTGGGGCAGATGAAGCTTATGACCGTTGTCTGGACGAGAAATCTGAGATCCCTGGAATCCCAGAACTCTTTGGGATTTGATGTGATGGATATGGGCTTAGTCGAGGGAGTAAGGATTCCCCACAAGTTCAAGCCTCCATGCTTTGAAAAATATAATGGTACCTCTTGTCCTCGTACCCATTTGCAATCTTTTATGGGAAGATTGAAAGCATATAGCATGGATGAGAAACTGTGGATGTTTTACTTTGAATACAGTTTAACCGGGGCATCCAGAGAGTGGTATTCACACTTGTCAAGGGCTACTGTCAAGAACTGGAAAGACTTAGCTGAGGCCTTTATACGCCAATATCAGTACAACCTGGATATGGCACCCAATAAGACCCTCTTGATGGGTATGTCTCAGTCCTCGAGAGAAAGTTTCCGTGAGTATGCTCAGAGATGGAGACAACTCACTGCTGTTGTCCAACCACCTATGTCTGAAAGGAAAATGGATGATATGTTTATGAATACCTTTCAAGGGACCTACATTGATAGACTTGCTACTTTCTCTTCCACTAGCTTTACTGACGTGGTCATAGAGGGAGAGAGAATTGAAAGTTTGCTGAAGATGGGTAAGATTTTTGACAATGGTGCTAGCTCCAACAATGTAAAGAAACCCTTCTCAGGACCTCGAAGGACAGGGGAAACCAATGCAATACATATTAATAGAGGTAGACCCCAGTACTTGCAAAGATCAGTGGCTGCAGTCACCATTCCCACTCCAGCACCTCAACAACAACAACAACATCCTCAACAACAACAAAGATCTTATAATAATAATAACCAACAACAACGTCCTTTCCAATGAAGGCCTTCTCAGATAACAGGGTGACCGATCCCATCCCGATGCCCTATACAGTCTTACTCCCGTAGTTATTGAAGCTTAACCTGACTGGACTGAGGACTTTGGCTCCACCAGATCCTCTGAATCTTCCAAGGAATTATGATGTCAACGCCAAGTGTGCTTTTCACTCCAATGCGCCTGGTCATTCAACAGAGAAATGTAGGGCCCTGCACATGAAAGTCCAAGATTTAATTGACTCGAAAGCTTTGAATTTTGCACCCCCACCAAATGTCACAAGGAATCCAATACCAAATCATGGTGAGCCAAAGAATAATGCCATTGAGGAGGACCAACCAGCAACTTTGATTAATGACATTGCAAGTATTCAAACACCAGTGGCCGAAGTAAAAGCTCAGCTATTGAAGTGCCAAGTGTTTCCGGGTTGTGAGGCCTGTTGTGATGATTGCAAAGTTTCTATCAATGGTTGTGCAAATATGAGGAATGGTATTAACAGTCTTATCAGAGAAGGCATCCTACAAATCACATCAACAGTTCCATCTTCTACAACTGCAACAAAAATCTCTCCTACAACACCAGCAAACATTGTCCCAACATAATCGACTACAACAACAGCAAACACCAGTGACGATATCTCAACGGTTACCATCTATTATGATCCAGCAACCATCCATGTTCCAGATCCTCTCAACAACAACTTCCAGCAACACCCTCATCAACATCAACAACTCCCTGTTGTAATGCCTCAAAATTTTCCCTCTTATATATTACATTAATTGGCTTACGCTCCGTGTTCATATGCATCTCCAGTAGGTCATAACATCACAATCATGCATTTCATTGAGCTCCTAAGACATGGGGTCGAGGAATGTTTGAGCGGTTTGAGTTCTGTATGTTCAAAGACGATTTACCTGGAAGTTACGCTCATGCTGAGACCTGGTTTGAACTTTCATCATCATGAGTACCTCCTTGTCAAAGATCATCAAATGTTAGGGTGGTTCAAGGAGAGATGGGAAGGTCAGTGACCAGGGTTTATTGTCGTAATCATACGGCTTTCAAAGGGTATATGAAATTAAGTTAATGGTGTCTCGTTGCAAGTGGTCAAGAAGGATGTTTTCATCAAATCAAGGTGTTTTATCAGAGTCTATTTGAATTAGGGTTCCGACTTTACTCAACATCTCAGAATGCTATCTTAATTGATATCAGTGTACATCTCAAGGAGAATCATGGATGCTAATCCATGTTTGAGTTTTGTTGTCATTAGTCAATTGAAAATCATTTCAAGGTTTAGTTTAAGAATTTTCCACTACTTCATGATCTCTTGGAAGAACTACTATATTGTGGATTGCCTTTTATGGATTTCTCAAGATTTTAGAGTTATTAAAGTTCAACTTCAGTCATCATTCAACTTTAAATGCCTAGTTGTTCACAATTCGGAAATTCCTTTTTGTCTATGTCTTAGATTTATTTTGGAATCCTTCTTGATCCTTTCTATACCCAATTTCAAATTATAGGAATAAGGGTTTAGACCACCTCCATCATTTGAATTACTATTTCCAATTTCCATCCAAATCACCATGATAATCCCAAATTCTTTTTTTCACCATTTCCATTTCTTAGTTGTCATTACTTGGATCTACACCAAAATACACACATCCACAACAAACAAAAAATATATATAATAGAATCAAGTTGCAAGTTCTATTTTGCTTCAATAAATTCCAGCCCTTGGTGTTATGGTGACCTATTGTTGTGGACCAAGGGCAGTACACTTTGCAGAGTATTAGATATTTGGTTTGCCATCTTCGATTAATCAGTGATACAAGAGACATTTTGTTTGGTTTTGCTGGGAAGAAAAACACAAAGCATAATAAACAAGGAAACTCCATAAGTAAATGGGTGGAAATAATTTAAGTGGATAATCACTATTCAAAGGAAAAAATTTCTAAAAGTCTGATAACGGTTTCTCCCTTGACAAAAGTCCATAATAAACTCCAATTGATTTTAACAGAAAAAATTCTAAAATTTCAACACAGAGGTTTGATGCAACGCAAAAATTCGAAAAAAAAAGAAGAGAAAACAATTCTTCTTGGAAGGTCTCCCGCCATTCTTGCAATGGGACGTGTAATTCATACCTCCGTGACAACATCGGCCCCAACGTAAGAAAATTTTAGAATAGAGATAGCAAAAATAGAAGAATCAGAAGAAGTGATTTACATAAACTCAATCTCACCATGAATTCGAGAATTCCGCAAGGACATACTCAAGATCAGAATCGTTTCAGCATAGAAAGAAGAAAATAAATCGAAGGACATTTCTTACTATGGCATCTTCATCAATCTTTCTGAAGACTTCTCTTCAATTCTTCACAAATTTCTCTCCGAAAATCTTCGATCGGGGCTTCAATAGTCCTGGCCAATGCTAGCTGCCTGTCACTAGATGAGAGATTTTTGACACCGGCAGTCACTGCACTTATTGACCGTCCATAGAGTTTCTCAGCTCAAGCAACAATATTACTTTTGCTTGTAAAATTCGCAGATGCCATTTGAACATTCAGAGACTTAATATGTTTTTTATATACTGAAAGGCAGCAGTATCAATCCCTGACTTCCTCAGCACCGTGACTTCCTCCTCCAATAACCCCATTTACCAAGTTTTCAATTTTCCTGCAATAACAAGATCGCAAACTAGGTGAAAACTAAGGAGAAAAATGAAGAGCTAAAGGAAATTTCAGAAATGAAAATCAGTTATAAACCTCACAACTAATCATAACCGAATCCTAACTGATTCTAACAGAATTGTTAACCGAATTTTACCTGAGAAAGCTCTAGAACACAGCTTGATGGAATCTCTATAAAGCAGGACCAATCTTCTTCATTTTTCGGTTCACCATAATCCTAACTCTTCTTCATGATAAACATCTTCATTCTCTCCTTCAACCGATTTCTTCAATTTCATCCTCAATGTTATTCTCTCACGCAACTTCAATCTTCTTCTTCCTCACACCTTCTTCACCAAACTTCTCCTTCTACCACTCATCTTCAACTTCTCATCACCCTCTTCTGAAACCTCTCCAACTCAGAAACAAAGCTTCTTCCATAGCCAATTTTCATCACTCCGCTTCAAATGTATCCAACAACGCAGCTTCTCCGACATCGCACGACATCAATAAGCTTTATGCGCCTACTGCAAGAAGCTTCAACGACTTATCGCGGCAAGAGCGCATCCTCACTGTGATTCACGAATCGACGACGTCAATACATCGCCAGCATCATCTTCGGATCCCCCAAAACCAAGCCCTCTCAACAATTTCTACGATTTGATTCCGTCTTCGTCGAACAGAAATCTGCTAAACACCTGTGTGGTCAAGAAGAAGAAGAAGTTCAACGGCAATCATTCAGTACGAGATTTGAACGAGTAAGATGAGAGGCGTGGCATAGATTGAGCCGAAGTCATACCTGAAACACGATCTTCGTTTGCGGCGAAACTCGCAAGGTACGAATCTTTCTTCTTCCTCATAGTTGTATGGATGAAAGTTTTGCAACGTGGTGGTTGTTGTTTGTGTCGGTTGGAAAGGGCGAGAATTCAGTTTCGTTTTAGGTAGAAGAGGTCGATTAGGTTAGAGATTAGGGACGAAATTTGGCGGCGGAATAGAGTAGTATCACCAAGGGAATTTCGCGGTGGCGGGATGAAATAGAGGTGTTGAAGAAGACGGTGATGGAAGAAGAAGGAGTGGAGAAGAAGAAGAAGAAGGGGAAGCGGCAGCGTGAGGGAAGAGGGGGAAAGAGGAATTAGGGTTAGGTTCAGTTATGTTTGTTTCTTTGTTTATAAAGTTCTATTATTAAAATAAAGAATGAAAACAATTAAGTTAATTTACTATTATGAATTAAATCACATTAAGAGCTAATAATCCACTTTAATCCGCATAATCTGCAGTTAATTCCCCTTAATGCACCGTTATTATTCAGATTCCAAGGATGAGATAAGTTTGGATGATCTTGGAGATTCCCAGCCACACCGGCGGTGACACTTGTCACCGTCCGGTTGGCATTCTGTGTGGTCAATCCTATGAGTGTGGTACACAACATTAATCATGTGCCTGCATTTTTGGAACGCATGATATGAGTACCATAGGAGAAGACTAGATCGTATGGCTATCTTTGAGTCAACAAAAGTTGACTGAGAGTCCATATGCACCCTCATAGGGCCTGCGCAAGTGGGCCTAGGAATTCTGCTTTTCACACCCCTAGTTTAAGGCCTAATATATTAATAACTGAAAAAAGATGCTAAATGCACCCCTCCTTTATTTTCTTTCTTTTTAATTTTTAGTTTAGCATGGGTTAGAAATAATTCCATAAAAAGTATAAAAATTCATCTTAAAATTCTACAAAAATTCCAGTAGCTTAATAATTCATTTTAGAAATTTGTGACAATTTTATTTTCTGAACTTTAGTTATTTTTTATTTAATTTCGATTTTTCATATAATTAGCATTTTATTGAATTCCTTTAATTGCACATGATTTTGTTCATTTTATTTTTTCCACTTTCTGTAGGATTTTTAGCCCATTCATTTTTCTATGTTTAGAGGACTAATAATAGGACTTAGGATATTTTTTGGTAGAATTTTAGGCCATTTTATCCACTATTTTGGTAGCTTAATTCATGAAAAATTGTAGTTAATCCTTAGGTAGATTTAAGTGACTTTTAGGCATAGTTAGCTTCGAATTTTTTAGGATATTTTTTAGCACAATATTATAGTCAGTTTTAGGACCCTATAGAATTAATTTCATATTTTTTCCAGGACTTTTAATATTTTTAGTGTATTAATCTTTAGGCTATTTTTACATGTAAAATCCACCTAGTTTAGTTTAGGATATTATGGTTCATTAAGGACTAGTTTAATTAGGCTTAGTCTTAGGATTTTAAAATGACTTAGTATAGTTTAATTACTGATTTTAGAATGATAATATTAGATAGTTCCCTTTGTTTTAGGACTTAGGCTTAGAATTTATAATAAATAGATTTAGGTGAAGTTTAGGCTTGTTTTTGGTTTTATACCTTAATATGCATTTTTTAGATTTTATTTCTTATTCCAATTTTATTGCTTTTGCCTTATTATTTGAATTTCCCACTTGTATAGGCTTCCCCATTGTTTTTAGAATCAACTTAACTTCCTTAGGAAGTAAGTTGAATTCTAGTAGTTTTTAGTTCCCTTTTATTCATTAGGTTTAGAAAACCACATAACCCATTAGGACCACTTTTGAATAAATAAATAAAATTAGGATTGAGTCTTAGTCCCTTAGTTTTTACCTTTTTCAATTTGAGTCCTTCATTCTCATCTTCAAATCAAATCCAAAAACACTTAACAAATAAATGAAAGGATCCCTTGTGTATAGCCTTATTCCATGAGGCACTTGCACTCATTCCATCTTGGAGTGTTGTAAGCTTGTCTAGCATGATGTACAAGTCTCATCAAGGGGTTGTTTCACAAAGAGAAAATCTAAAAGATACTTCTTCACAAAAGCAACAAAATCACTTAATAAAGTTCAGCAAGCTAGTGAACTTAAACCCTAATCCTAGGAAACCAGTCTTGGATAAATTCTCCTTGCTGGGTGTGCTTGTTCTATTATTCCATCTTGGAATGTAGTGGCAAGTATACATTCCATAGAAAAGAGTTTGAATTCACTTCCTTGTGCCAAATTCATGCAAAACTCATAAAAGACAAAAACAAACAATAAGCGACTTTCTTGCGGGAACTTCTCTTTCTCATCTCATTCATCTTCAACGCGAACTCGCGACGACTTGTCTCGTATGCAAGACGGTAAACGCACTCGTACCAGACGGGCCTGCAACACCATAGCATAGACATACGTAGTTCCAGCATAAAAACACAAACAAAGTTCCCACCTGGTTAGGCGAACTACGTCGACTCTGATCCTCATTATCCCGATGAGGTACGTAGGCAGCGGGGTAGGGCCCGTTCGAGCACATTCTTTATTTTCCCTACATTTTTCCCATTCTTTCTTTTTGTTCTCTTTTCCAATTCCCTTTCTCATTCCTATTCCAGTCAACAGTTTTATTCAGCAGCACTCGTATTTTTTCACCCTTTGAAACAAACAAGCAAGCGTGGATCCCGTCAGGTACGGTGGACGATCTGGGTGTTAATACCTTCTCAGGTCGTAACCGACTCCCGAACCCAGATCTTTGGTTCGCAGGACCTTGTCCTTTCCTTCTTCCTTAGGTTTGTGCAACATTACCTTTCCCGTTCCTTCGGGATAAAAATGCCTGGCTGGCGACTCTACCTTTTCCGCGCCACTTTCGCGTTTGTACTAGGATGAAAATCCCGGGAGCGACAGCTGGCGACTCTGCTGGGGATCGAACCCAGAATCTCTGGTTTCCCTTGTAGAGTCACTCCTAGCTCCTGTTTGTTTTTGCTTTCTTTGGGTGTTTATATGTGTGTGTTGTTGTGTTTATTTACTATTTTCGTTTACAGTTTATTTTACAGCTTTATTTACTGCTTTCAATATTTATTTTCCATGCATCATATTATACTGGACTGTCTGGCTGTGTTGGTTTTCATTTTTTCTGCAGGATGGGAGTTACTGTGAGATAAGCCAAATACCCGGCTTGAGTACACCTAGGACTTAGAGTGGTTCCACTTTGGCTTCATGGCATCTTGCTATGTTGGTATTTGTGAGTTCCATGCCTTGACTTGCAACCTTCTCGTGAATGTATTGATATCGAAATCTTTCTGGGTTAATACGCTACCTTGATAGTTATGTGCAGTCAAGGGACCGATCATTGAGGACCTTTGTGGAAACACCCCTCTCCAGTGATGACAGTGGTAGACAACATTTATTGGCAAACCCACTCGCATCCGAGGGCCCACTAGGAACTCGCATAGGATGGCCTGGTTCTCTCATAGGAATCCAGTTAAGGCAAACTGTTCGTATGACGGTAGTATTGTACCCTTCAGGATGAATATACTATTGTTTCTCGATTCAGTGCTTGAAGCTGGGGACTTATGAGGGATGCTTGTTTTTCCAGACTCAGCCGAGGCCTCCCTGAGTAGTACATAATGCCAAACTGATTCCCTGATTTGGTCATGAGCCATTTCTCGGAAATGGTGAACGTATTATTGCTATTCGGCTTTGAGAGTCCGTGATGTTGACCCGAGTAGCACTCCCGTGAGATTGGGAGGGGTTTACAGGAACCCTAAGACTTTCAGCATACCCGCTTTGCCATTGGTTCAGTTTTGTGATCTGGTTCTCTGGTTCTAAGATATGGATCCCGGATCAGAGGGATTGTTATTGTGATATATTGATATTGTGGCCTTACACAGACACTTGATTACCTGATTCACTACACATACACGTCACTGATCACATGCCTTGCCTTGCATAGCATCATAACATCATTAATCATTTTGTGTTCTTTTTATTCCCAGGGTTCATTACCTTCTAGTCCCTGTCATATTTGCTACTTCAACATGGAGATTCCAAGGAAGAGAAATGTCCATTATACGTTCCCACATCCAGAGACAGATGGTATTCATAGGTTAATTGGCTTGATGGGGGACAAAGTGCTTGATGATTTCAGAAGAGAGTTTGGAAAGATCTTAGACTATGTGAATAAGCCAATCACTGATCAGAGGGATAGCTTGCATTCTCTACTGCAGTTCTATGATCCACAGCTGAGGGTTTTTGTTTTCCCTAACTACATCTTGGCTCCCATATTAGAAGAGATATCCAGCATCCTCAAAATCCCCATCAAGAATGGGGCTCCTTACTATGGCTTAGAGAAGATGCCTTCATCCAAAGATATAGCTGAGTCTTTCTTTCTAGATTTATCCAAAGTTAACAGAGAAGTGGATGCCACCAAGGGTAAAGGACTTTTCTTAGATTTTCTTATCAAGGAAGCTCATGACCTGGCCTTTGAGAACAAATGGGCTAAGTTCAACACCTTGCTTGCTTTGATAGTGTATGGGACTAGTTTGTTTCCAGGAGAGAAGGGTTTAATTAACATGGAAGCTATCACTATATTTGCCAGAAGAAATCCAATACCCACTTTGCTTGGTGACTTTTACTACGGGGTTCACCATAGAAATGAAAAGAGGAAAGGACATGTAAATTGTTGTGCTCCCCTATTTGCTGAATGGTTTGTAAGGAAACTCCCTAAATCGGGACCCTTTCAGGATTTGAAACAATTTTGGAAGTGGTCCAAAAGATTAATGGGCTTAACCTCAGCTGACATTGCATGGGGATGCAACATAGATCTTGTGGGTAAAGAAATACTGGTCAGTTGTGGTGGCTTTCCAAATGTGCCTTTGATAGGAAGGAAATGTGGGATCATTTACAATCTTATCTTGTCCAGGAAGCAGTTTGGTTATCCATTAAGAGATGTGCCTTTAATTGAAGAGGCAAAGGAATCTTTGTACTTTCCAGTAGAAGGGAGTCTCAATAAGAGCATGTTGTTATCCCAAGCTTGGGAAGTTAGAGTGATAAAAGGGAAGAAAGACTTTGGAAGAGTGGATCCCAACACTTATGATCCTTTCGCCAGCTGGTTGGAGGATCGTGTGAAGACCCAGTTGCTCCCATTTTCTAGAGAAACACCTCTCTACCCTAAGGAGGTAGCACCCACGACTTCAGTGCCTCTGCAAGATTATCAAAAGTTGGAAGCTTTGGTTCAACAGCTCAGGTTAGAGAATCAAGAAGCTTACAACTTGTGTCAAAAGCTGAAGATGCAGAATCAAAAGTTGGAGGAAAGAGCTCACAAAGCTGAAGAGATGGTTAGGCTCAAGCAACAAGATTTTCAAGAGAGAGAACTTTACTTCAAGAAAAAGGGATTAGCTGAAACTCACAAGGCGGCCCAACGCCGGAAGGAGAGGAAAGACCTGAATAAAGCCAATGAAGCTGTCACCTTATGGCAAGAAAAATGGGAAGACAATTTGAGGAAGCAGAAAGAGTTGGACGTCAAGCATAAGCTGGAAATCAAGAGTCTTCAAGATTCTTTGGATGGACAAAGAGAGCTCCTTCAGAAGGCTTATCATCAAGAGAAGAGTCGTCTCCAAAGTCTAGCAGAAAGCCAACAAGCAGTAAAGGAAGCTCAGAAAGAAATAGAAGACTTGAAATTGAAAGCTGATGTGAAGAAGTCAAAGGCTGAGCTGGGTCCGAGCAAAGAGAGTGAGATGGCTTTCCTGCAGCAGATCGAAGAGTTACATGCTTCCTTTGATCTAAGGGATCTCCACATCCAGAGACTCATCCAGGAGCCCGATCATCCGGATATAGCTCAGTTGTTCCAGAATGTCAAGCGTCTTAGCTGGAGGCTACAAGACTTAGAGCTCCCTAGAGTTTAGTTTCATGCTATTGTACTTGGATTACCCACAGGCTTGTTGTGGGATTCCTTTATTGATATACTTTGCTGTTTTAATTGGCACCCTTCGGGGACTTTGTTGTCTCAAACTTCAGTTTATGTGATTGACTTGCTTTGAATCTCTCGTTTGTTATCTGTTGCACCGACACGGGGTAATGAGAACCAATTATCCATGACCATCACGTTGTTTGAACATCACATGGGTTTTCTTCCCAATTATTATTCTCCTAATACCAGGACCGGAAAAAGGGAAAAGCCTTGGGAATAAAAGGAACACATTGCATTGCATACACATCATTTGCATTTCTTCTTTGTTTTTGCAGGTTTTCTACAGGGTGCTTAACTTATCTGTGTTTCAGGCAAATATTGCGAGAGCTGCCAAGACCCGACATCTCCGATAAGATATCCCACATCGCTACGCAACTCGCAGCAACCAGAGGACAATCATGGATGCTATGCAAACTGAGCTTAATGAGTTTTGCACCAGAATGGGAGAATTCATGGTCATGATGCAAGGGATGGCTCAGGGACAGCAAGAGTTAAGGAATGCAATTCAAGGGCTCAACCCTCCTCAGACTAATCCTCTTGTAACCACCCCTGATGTGGAAGTGACTCCTCCCAACACCAACAATGGCCCAGGTGGACCTCAAGTTCCAGAACAGGTCACAACAACTTTCATTCCGATACAGGACAGGCAGGAGGATCAGTTCTCTCCTTTCAACAACGACATGGGGTTCGGTGGAGAAGGAAATCTTCAAGACTTTTTTATGCTTGCTGAGAAAGTCAAAGCCCTCGAGTGTAGAGACACTTTGGGGATAGATGTGTCTGACATGGGCCTAGTCCCCAGGGTGGTTATCCCTCACAAATTCAGGCCACCTACTTTTGACAAGTATAACGGTAGCTCCTGCCCAAAGACTCACTTGCAGGCATTCTACCGGAAGATCGCTGCCTATACTAGGGATGAAAAGCTCTGGATGTACTACTTCCAGGATAGTCTCTCCGGAGGGTCCTTGGAATGGTATATGAAGCTAGAGATAAGCCCTATAAGAAACTTGAAGGAATTGGGAGAGACATTCCTCAAACAGTATCAGTATAATATCGACATGGCGCCCAGTCACACTCAACTTCAGAGTTTGACTCAGAAGAGCTCAGAGGGCTTCAAAGATTACGCACAAAGGTGGCGTGAAGTGGCCGTTAGAGTGCAACCGCCGTTGTTGGAGAGAGAAATGGTAGACCTTTTCCTAGATACCCTCCCTGGGCATTTAATGGAAAGGCTAGCCGGATGTTCTTCAAGTGGATTCTCAGATATCATCTTGACTGGCGAGAGGATAGAAAGTTGGATCAAGAAAGGGAAGATTCAGAACGGAGGCGCTTCAAATTCTGGTATTAAGAAACCCTTCGTGAAGAGAAGTGAAGGAGAGACTGGGGCAGTGTACACGCAAAGGGGAGGAAGTAACAGAGGTTTTTATCAGCAAGTGGCCCCTGTCACTATCTCAACTCAACATATTCAACAGCAAGTCCAACCACCGTAGTCGCAACGTCAACAAGGGTATCAACAAAGAGCTCCTCGTCCATACTACCCCCAGAAGAACAGAGAAAGACATTTCGAAGCTCCGCCGATGTCCTATTCACAGCTTTTAAATAATCTCCTACAACTCCAAATGATTCAACTCCAAACTCTACAACCCCCGAAGCCAGGCCAAATCCCCGAGGGTTATGATACAAACGCCATATGCGAATTTCATTCCGGAGCTCCCGGGCATACCACAGAGAACTGCAAAGCACTGAAGCATGTTGTTCAAGATCTACTGGATTCTAAAGCGATTAATTTCGCTCCTACTCCTAATGTAATATAGAACCCTATGCCTTCTCACGGAGGTACGGTTGGGGCAGTTGATGAAGGAGAGAATCTAAACTTGGTGTGTGATGTCAGCGACCTGCAGACTCCGTTGAGTGTTGTTAAAGTCTTCTTGTCAAAGAAGGGTATCTTTCCTGGGTGTGAAGTTGATTGTCCAGGATGTGCTGAAGCTACAAATGGTTGTGAGCAGTTGAAAGCAGGGATCCAGAGCATAATTAATGAAGGAGTGTTGCGGTTTGACAAGGTTGTAAAAGAAAGCGAAGTCTCTACAGTAACCATCTTCTACGATCCATCTCAAGTTCCTTCACGGGCCAGAGCGACACTGATAACCATCACCACTACAGGACCAGTAATGTATCAGAGAGATAGAGCCATTCCATGGAACTATGGTGGCGAAGTATACTGTAACGGCCAAAAGCAAGAGTTGGCCACGTCTAGTACAACCCCATCTCAAGTAGAAAATGTTGGAGTAGGGGGCTTTACTAGAAGTGGAAGGTTATTTGCGCTGGAAACACTAAGAAATAGTGTGATACCACCCAGAGACACCGCAGAAGCCCAGGCTAAAGCAAGAGGGAAGCAGCCAGTGGTTGTCAATGAGCCCGCACCAGTAACTGATCCAGACCTTACCTTTGATAAAGAAGCTGAAGAATTTATGAGAATTATCAAATAGAGCGACTACAAGATCGTGGACCATCTGCAGTAGACTCCGTCGAAGATTTCCATCTTGTCCTTGCTCATGTGTTCTGATTCCCACAAGAAGTCTCTCTTGAATATTCTGAACAAGGCGTATGTTCCTCAGGATATTTCAGTAAATCAATTGGAAGCGGTGGTATCTAGTGTCAATGCCAATCAGGGATTGGGCTTTACAGACATGGATCTAACTTCTGAAGGACGTGCTCATAATCGGGCATTGCATATCTCTTTAGAATGTAAAGGTGCAATACTCTCTCACGTGTTGGTAGATACCGGATCATCATTGAATGTTCTTCCCAAGAAAGCATTGATGAAGTTGGATTACGATGGAGTACTTCTAAAGCCTAGCGACCTGGTAGTTCGAGCATTTGATGGGTCAAGGAGATCGGTGTTCGGGGAGGTGGAGTTACCAATTAAAGTAGGTCCACAAATCTTCAATACCACGTTTTACGTAATGGATATACAACTTGCATACAATTGTTTTCTTGGAAGACCTTGGATACATTCAACAGGAGCAGTATCGTCCACCCTTCATCAAAAGCTAAAGTTCGTCTGGGAGGGTCAAATTGTAACTGTCAGTGGGGAAGAAGACATTTTTGTTAGTCATCTTGCTTCATTCAAGTATGTGGAGATGGATGGTGAAATAGTTGAAACTCCATGTCAGGCTTTTGAGCCCCTGAAAACTGAACAAGCATATGCAGTGGCAGCTTCTCCTGAAGAACCAAAGAAAGGGGGTTCCCGTGGCCTCTTATAAGCAAGCTCTTGAGTTGGTAGAGTCAGGGGTGCGAGAAGGCTGAGGCAGTCCAGTAGAAGTGCCAGAAAAGAAAGATACGTTCGGAATTGGTTATCATCCTGGGCAGTCATCGTTTGGGCCGAGTGCTAAAGGTCGTCAAAGCCCGATTACTTTCACGAGTGCGGGAGTGGTGAATTATGGAAACATCAGTGCCGTGCAGGATGACGCAGTTGATAGTGACTGTGATTTAGATGAGTGGATCAGGCCTGTTATTCTAGGGACTCAGCTTAGCAATTGGACATCAGAAAGGCTTATCTCAGTCACCTCTTTCGAAGAGTAATAAATTTTGTTTCTGTTTTTTCTGTATTCAAGCACTATGTCTGGCCCGGGGCATAGTAGCTTTTTGTAAGGGTTCTTTTGTTCTTTACACAATTCATAATCATAAATAAAGCTGACATTTCACATTCATCCATGTTGTTCTTTGTCTTTCATTTTTGCTTTTGTTTTTCAAAAAAAAAGAAAGAAATGTTTTAAAATGGCAATGTTTCTCATTTTCTCAAGTTTTTGCTAAAGCCTTCCATGAATCACCATTCATGAAGGTGCTCGTCATCGGATTTTATCAATGATGACCCTGTTATGGCTGAGTATGACTTTGACAATCCAATTTATCAAGCCGATGAGGAAGGTCAAGAGGATTGCGAACTACCTGAAGAATTGGCTAGACTGCTTAAACAGGAGGAGAAAATGATTCAGCCGCACGAAGAAGCTGTCGAGGTGATAAACCTGGGTACCAAAGAGGACAAGAAAGAAGTCAAGATCGCGGCTGCATTAGAAGAATCTGTCAAGACTCGTTTAATTGCTATGCTTTGAGAGTATGTTGATGTCTTTGCATGGTCCTACCAAGATATGCCTGGTCTAGACACTGACATTGTGGTACACAAGCTGCCTCTCAGAGAAGATTGTCCTCCAGTGAAGCAGAAGTTGAGGCGCACACGTCCTGATATGGCAATCAAAATAAAAGAAGAAGTACAAAAGCAATTTGATGCTAGTTTCTTGGCTGTGACCAGTTACCCTCCGTGGGTTGCCAACATTGTGTTGGTCCCTAAAAAAGACGGTAAGGTCAGGATGTGTGTAGACTACAAGGATTTGAATAGGACCAGCCCTAAAGACGACTTCCCTCTGCCTCACATAGATGTGCTCGTCGATAATACTGCTCAGTTTTCTATGTTCTCTTTCATGGACGGGTTTTCCGGTTATAACCAGATCAAGATGTCTCCCGATGATATGGAAAAGACAACCTTCATCACGCCTTGGGGAACTTTCTGCTACAAGGTCATGCCATTTGGCCTGAAGAATGCAGGGGCCACTTATCAACGGGCAATGGTGACGCTATTTCACGACATGATTCATCATGAAATTAAGGTTTATGTTGATGATATGATAGCAAAATCCCAAACAGAAGAAGAGCACTTGGTTAATCTAGCAAAGTTGTTTGACAGACTCCGAAAGTTCAGGTTGAGGTTGAATCCGAACAAGTGCACCTTCGGGGTCCGTTCCAGCAAGCTACTTGGCTTCATTGTTAGTGAGCGAGGAATTGAGGTTGATCCAGCCAAAGTAAAAGCCATCCAGGAGATGCCTGAGCCAAAGACTGAAAAGCAAGTGCGTGGTTTCTTAGGGAGACTAAACTACATTTCACGGTTTATCTCTCACCTAACGGCCACGTGTGAGCCCATCTTTAAGCTTCTGAGGAAGAATCAGGCCATTAAATGGAATGAAGATTGCTAGCAAGCCTTTGATCGAATCAAAGAATACCTGCTAGAACCTCCAATTCTCATGCCTCCGGTACCAGGGAGACCTTTGATTATGTATCTTACCGTGCTTGAAGGATCGATGGGATGTGTGCTGGGTCAGCAGGACAAGTCTGGTCAAAAAGAGCATGCCATTTATTACCTTAGCAAAAAGTTTACCGATTGTGATACACGCTACTCACTACTCGAGAAAACTTGCTGCGCTTTGGCATGGGCTGCTCGCCGACTAAGACAGTACATGCTGACTCACACCACTCTCTTAATTTCCAAGATGGATCCTGTGAAATACATTTTTGAGAAGCCGGCTTTGACATGAAGGGTAGCCTGATGGCAGATGATACTAACAGAGTATGATATACATTACAATTTGCAAAAGGCAATCAAAGGAAGTGTATTGTCAGAATACTTGGCTCAGCAGCCAATCGATGATTATCAACCCATGAGGTTCGAGTTTCTGGATGAGGACATCATGTTCCTCAAGTTGAAAGACTGTGAAGAACCATTTCCGGAGGAGGGGCCAGACCCTGAATCCAAATGGAAGTTGATGTTTGGTGGAGCTGTGAACATGAATGGAAGTGCAGTATGTGCTGTTATCATCTCGCCAGAAGGGGTTCATACACCTTTAGTTGCTCGGTTGACTTTCGAATGCACTAACAATGAGGCAGAGTATGAAGCTTGCATCACGGGGGTTGAAGAGGAAATCAACTTGCGAGTCAAGGACCTCGAGATCTTCGGAGATTCTGCTTTGGTGGTGAATCAAGTCAATGGCAAATAGCTAGTTCATCAACCTCACTTGGTTCCTTACAGAGATTATGTCAGGAGGCTGTTAACTTTCTTCACCAAAGTCAAGTTGAATTATATTCCTTGAGATGAAAACCAGTTCGCCGATGCTCTAGCAACTTTGTCATCCATGATCAAATTTTGTCAAGAGAATTTCGTGCCTCGAATCACGGTCTCCCGTCTTGAAAGACCTGTGTAACACCCTAATTTTTGCCCTAAAATTTTCTTTGCATCTCATCTGCATTTTGCATACAAACAAGATCGCACTGGTTGCACGGTTCTTCTCGGGTTAGGATTATGCCTCGCAGGGGATCACCGTCGTCTTTAATTGTTTTATTTGATGGTGTTTACTAACCATTAATCAAAATCCAAAAATATTTTGTTTCTTTTTTGCTAACCTTTTTTTCCAGGAAGAGGAACCATATAAAAATGCCAAAAAATAGCAGTCCTGCAGCTCGAATAAATTTCACAAAAAAGTCAAAGACGATTCGCAAATAATTCAAAATTATCAGATCAAGGATTTCCCAAGTTAATTGATTCATTCAAAGGATCTCCAAGGTTCACGTGTTTATTTCTTCGACGTACACAAGAATCGGGCCGAAACAACCAAGCAGCTAGTTTTAAACAAAAAATTCAAAATTCAGCTTGGTTAACCGGTTAACCAAATGGTTAACCAGTTAACCAATGCGAAATTTGAATCTTTTATTTCAAATTCAGCACCCTTAGATCATTGATTTAATTGGAATATTCTAGATCCATTGGTTTCTGATTTCTCTACATCACTTTGATCATTTCCTACCATAAACCCTCACTAATCACCACTCTTTTCCATTTCCCACCAAAATTCCAATTACCAAACCTAAATTCAAATTACCAAAGCAAGCCCCATTCCACCAAATTTCCATACCTAAGGCCTTTAAATAGGACCACAATTTCATTCATTCCACAAGCTTTTGATAGCCACAAAACCTCTTGCAAAATACTCCCTCAACACCAAATTCTCCAAAGCTAATTTTACTTTCTTTTGAAGTTATCAAGAATTCACATTGAATTCTTGATTAACTTGAGCTAGACCTTCATCCTTTCATTCTTTTGCTCATCAATTTCAGTAGATCTAAGCTTGTGTTGGTTCAATTTGAAGAAAAGCTTTTGGTAATTCATCTTCCTCCATAAACCCATATTCACCATCAACATTCAAGATGTAGATCTTTGGTGCTTTTGTTTCTAGATCCTTCGGATCTTTATTTGTTGTTTGATTGCAGAGATTCCACTGTATTTTGGTTTTAAAAATCGTGCAAATTCAGATCATGATCATCCAATGTTTGAGAAAAGGTTTCAAAAATGGATCATGCTGAATTTTATGCATTTTTCAGCATCTGGTACAGCGTTAACCGGTTAACCATTTGGTTAACCGGTTAACCAGTTTAAAAATAATGCAATTTTTCCAAAATCTACTTGCGTTAACTGGTTAACCAATTGGTTAACCGGTTAACACAAGTCAGAATGGTGTTTTTGGCTTGTTTCAAGCCCCTTTTGGTTCCTCTTTCTTCTTCTTCTTCCTCCCTTTTATTTTTACCTTGGGAAGCATTTTTGGGAGTAATTCCTCCTTAATTTCAATGGACTTTGGGTGTAGATTAGAGTAGCTAATGTTCATTAATTCAAAACTACCTTTAAGTGGATTATTCAATTCATTTAAGGTACTTTGCATTAGTGATACATTTTCATGCTTGAATCCATCAAGATGAGTGATTGAACTTAAGGATGGAAGAATACCATAAGTACGGCTCAATTTGGTATTCATCTTAAGTTTTGTGCGGTATCGCGTTCGGATAACGATTTATATATCGTTTATCTCGCATGCATTAGCACTAACATTATGCACCTTAAATTGGTGGTGGCCGGCCTCATTTGTAGGGTAATTACTTCGTAAATTACTCGGCGATTGCTTAACATAGACCTAAATGTGTCCCGACTTCGGAATAAAAATCTAATTGGGTACTTACACTTTCGTGGACCGGATCTCTTGTTGATCGCGTAATCGCAAAGTGGTTAATCATATTGCTTCAAGAATCGAGACTTGTGAATTTTTGATGCGTAGGTGCTTTGGGTCTCCCAATCGCCTTTCAAATTTCATTGAATTCGGTTCGGTTTGCCTTGATTAATCGCTATAGTGTAAGATGCTAAGCAGATCCGGTTGCCTTCGATTTTGGTTACTTTCCTTTTTGGTTGTGGTTGATTAAGTTCACCATACCATTATTATATGAATATTATTATACTATTACTACTATTAATATTTTAGATTCTTGCATTTTTATTTCTTTTGTTACTATCATTTAATTTCTTGCATTTTTATTGTCTTTATTCTATTTTGCTTTACTCATCCATATCATGTTTATTATTTGCTCTTATTATTTGTTGATTGATTTTCTATTTGTCCGTTTGGACACAAAAAAAATTAATAAAGGATTAAACCTCTAAAAAACTTGTGATTTTAATTTGTGGACTATTGGTTACTATCCTTAGCATTTGGAGTGGAGATTTGGACTTAGATTCTTAGGACACCTCCTTTGCCTTGATCTTCAAAAAGTTGGATTTAGCCTTTATTTGGCCATTTGCTAGCTTATAAGGATGGAACTCTTATGCTCATAATTTGGAATGTCATCAAGTTTGGTTAGATCTTTCTTCCCTTATCTCTTTATTTTATTTTCTTAGGATAGTCACTTCATCTCCTCCCACTTCTTAAATTTTCAAATCTTCTTCCTATTTTCAAAACCTTCTTTGTTTTCAAACTTCAAACGTTTTCGCAATCAAACCTTGACTTAGGTCAAGCGATTTTACCCTTTTCATTTTATCTTCTTAATAAATGTTAATCCATGTAAGCATATCGAAATTCTCTTCTCAAAGACTTTAAAAAATCCAAAACTCACTCAATTGTTTTTGTGCCTTTGTGCACTTTTCTTTTCATATGTTTAGATATGATTCATTCTTTCTAGCGGAATTATTCGCTAAAGAATGACGACTTATCTCTACATTTTAAAATAAATTCAATTCATTGTTTCTTTTCAAATTTTGTACCACGAACTACGAGGTTTTGATCTTGCATTGCACTTTGTGGGTACGTAGGCATGAGGTGTTAAACCTCTTCAAACACAAAAATATAAAAAAAAATGTTTCTCTTCTCATCTCTCCAATCTCTTTCAAACAAACCATTTTCAAACCAAAAGCGGTAAATTTTTCAAAGGGCTCCCGTGGAGTACCACGAACATTTTGGGTGCGTAAAACCTTCTCATTGTGTAACCTATCCCCTTACCTGTTTCTCTGATGTGTTTCTTTAGCTTTCTTGCTTTTAGATTCATTAGGTTTTATTCGCTCTTTTTTCCTTTTTCCTCTTGGAATAAAATAAAAACGCGGTGGCGACTCTGTTTACCTTGAGTTATGTTAGCTAATATCTTACACTCATGATTTTACCGCTACAGAAAAGTGGCGACTCTGCTGGGGAGTAATCTCTAAGTGGATTCGGCCTACATTGATTTATTTACTGCTTTGGTTTGATTTGTTTGTTATTTGTTTGTTCTGTTTCAGTTTTGGTGATCCTCTGAGTGAGATAGATTCTAACCCAGATCTGAGATGAAATTATGATAGGACGGCGATATTCAAAGCGATAAGCGATGGAGTAGTCCAAAGCTATATCAATTTGATAATCTCCACTCAGTTATGCTCTCTTGGACTATCAATGTCATGATGAGTAATCATACGTGGCATTATTTTCCGACCTTGAGCTGATCATACTGAGGACCGTAGAACCCTTAACCCATCCAAGCCAATTTAGGAACGTAGTGCAGAAACTGTCTGGGTGTAAACCTAAGGTGGTTGTCACGCGATACTACACTCGGACGAGGTCTATTTTAAGAATGTTATCGGTTCAAGAGTAATCCAACGTACCAATGATATTCTAAAGATGGCTGTTAACTCCGGGCACCTCTGTTAGCACCCTTTTGGTTTTCTGCAGGTACAATGAAGACAAAACCTTAGTACTTACCTGTGTGGGTTGGTGTTCTGTTACCTTGACTTCATGCTCGTGACTCAGAACCTAAACCCGTGTGCTTTGTGTGATCTTGTTTGTGGTTGTTGCATACATGCCATCATGCATTCATGAGCATAGTTTTGAGATTTCAAGGGACTCATAAGGAACTTTTGCAAAATTTCAGATGTCTATGGTTATGAATTTTGAAAGGAGGAACACAAAGAAGTACACCTTCAAGAATCCTAATATAGTGGAGTTGAGAAGGCTAGGAGCATTGGTGATTGATACCCAGGAGTTCCGGAAATGTTATGGAAATCTCTTGTTTATTTTGGATACCGATGTACTAGAGGGGATTCTCCCTACCTTAGCTCAGTTTTATGATCCGTTGCATCATTGTTTCACCTTTCCTGATTATCAGCTTGTGCCGACTTTGGAGGAGTACTCTCATTGGATAGGTTTACCTATTTTAGACAAGGAATTTCTTTTCAGTGGTTTAGAGAAGGAGCTTACTATCAAAGTCATCGCCAAAGCCCTTTTTCTTAAGGAGTCCGATCTTAATGGGAAGTTTCTTCCAAAAGGGAGTGTTCGTGGTATTAATGCTAAGTTCTTGATGGGGAAATCTTCTACTTCACTTACTTTGGGTCATAAGGATGCATTTGAGGCTATTCTTGCTTTGCTCATTTATGGGATTGTATTGTTTCCTAACTTAGATGGTATTGTGGATGAGAATGCCATTCGGATTTTCTTGAAGAAGAATCCGGTGCCTACTTTGCTTGGAGACATGTATCATGCTTTTCATTATAGGACCTCCAAAGGTGATGGAGAGATTGTGTGTTGTGTGCCTCTTCTCTACAGGTGGTTTATTTCGCACCTACCAAAGTCCGATGTCTTCAAGGACAATAGAGAGAATCGAAGATGGTCTCAAAGGATTATGTCACTTTCTCATAAGGATATGACATGGTATTGTTCTCATTATGATACTGGAGTGCTTATTGATAGTTGTGGAGAATATCCTAATGTACCTCTTCTTGGTACACGTGGGGGAATTAGTTACAACCCTATTCTTGCTAGGCGACAGTTGGGATATTGTTTGAAGGACATACCAAGCAATCTTTCCTTATCCCGTTTCTTCTTTCTTAATGGTGCAGATCATGTAGAAATGAAGAAAAGGATTGCTCATTCTTGGCATGCGGTTCATCGGAAAGAGAAGGGTCAATTGGGAAGACAACACCTTGCTCCTTCCGAATGTTACATTCAGTGGGTTCGATCTAGGGCTTCCAAGCTCAAGATGCCTTATCCACCTGAGGATCCTTTGTTTCCTATATTACCATTGTCCGCTTTTCTTCCTCCCGTTAATGAGAAGGTGGCTCTTCAAGAAGAGTTGGACAAGATGAAGAAAGAGAAAGAAGAATGGCTACTTGAGAAGACTACGATGCAAGAGCAACTGAAGGAGAAGGATGATCTCATTGAGTTACTTGAGCGGCGTGTTACGAAGAGGCCAAGAGAGGATTTATCTTCCTCTAGTACTCCATCTACCATTCCTCCTACATCCGGTGCTTGGAAGGCCATTGTTGATCAGTTGGTGAAGGGTAAAGAAGACATGGAAGATCGATACAAGAAAGAGATTAAGAGGATTCGCATGAAGTATCAGCCAGGATTCGGATCTTCTTCGGATATGATCCCCTAGACCTAGTTTACTTTTCTCTCATGTATTAGGATTATTGAGGCTTGTACTTCACTTGTAATCCTTACTTTGATTTTAATGAGAATGAGTTTTTTTTTCGTACTTCAAAAAGCGTTTCTTTATAAATATTGCAAGTTATCTTATAGTCCTTTGAAATCTTTGCATTTGCATACGCATAACATGCATCATACCCGCATTTGTCTTGCTTTTTGAGTGTTCTCCAGGGATCTTATGTTGTTTCTTGGTCTTCATTCAGTTCTCCTGTCAAGCTGACTCACCGATTTGATACTCGAGCTAATCGGAGGAAGATGTTGGAAACCCTACAACAAGAGAATCGCGAGCTGTGCGAGGAGGTTACATATCTGAAGGAAAGCTTGGAAAGAGTTTCTGCCATGATGGAAGGCTTGGTGGCTGCTCAGAATCAGCCACCTCCTCCTAATTCTCCTGTTCAGAATACAGTCATCTCCGAGATTGTTACTGCATCAATTCCTGTTGAAACTGTCATCTCTCCTCGCTATTGTATGCCTTCTAGCACACCTTGGGACATTCCGGTTGATTTCATTCCTGCTGGTTATCATTTTCCTCCTCCTGAGAATGCTGCATTTAATACTCTCCCACCGGTGATGACTACTCTTCCTCCAGTTATGACTACTGCACCGCCTGTGATGCACACTATTCCGCACCATGAAGAAATGATTTACCATACTGAGCCCAGTGAAGGCGCTGGTGTGATTGAAAGACTTGGTGATTTTCAAGGACGCTTTACTGAGATACAGAAGGAGATGAGAGCCTTGAAGCATAACGATTTGTTCGGAAAAGATGCTTATGATCTTTGTTTGGTCCCTAATGTTAAAGTTCCGTACAAATTCAAGTTGCCAGAGTTTGAGAAGTATAAAGGCAACACTTGTCCTCTGAGTCATTTGACTATGTATGCTAGGAAGATGTTTGCTCAGACAGACAATGATAAGCTGCTGATTCACTATTTTCAGGATAGTTTGACCGATGCAGCCATGAGATGGTATATGAGTTTGGATAATAGCCAAATCAGGACTTTCAATGATTTGGGAGAGGCTTTTGTGAGGCAATACAAGTATAACGTTGATATGGCACCAGATAGAGATCAGCTTCGCGCTATGTCTCAGAAAGACAAAGAGACTTTCAAGTAGTATGCACAAAGATGGCGTGAGCTAGCAGCTCAGATTGTTCCTCCGCTGGAAGAGAAAGAAATGACGAAGATCTTCTTGAAGACTTTAGGTTCTTTCTACTATGAGAAGATGATAGCAAGTGCTCCTTCTGATTTCACTAAAATGGTGAGTATGAGGATGCGTTTAGAAGAAGGTGTCCGTGAGGGACGGTTAAGTCAAGAGAATAGTATTGGTTCAAGCTCTAGAAGGTTCAATTTTGGTAAAAAGAAAGAAGGTGAGACTAATGTTGTGTCTCGTGAAAGTTATAGAAGGCCTCGTGGTCGTGAGAATCACCATCCGCAGCATGTAGCTTCTGTAACTCCGATGATTAATGTGGCTCCAACCGTGCCAACAGTTCCAAAGTACCAGTCTCGTTATCAACAACCTTCTATGCAACAAGGTGGTAATCAACAGGTTCGGGCTAAGTCGAGTTTTGATCCCATTCCAATGTTGTATGCGGACTTACTTCCATCTTTGATTGCGAAGAATCTTGTGCAAACACGTTCTCCCCCTCCAGTTCCAGAGACTATCCCATGGTGGTATAAGCCAGAGGCTCGCTGTGCTTTTCATCAAGGTGCCCCGGGGCATGATGTTGAGAACTATTACCCATTGAAGTTTGAAGTACAGAAATTGATGAAGAACAATGTTCTGTTTTTTAATGATGTTAATCCAAATGTGAAGACAAATCCGCTTCCGAAGCATGGTAATACGTCTGTGAATATGGTTGATGGTTGTCCTGGTTTATTCAAGATTTATGAGGTCCTCCATATTCGAAGGTCTTTGGTTGAGATGCATGCTTTCTTAAGTGAATATCACGATATTGATCACGATTATGCTGGATGTTGCATCTGCTCGGTGAATCCTCGTGGTTGCGTGATTGTTAAGAGAGACATTCAAAAGATGATGGATGATAAGTTGATTGAAGTGACAGCAAAAAGAGATGAGTATGAAAATGAAGTGAATGTTATTATGCCTCAGTTCAATATTCCTGAGAAGGTTGTTCCTGAGAAGGTGGTTATTTCTTTTGATAGCCGCAAATATGTTGTTACTCCATTGGTGATCAATTTGCCTGGTCCAATGCCATATGAGTCTGATAAAGCTGTTCCGTATCGGTATAATGCTACGATGATAGAAAATGGTAGGGAAGTTCCTATTCCTTCTCCAAAGTCTGTGGTTAGCATTGCTGATGTGACAAAGGTTACCCGAAGTGGTAGAGTTCATGCTTCAGATCCTCCGAAGAGAGTTGAAGATACAAGTGCGAGTAAACAGATTATGGATGTTGTTGCCCGATCAGGCCAATTTGGTGATAGTGAAGATGAGGTGTTAAAATTGATAAAGAAAAGCGAGTACAACGTTACTGAGCAGTTGTTGCATACTCCGTCGAAGATATCAGTTTTATCACTCTGGATGTGCTCTAAGGCTCATAGGCAGTCTTTGCAGAAGATTCTTGATCAAGCTTATGTTGACCATGATGTGATTGTTGATCAGTTTGATAGTATTGTGGCTAATATCACATCGTGCAACAATTTAAGTTTCTGTGATGATGATTTTCCTGAAGAAGGAAGGAATCATAACTTGGCTTTGCATATTTCAGTAAACTGTCAGGAAGATGCTATGTCTAAGGTGCTAGTTGATACTGGGTCTTCTCTGAATGTGATGCCGAAGTCGACTTTGTCAAAGCTTGCGTACCAAGGTGCTCCCATGAGGCATAGTGGGATTATTGTGAAAGCTTTCGACGGATCGAAGAAGACAGTGATTGGTGAAGTGGATCTTCCTATTCTTATTGGACCGTTTATATTCCAAATTACTTTTCAAGTAATGGATATACGTCCCGCTTACAGTTGTCTCCTTGGAAGACCCTGGATTCATGAAGCGGGAGCTGTGACATCCACTCTTCATCAGAAGCTGAAGTTTGTGAAAGAGGGGAAATTAGTGACCATTGGCGGTGAAAGGGCGATGCTTGTGAGCAATTTTTCATCTTTCTCCTATATTGATGCTGAAGAAGAGGTGGGAACTTCATTTCAAGCTCTTTCTGTTGTGGATAATGTTGCTAAGAAGAATGCCATGCCTATGTCTTCTTTCAAGGATGCTCTTCGTGTGCTTGAAACTGGTCGATCTGACGGTTGGGGACGAGTTATTGATGTTGTCGACAACAAGGAAGGATTTGGTATCGGCTTTGCACCAGGTGTGGTTCTCAATGACCCGAAAACTATTCGGGAAGGTTTCCGAAGTGCTAGGTTTATCAACGATCATTCCGCTGCTGCCATCATTGAAGATGATGAAGATGAAGAAATGCCTAATGTCGCTCCCGATAAATGGGAATGGCCCAAATAAAGGTACAGACGCGAACGGTCGGCGAGAGGGACAATGAGAACACACAGCAGTGAACTCACTGGAGATGAAAAGAGTCGCCAGCTAGGCATTTTTATCCCGGAGGAAAGGCAATGCTGCATAGACCTAGAAAGATATGGATAAGACGGTCGCGAACCAGAGAGACTGAGAAAGGGGGTTGGTTACAACCTGGGAAGGTATTAGCACCCAGAGTGTCCGCCGTACTCAACGGGATCCACGCTTAACAGATTTGTGTTCTAAAGGGGTAGTGTTAGTGCAATCTGTGTATAAAAGAGCTGGAAAAGGATGTACAGGTGTCAGTGTAAAAGAAGTGTGAAGTGTATAAGTGATGTGTCAGTGTAAGAACAAAGATGAAATGCTCATGATAATGAGGCTAAAGAATAAGGCTAGAAGGAGGGGGAATATACAGAGACTTTTGTTCGATAACTGTTAAGTTATGCCTACGTATCCTCTCGTGCAATGAGGAAGTCAGAACACCGTAGTTCGACCCAAAGAGACTGAAAGATGAATTGACTTGTGAACTGCTTGCTTGTCTATGCTCAAGTGTATGACCTGTCTGGCTCAGGTGCAAACTGTCTTGCATTAGACGGAAGAAGCAAGTTCTCGTTTGTGAGTGAATGAGATGAGAAAAGAATCCCGAAGGAGACGATTATTGCTTGTTTTTGTGTTTTCAGTCTTTTATTGCTTTTGAAAGTTTGTCATAAGTTAATGAGCTTAAGCCTAAACCAATGGGTTAGTAAACTCATCACATCTTCCCTCTGATTAGGGGTAATGAGAATACCTTAAGTGTGAAGTCAGCATCTCACACTTAATCATCATGGTGCAGGATTAAGATCATTAACCTACTTGTGATTATTTAGATGTTTTTGTGGTTTTTGTTTAGTGTTAAGTAATGAGATTAAGCCATAATTAAGGATTAAACAAACTCATTACACCATCCTAATAGAAGGATAATAGATGAGAGTGTTTAAGCTGAGGAAAGCTCCTCAACTTAATCCATGATTAGGGATTAAACTCATGACAAAACAAGCCTTTGATTAAGTGGATTTTAAATTAATGGTATGATGATGAAGTGAATTTTATGGTTTGTAAGACAACTTGAGGGGGACTTGTCCATTAACACTAGGGTTAGTCCTTCTTAACCAATTAAGGAAGAATTAGAACCCTAATGCAAGGCCCAAGTTACAAGTGTGATGTCTTGATGATTATTATGTGGATTGATTAAAGGAGTTAAACACATTAAGGGTTCAACACTTAGGATTAAAGTTATACACTCCATCCTAATAGAAGGATGCAGGCATAAGCTTAATCACAAAGCCTTAAAGCCTTTAGGGTTTAGTCCCTGATTATGAGGTGAGAAGAGAAGACTCAAAGAGACACAAAGGTAAAAGCTAAATGGGGGACTAATCAAAACCCTAATCATTGCCAGGCTTGGTTGTTCCTAAGGTTTGTGAGGTTTACAAGAGAAGTCTTCAATGGAACCACCAGGAAGCAGATGAAAGGATCAGGAGAAGCAAAGTAACTTGCTTCATTGAAGAAGACAAGTCACTAGAGGAAAGAAAGTAAGAAGAAGAAGAATGAGCAAGCTCAATCTCAAACTCATAACAAAATGCAGCAAGGGTGCATGAAAGAGATGAAGAGAGGTTATGAGAAGTGAATGCAAATTCACTTCTCAAACAACTTACCACCTGAAATGTTAGTGAAAGAAATGAAATGCAATGCAAAATGAGATGAAATGGCATGATGAAAATCAAAACCAGAAGCACATTCATGATGATAATGATGTTATGGGATGATACAAACATGAAACAAGGCATGGGGATGGTCATCTAAGCTCATGGATGCAAATGAAGCAAGTTAAGACACATGAACATATATGAAAAGTTATGAAATGCATATGGCATACAATCATGGCTAATGCAAGATGCAATGATCAAACATGCTCTCAATATGTCTTAAGATGCCAAATGAATCAAATGGATGCACAAAATGCTATGGCAAGTCAAGGTATGCAAGCAAATGCAAGATGAATGTATATGGAAGCCCAAATTAGGGTTTATGATCAGTGCATCAAACAAAAACCAAAATCAGAAGCAAACATCAAGATAAAAAATTGAAAATGCACTCAAAGGATCCCTAAACCTATGCTAACTCACTGTCCAAAGGAGAGGTTCCAACTCTTAACCTAATTCAAGTTATGATTTTCCTAAGTTTTCTAGGGTTTTAGGGTTCCTTAACAAGAAAAATACCAAACAAATGGAAAATGAAAGATCAATTCATGCCAATTTAATCTCACAAACTACATGCTAAACACAATGCAATGCAAAAAGAATCAAGGTCCAACTCTCAATGGTTAGGCAGAAATGATTTTTGGAAGTTTGGATCAAAATAATGCACAAAAATGGTTTTAATTCCATGAAAAATTCCCAAAATGCATCAAGATCAAAAAAGAAATTTGGTTTGAGGGTTGGACAATGTTTCTAAATGGTTTTAAATGTTTCATGAATTTTTTGGTGATTTCTAAATACTTAAAAGCATTTTTAATTAATTAATTCTCATTAATTAATTAAAAATAAACTTTTAAATATTTAAAAATACTTTTTAAATGCGAAAAATAAAAATAAAAATATTTTTGTGTTCTGAAATTAAATAAAAGCTTACATAAAAAATTTCATAATTTTTGGATGAGTTTTACTATTTTTAATTAAATGTACAAAAGAAATATAAAAGAAATGAAATAAAATTAATAAAAATGAAAAGTATGCTCATCTAGAGGCTGAGATTCAAACTGGGAGAAGGAGGGAAGACTGCGCGCGCAATCCTACGGCTGGTATTCAAACTGGTCAAATTAATATAAAACCTGATTAATTAGCTAATGACGTGGATTAGGGCTTTAATGAAGCAATCCAGGCCCTTGGATGCACGCGGGAATGGACTTGGTCAACTCATCCAACGCTCACAATTCAAACTTTATTAATGACTGGGATTAAACCCTAATCATTTTCAGGTGGCCGGAGAAGACCTCCGGTCGTCTTCTCCGGTGGGAACCCCACCTGAAAATTCCTAAAATCTTCAAAACGTAACTAAAATGAAATCTAAAAGAACAAAAATCCTTCCCACACCTCACTGAATCAAAACCCTAAACTAAAACTCATTTATATTTCATCAATCACACGAATCGAAAGAAAACATTTCTTAGGGCGAGACTTTCAGAACACGATTAAACTCTCATCTCTTCACCATTTTCAAAACCAAAGACATCAGAGTGATCAGGGGAACATATAGAATCTATTTAAAACTTAAAAACACGTTTCTGGAAAAAATGTTCTTGGACTACCTGAGTTTTGAAGCTTTCAGTTTTGCAACCTTCTGGCCTCTTTCCTTTGTGCAATCCACCCCTCTTAGTCCCCTGATGACATATTAATGCTTAGAAGGAATTTGTGTTGGCTAGTTTGGGAGTTTGAACCAGTTCTGTTCAGGATGGTGTGAGAATCGTGTTCTTGATTCCTTGAGTTTCAGGTTGTTTTTAGGGGTGCTTTGTGATCAGGGTGATGTGTTGAGAAGGTTTATGAAGTTTGTTTTAGTGTTTGTGGCTTGTGGAAGGTGTTTCGAATGCTTTTGCTCTATGGAGTGAAAATGGGAATGCTGAGTTCTTGCTTGTTTCAGGCTTGTGTGTTGTGATGTTTAGCTTGCATTTGGTTTGTATAAACTAATCCTATTGGTCAGAAGATGTGACATGTCCTTTTGTGATAGGTATGGCTACTTTTGCAAATTGTCAACTTTGTGTAAGAGAAAGCATGGGTCATGTTCTAGCCAAGTACAAGGGGTGTGGGCTGCGCAACATGAGGTGAGGAGAGGGCTAGGGTGGTTCAGCAACCAAGGCAGCAAGTGGATGAGATGTTATGATGGATTTTGGAACTTGGTTCACTTTGGTTCTCATGAAAAGATCTTGCTCCAAAGGCCAAACAAAGTGAGAAACTCTTGGCCCATTCTGATTTTTAGGACCTGTGTGAAGTTTGTGTAATGGTTTGACATCAATTAGAAGTCACAAATTGCCTTGATACAAGATTTTGCAAGTTTCCCATTTGGTGCATAACTTGAAATTTAGTGATTTTTGCCAACTTTGATGAACCATAACTTTTGATCAAAAATGAATTAGATCATGTTCTTGTACTTTTTGAAAAGGGAAAGATCTGTTCTACAACTTTCATGACCAAAGTTTTTCCATTTGAAGCTTTCTTGAATCAAAAAGTAAGGGTTGAAAAAGTTGCATAAAATGACATTTTCATTAAAAGTCAAACTTGCCCAAAAAGTCAACTTTGCAAAAAATTCAAATTCTTCAATTTTGTGAACTTCAAACTTCTTCCATGATCAAATAAAGATCATATACAATCAAAATGATGAAGAATTCCCTTTGGTTGGGTCATTGGGGGCCTCAGATGCCCTGATTTTGCACTGACTTGTCTGAAAAGTTAACTCTTGATCAGATGACTTCCCCATGGAATTTCTTCATGGAAATTGATATGCATACTCCCTATACCATGTAGAGACCAATAGAAACAAGAATGACCAAAAAATTTGGAGTTATGGCCTCTGAAACCAAAACCCTAATTCTAGGTCATCTGTGCAGTCAAGCCTGGCTCTGCTTCCATACAAATCCCAGTTCTTGTGATTCTTTGGCATTCTTGACTTTGAGAGGATACAATATGATACTTGAACACACATGGACCCCTTTGGAGTGATTGATGACCTTTGGAGTGGCTCAAGAAGCTCTTGGATTGCTCAAATCACAAACCCTAGATGCAGATGACTTAGAAGCAATGCAGTGAATCAAAAATGTAATATGAGATGGTATGATGGTGTTTATGCATATGAAATGGACACAAGCCATGGTGTGAATGGGTGAGGGCAAATTTGGGGTGTTTACAGCTGCCTGTCGCTCCTGATAAGTGGGAATGGCCCAAATAAAGGTACAGACGCGAACGGTCGGCGAAAGGAGGATGTGAGAACACACGGGAGTGAACTCACAAGGAATGAATAGAGTCGCCAGCTAGGCATTTTTATCCCGGAGGAAAGGCAATGCTGCATAGACCTAGAAAGATATGGATAAGACGGTTGCGAACCAGAGAGACTGAGAAAGGGGGTTGGTTACAACCTGGGAAGGTATTAGCACCCAGATTGTCCGTCGTACTCGACGGGATCCACGCTTAGAAAATTTGTGTTTTAAAGGGGTAGTGTCAATGCAATCTGTGTATAAAAGAGCTGGAAAAGGATGTACGGGTGTCAGTGTAAGAGAAGTGTGAAGTGTAGTATGTATAGTGTCAGTGTAAGAGCAAAGAATGAGATGCTCAAGATCATGAGGCTTAAGGAATGAAGCTGGAAAGAGGGGGAATATACAGAGACTTTTGTTCGATAACTGTTAAGTTATGCCTACGTATCCTCTCGTGCAATGAGGAAGTCAGAACACCGTAGTTCGACCCAAAGAGACTGAAAGATGAATTGACTTGTGAACTGCTTGCTTGTCAATGCTCAAGTGTATGACCTGTCTGGCTCAGGTGCAAACTGTCTTGCATTAGACGGAAGAAGCAAGTTCTCGTTTGTGAGTGAATGAGATGAGAAAAGAATCCCGGAGGAGACGATTATTGTTTGTTTTTGTGTTTTCAGTCTTTTATTGCTTTTTGAAGTTTGTCATAAGTTAATGAGCTTAAGCCTAAACCAATGGATTTAGTAAACACATCACATCTTCCCTCTGGTTAGGGGTAATGAGAATACCTTAAGTGTGAAGTCAGCTTCTCACACTTAATCACCATGGTGTAGGATTAAGATCATTAACCTACTTGTGATTATTTAGATGTTTTTGTTGTTTTTGTTTAGTGTTAAGTAATGAGATTAAGCCATAATCAGGGATTAAACAGACTCATTACACCATCCTAATAGAAGGATAATAGATGAGAATGTTTAAGCTGAGGAAAGCTCCTCAACTTAATCCATGATTAGGGATTAACTTCATGACAAAACAAATCCTTTATTAAATGGATTTTAATTAATGATAAGATGATGAAGTGAGTTTTAGAGTTTGTAAGACAACTTGAGGGGGACTTGTCCATTAACACTAGGGTTAGTCCTTCTTAACCAATTAAGGAAGAATTAGAACCCTAATGCAAGGCCCAAGTTACAAGCTTGATGTCTTGATGATTATTAAGATGGATTGATTAAAGGAGTTAAACACATTAAGGGTTTAACACTTAGGATTAAAGTTATACACTCCATCCTAATAGAAGGATGCAGGCATAAGCTTAATCACAAAGCCTTAAAACCTTTAGGGTTTAGTCCCTGATTATGAGGTGAGAAGAGAAGACTCAAAGAGACACAAAGGAAAAACTAATGGGGGAACTAATCAACACCCTAATCATTGTCATGCTTGGTTGTTCCTAAGGTTTGTGAGGTTACAAGAGAAATTTTCAATGGAACCACCAGGAAGCAGATGAAAGGAGCAGAGAGAAAGCAAAGCAACTTGCTTCATTCAAGAAGTCAAGTCACTTGAGGAAAGGAGGTAAGAAGAAAAAGAATGAGCAAGCTCAATCTCAAACTCATATAATAATGCAGCATGGGTGCAAGAGAGAGAGATGAGAAGAAAGTATGAGAAGTGAAGGCAGATCCACTTCCCAAAGTTACTTACCACCTGAAAAATTAGAAAAGAAATGCAATGCAATGCAAAATGAAATGGAATGTCATGATGAGAAACAAAATCAGAAGCATATATGGGATGATAATGATGCTATGAGATGATGCAAACATGAGATAAGGCATGGTGATGATCATATAAGCTCATGGATGCAAATGAAGCAAGCTAAGACACATGAACATACATGAAAAGTTATGAGATGCATATGGCATACAACATGGCAAATGCAAGATGCAATGATCAAACATGCTTTCAATATGTCTTAAGATGTCAAGTGAATCAAATGGATGCATAAAATGCTATGGCAAGTCATGTTGTGCCAGCAAATGCAAGATGGATGCATATGGAAGCCCAAATTAGGGTTTATGATCAAAGCATCAAACACAAACCAAAATCAGAAGCAAACATCAATATAAAAATTTGAAAATGCACTCAAAGGATCCCTAATCCTATACTAACTCACTGCCCAAAGGAGAAGTTCCAACTCTTAACCTAACTCAAGTTATGATTTTCCTAAGTTTTCTAGGGTTTTAGGGTTCCTTAACAAGAAAAATACCAAACAAATGGAAAATGAAAGATCAAATCATGACCATTTAATCCTACAAACTACATGATATGCTAAACATAATGCAAAAGGAACCAAAGTCCAACTCTTTGTGGTTTGGCAGAAGTGATTTTTGAAAGTTTGGATCAAAATAATGCATCAAAATGATTTTAATTCCATGAAAAATTCTTAAAATGCATCAAGATCAAAAAAGAAATTTGGTTTGAGGGTTGGACAATGTTTCTAAATGTTTTTAAATGTTTCATGAATTTTTTGGTGATTTTTAAATACCTAAAAGTATTTTTAATTAATTAATTCTCATTAATTAATTAAAAAGAAACTTTTAAATATTTAAAAATACTTTTTTTAATGCTAAAAATATAAATAAAAATATTTTTGTATTCTGAAATTAAATAATAACTTGTATAAAAAATTTCAGAATTTTTAAATTGGTTTTACCATTTTTAATAAAATATAGAAAACAAATGAATTAATATGAAAATAAAAAGGAAATTAAAGCTGAAAAAGAAAAGTAATCAAATCCAAGGGCCCTCATTTAAACTTGCTGCGCGCGCGTTTGACTTGGCGCCAGATCCCACGGCTGGAATTCAAACTTGGCTAATTAAGTGATTAAGCCCTAATCTTGCCCTAATGACTTTCAGATGACCGGAACAGTGGTTCCGGTCATCTTCTCCGGCGAGCTCAAATGCTAAATCGTTCTACACGCTATGAAAATGAAAACCAACTATCCAGGAATCTTCCCCACCCTAAAACGAATCAAACCCCTCACTTAAACATCATTTATCACTCATAATCAGAGAGAATCGAAGCAAACAAATCCTAGGGCAAAAAGTTTCAGAAACAGATTAAACTCTCATCTCTCCACCATTTTCAAAACCAAAGACAACAGAGTGATCAGTGAACTACAAAGAACAACTTAGGAACTTTAAAAATCATTTCTGGAAAAAAAGTTCTTGAGCTACCTGAGTTTTGAAGCTTTCAACTTTGCAGCTTTCTGACCTCCCCTCTTTATGCAATCCACTCCTTTTGGTCCCTTGATGACGTCTGGATGCTTAGAAGGAGTTTGTGCTGGCTGGTTTGGGAGTTTGAACAAGTTCTGTTCAAGCTCAGGTGAGAATCGTGTTTGGCTTATGTGAGGTTTCAAGGATGAATGAAGGCAGGGAAATGATCAGAAGGATGTGGTGATGAGTTCTATGAAGTTTGTTTGTGAGTTTGTAGCTTGTTTTCTGAGTTTCGAAAGCTTTTGCTTTTGAGAGTGAAAATGAGAAAGTTATGTTCTTGCTGGTTTCAGGCTCGTGTGTTATGTTGTTTGGCTTGCCATTTGTTTGTATAAACTAATCCTATTGGTCAGATGACATGACATGTCCTTTTGTGATAGGTATGGCTACTTTTGCAAATTTGTCAACTTTGTGTAAGAGAAGCATGGGTCATGTTCTAGCCAAGTACAAGGGGTGTGGGATGCGCAACATGGTGTGAGGGAAAGGCTAGGATGGTTCAACAATGTAGCTAGCAAGTGGATGAAAGGTTATGATGGCTTTTGCAACTTGCTTGCTTTTGATCTTCATGAAAATATCTTGCTCCCAAAGGCCAAACATTATGAGAAACTCTTGGCCCAATCTGACTTTTAGGTCATGTGATCATGTGATGAAGTTTTGAAGTCATTTTGAAGTCAATGGAGTGCTTGGTACATGAATTTGCAAGTTTTCCATTTGGTGCATAACTTGAAATTTAGTGATTTTTGCCAACTTTGATGCACCATAACTTTTGATCCAAAATGAATTAGGTCATGTTCTTGTACTTTTTGAAAAGGGAAAGATCTATTCTACAACTTTCATGACCAAAGTTTTTCCATTTGAAGCATTTTTGGATCAAAAAGTAAGGATTGAAAAGTTGCCTAAAATGACAAATTCCTTAAAAGTCAAACTTGCCTCAAAAAGTCAACTTTGCAAAAACTTGTAATCCTTGAATTTTGTGAACTTCCAACTTCTTCCATGATCAAATAAAGATCATATACACTCAAAATGATGAAGATCACCCCTTGGTTGGGTCACTGGGGGCCTCAGATGCCCTGATTTTGCACTGACTTGCTTGAAAAGTCAACTCTTGATCAGATGCCTTCCCCATGGAATTTCTTCATGAAAATTGATATGCATACTCCCTATACCATATAGAGACCAATAGAAACAAGAATGGCCAAAAAATTTGGAGTTATGGCCTCTGAAACCAAAACCCTAATTTTAGGTCATCTGTGTAGTCAAGCCTGGCTCTGCTTCCACACCAATCCCAGTTCTTGTGATTCTTTGGCATTCTTGACTTTGAGAGGATATAATGTGATACTTGAACACACATGGACCCCTTTGAAGTGATTGTTGACCTTTGGAGTGGCTCTAGTAGCTCTTGGATTGCTCAGATCACAAACCCTAGATGCAGATGACTTAGAATCTATGCAGTGAATCAAAAATATAATATGAGATGGTATGATGGTGTTTATGCATATGAAATGGTCACAAGCCATGGTGTGAATGGGTGAGGGCAAATTTGGGGTGTTTACAGCTGCCCCTATTCAAACATGAGTTAGCTGTGCAGGATGTAAGCGACGGCTTATCAAGCAAACAAGATAACTTGTGGTTGAATACCAAAGACAGTCCAAAATTTGCACTCACAGAATGAAGAAGAAAAGGGATATAGATTGCAAAAGAAAGTAAAGTATACTGTAAAGTATGGGCGACGGAGGACGACCGTCGAGCAGAGGACGACTGCTGGGTAAAGAGCAATGACGGGGACGGCCGACATGCTGGGGATGAAAAGAATTACGATGGGGACGGCCATCAAGTAAAGCTGTGGGGTTCTCTGGGGATTAATGAAACATGACAGGGATGGCCATCAAGTTCATAAAGTAATGCAAACAACGATGGGGATGGCCATCGGGCTAAACTGATGAAGGACGATCATCAGGAAAAGGAAAAAGGGACCACGACGGGGACGGCCATCGGGTTAAAGAATAAATGAAATAATGATGATGGACGGTCATCAAAAGGTGAAGGACGATCACCTGGCAGGGTACGGCTGCCGAAAATATCGCGACATAGGACGAATGCCGGATAAAAGGTCAACGATGGGGACGGCCATCGGATGAGCATGATGGAGGACGACCATCAAGAGGTGGAGGACGGCCACCTAGCAGGGGACGGCTGCTCTCAGGGTTTATCATGACATAGGACGAACGCCAGATAACCAAAATCAACAATGGGGACGGCCATTGGATAAAATGACGAAGGACGATCATCAAGAGGTGGAGGACGACCACCTAGCAGGGGACGGCTGCTAAATATATCACGACATAGGACGAATGTCGGATAAAAGGGTCGACGATGGGGACGGCCATCGGATGAGCATGATGGAGGACGACCATTAAGAGGTGGAGGACGACCACCTAGCAGGGTACGGCTGCTCTCAGGGTTTATCATGACATAGGACGAATGTCAGATAAAAATAAATTGCTTTACTAGGGAATAGTAAACACGGACGAGTGTTTACATCCATGAAAATAAAAGGTATAAGTGTTTGGTATTGTGTATAGATTAAAGATGCGGACGAGCATCCTTAAGACTATGATACGGACGAGTATCAGGTAGAAACAAAAACTGACACGTGTTCCGAGATGATGATACGGACGAGTATCAACTGGTTAACAAGGAACACGGACGAGTGTTGAATCTGAAAGAACTCTTCTGGGGAGTAGCAGACACAGACGAGTATCTATATTCAAGAAGACACAGTGTATGGATTAAAGATGCGGACGAGCATCCTTATGATTATGATACGGACGAGTATCATGTAGAAACAAACACTTGACGAATGTTCTGAGATGATGGTACGGACGAGTACCAACTGGTTAACAAAGAACACGGACTAGTGTCGAATCTGCGGGGATATAAATGATGTATACGAGATACGGACGAGTATCTGTATAAGTATGAGTAGAAAGTATGAGTGATGTAACTGTTGGGGAGAGTGACACGGACGAGTGTCAAAAGGAGAAGAGTGTAGTATAAACAAATATCTGGTATACAAAGTGTTTACATTACTGTACTGGGGAAAGTGACATGGACGGTTGTCAAGAAAGCTATATATATATACAAGTATCTGTGAGTGCAAAGGGGACGCTTTGGCTTTATGCTGGGTGTATGACACGGACGGGTGCCACAAGGAGTGTGTATTTGCATTGGTGAATGTGAGGCAACTGCCTTTGCTGGGGAATCTGGGGGGGGGGGTAATCTGCATACCGTTGATGAGTTGATAATATTCACAAGTGTTCGATTCTGACCATGACCTATGATTATGCTATATGTTTGATTTTTGCCGTAATGCTCCGTATTAGACGGAATGCTACACTTTGTGGGGTGAATATGATGCGAATGCTATGATTATGCAAAAGATACCGATCCGGGATTCGGATCCCATTGCTGTGAAGATTTCTGGTTGATCTGTTTGAAGTGAACATCCCAGCTGGGGATAAGATCGTTAGTAGATCTTGATGAAATGATTCTGCTTGGGGAAATGGGTCAATGATAGACCTATTCCTGTAATGAGGGACCCAGCTGGGGGTTCGTAGAAGCTTTCTTCACTCCGTTGTGACTCCTTCGTGCGTTGCTTTTCTGGATAGAGGCTGAAACTCTGTGGGGAGATGGTTCCCTGACTTTTGTACTTGACTGAGGAAGAATGGTTAGCCACTCGGCTGGGAGAAGCAACAAGTGGCAACTCAGCTGGGGAGAAAGCACTTGGAATGCTAAGGCTGTGTGAGTGTTGATTTGCCAGCTTGCTGGGATGAAGCTTTCATGCCCCATGTTGCGCTTCGGATACCTGCAATCCTGCAAAGACAAGAAACGCACAAGTAATCCCGAGGTATCCTTTACCAGATTCCGTCATAGGAGTTAGACACTCCTGAGAGTAAGTATATTCCCTGCAAGCACGTGTTTTACTCTTTATTTTTAAAGATAAACATCTGTATTCATGCAATCAGTTTTTCTTAAGACATCAGACATTCTTTGCAAACAAAAATGCACAAGACGAAACATGACTGAAAAATTTGGTTTTATTAATTCATGTGCCCTGAATTGGCAAGATACAGTCAAAGAAACATGTCCCCTGGAATGAGGAGATTGTTACAAATTGGGAAATAAAATGCTGGCAATGTTGACGACGCTTTAAGGAGCTTCCTCTTGCTATGACTCGTATGACATTCGACATTCTTCTCGTCTTGCTTTCTGAAGAAGACTGATTCTGTCAAAAGCTTGATCCTTCCGAGGTTTACCAAGTTGTAAGTGACACAGACGAATTCAGGATGCAGTTGTTCGCTTATTCCCTTGTTTTGCATGGATCGCCCTTTCGGGTTTTCAATCCATCGGGATACCCATTTTTGCCTGAGTTGTCCAATGCGGCTTTTCAACTCAGCGGGTGTACATTTTTTTGTTTATTTTCCCTTATTTTTTCCCGAGTCTTTTATTCTGTTTTTGACTCGCCGGGATGCCCTATTTTTGCCTGGACTTACATTCTGTTTTTATGTCCAGCGGGTCCTTTTTTTTTTTATGCGAAGTATTTTTTAACTGCATCTGAATTCACAGGGGACGGGAAATCTTCACCATCCATGGTGCTGAGCATCAGTGCTCCACCAGAGAAAACTTTCTTTACAACAAATGGTCCTTCATAATTTGGAGTCCATTTGCCCCTGTGGTCTGTATGAGGAGGAAGGATTCTTTTCAACACAAGATCTCCCACTTGGTACTCTCGGTGCCTGACTTTCTGATCGAAGGCTCTCTTCATTCTTTTCTGATACAACTGCCCATGACAAATTGCAGCCAATCTTTTCTCTTCAATTAGGCTCAGTTGTTCATATCGGGACCGGACCCATTCTGCTTCGTTCAGCTTAACATCCATCAATACCCGTAGAGAGGGTAACTCAACTTCAACAGGTAGGACTGCCTCCATACCATACACAAGTTGATACGGTGTTGCCCCAGTGGATGTTCTGATTGTCGTGCGGTACCCATGCAAGGCAAATGGTAGCATTTCATGCCAGTCTTTGTAGGTGACTACCATCTTCTGCACAATCTTCTTGATATTCTTATTAGCCGCCTCAACAGCGCCGTTCATCTTTGGCCTGTAAGGAGAAGAATTGTGGTGTTGGATCTTGAAGTCCCGGCATAGCTCAACCATCATTTTGTTGTTTAAGTTGGAACCATTATCAGTAATGATTCGCTCGGGAACTCCGTACCGGCAGATGATATCTCTCTTCAGAAATCTGGCTACCACTTGCCTTGTAACATTTGCGTATGAGGCTGCTTCAACCCACTTGGTGAAATAGTCAATGGCGACCAGGATGAATCTGTGGCCATTTGAAGCAGTTGGCTCAATCTTGCCGATCATATCAATTCCCCACATGGAAAAAGGCCAGGGTGAAGACATTATATTCAAAGGATTGGGAGGCACATGCACTTTATCCGCATAGATCTGGCATTTGTGGCACTTTCTGGCATAAGCACAACAGTCGGCATCCATTGTGATCCAGTAATAACCTGATCTTAGCAATTTTTTAGCCATGGCATGCCCTCCCGCATGAGTACCAAAGGATCCTTCGTGCACCTCGTGCATTAACAAGTCTACTTCTGCCCTATCAACGCACCTGAGGAGTACCATATCAAAGTTTCTCTTGTATAGGGAACCATCAGTGTTCAGAAAGAAACTACCAGCAAGACTCCTTAGAGTTTTCTTATCATTGGAAGATGCCCCAGGCGGGTATGTTTGATCCTCCAAGAAGCACTTAATGTCATGAAACCAAGGCTTATCATCTTTTACAACGTCGGCTGGAAATACATGTGCTGGTCTGTCAAGTCTGGACACTGAAATCTGAGGTACAAAGTTGGCAGCCTGAACTTTGATCATTGATGAAATGGTAGCCAGAGCATCTGCAAACTGATTTTCGTCTCGAGGGATATACTCAAGCTTGACCGTTGTAAAGAAAGTCAGTAACCTCCTTGTATAATCCCTGTAAGGTATCAGATGATCCTGATGTGTGTACCATTTGCCGTTGGTTTGATTAACTACCAGAGCTGAATCTCCGAATACAGTCAATGTCTTGATCCTGAGGTCAATAGCTTCCTCAAGACCCATAATGCAAGCTTCGTATTCAGCTTCGTTGTTAGTGCAGTTGAAGGTGAGCTTTGCCGAGAAAGGCATGTGAACTCCCTTAGGTGTAATGAGTACTGCACCAACACCACGACCATTCATGTTAACAGCCCCATCAAACATCATAGTCCATTCCTCTTCTGGGTCAGGCCCTTCAGTGTGAATGGGCTCTTCATGATCTTTCGCTTTTATGAACATGATGTCTTCATCAGGGAAGTCAAATCTCATAGGCTGGTAGTCATCAATAGGTTGCTCAGCAAGATATTCAGATAGTACACTGCCCTTGATGGCTTTCTGAGAGGTGTACTGGATGTCATATTCCGTGAGAATCATTTGCCATCTTGCAACCCGTCCGGTAAGAGCTGGCTTCTCGAAAATGTACTTAACTGGGTCCATTTTTGAGATCAATAAGGTAGTGTGGGTCAACATATACTGTCTCAGTCGGCGAGCAGCCCACGCTAAAGCACATCAAGTTTTCTCGAGCAGTGAATAACGTTGTTCACAGTCGGTAAACTTTTTGCTCAGGTAGTAAATTGCATACTCTTTTCGACCAGACTCGTCATGCTGGCCCAGCACACACCCCATCGACTCTTCTAATACTGTCAGGTACATTATCAGAGGTCTTCCTTCAATTGGAGGCATAAGGATTGGAGGCTCTTGCAGGTATTCTTTGATCTTGTCAAAAGCCTTCTGGCAGTCTTCATTCCACCTGACCGTTTGTTCCTTTCTTAACAGCTTGAACAAGGGTTCACAGGTCGCTGTGAGGTGAGATATAAACCTTGAAATGTAGTTCAATCTACCCAGAAACCCTCGAACTTCTTTCTCAGTTTTTGGTGCAGGCATTTCTTGAATGGCTTTGACTTTATCAGGGTCAACTTCAATCCCTTTCTCGCTTACGATAAAACCCAGCAACTTACCAGATCGTACCCCGAATGTGCACTTGTTGGGGTTCAATTTCAGTTGATATTCCCTCAGACGCTTGAATAGCTTTAGCAGATTTACCAGGTGGTCTTCTTCTGTGAGGGACTTGGCAATCATGTCATCCACATAACACTCGATTTCTTTGTGGATCATATCGTGGAATAATGTTACCATAGCCCGCTGATATGTTGCACCAGCATTCTTCAATCCGAATGGCATCACCTTGTAACAGAACGTGCCCCAGGGTGTAATGAAGGTTGTCTTCTCCATGTCTTCAGGTGACATTTTGATCTGGTTGTATCCTGAAAATTCGTCCATGAAGGAGAATACCGAGAACTGAGCCGTATTATCAACCAGTACGTCAATGTGAGGTAATGGAAAATCATCTTTCGGGCTGGCTCTGTTCAGATCCCGGTAGTCAACACACATCCTTACTTTGCCGTCTTTCTTAGGCACAGGCACAATATTAGCAACCCACGGTGGATAGCTAGTTACAGCAAGGAATCCGGCGTCCCACTGCTTTTGCACCTCCTCTTTTATCTTCATTGCCATGTCTGGGCGAGTACGACGCAGTTTCTGTTTGACCGGTGGGCATTCTTCCCTCAAAGGCAGCTTATGCATAACAATATCGGTGTCCAACCCTGGCATATCTTGATAAGACCAAGCAAACACATCCACATATTCCTGAAGCAGGTCAATCAGTCGCTTCTTCACTGAGTCTTGTAAGCCGGCCCCGATCTTAACCTCTTTCACATCTTCATCTGTACCAAGATTAATCGTTTCGACCTCCTCCTGATGAGGAGTGATAACCTTTTCCTCTTGTCTCAGCAGTCTGGCTAACTCTTCAGGAAGCTCATAATCTTCTTCAACCCCTTCATCAGCTTGATTGATCGGATTGTCAGAGTCATACGAAGTCATAGCCGTGCTGTTGTCGGTGCTGTCTGGAAGGCACTCTCTGCAAGGGTTCAGTTTGTTCATTTTAGTGATTGATTTTAATCTTGTTTTAGAAAAGTGAAATAAAGTTGTCATTTTGAAAACATTGCCATTTATTTTTTTGTACAAAAAGAAAAATGGAAAAACAGTGAGCGGAAAAGAAAAAGACTCATTTGCAAAAGATGTCTGATATTTCTTTGATTAATCTTGTTGCACAAAAATTACAGATGGCCCGATTACAAAATGAGTCTTGTCATCTTGGGCAAGATGCAAGACTTGATGCATGCTTAAAATATACAGGAAATAATAATTACTCTGCAGGAGTAACTCTTATAATTTCCTGGGAAGACCAGTTTGAGATATTGCTCCCCGGGATCTTTGGACGAATCCAGCTTTCCAGGTTGCGTTCATCTTCCGACTCATCTTCCAAGTTGTTGACAGCATCGGGGGTGAGCATCCCCCCACTAACAAAGTTGGGTTTCTTGGCAGCCTCTGCTTGATCTTCTTGAGTTGGTTTGTAACCCAACCCAAATCTATCTTCTTTCTTCTCTACAGGCAACAGTTTGCCCCAGCCTTGAACGTTTTCTTCTTCCACCACCTTCCGGGCCTGCTGGTAGGATGTCATGGAAGTCCCAAATACAGCGGAGGTTTCATTAATATTCAGGGCCTCAAACCCTTGGCTCATGGTCTCGTGGATCTCCCCATCCATCTCAATATATTTGTATGTAGCCAAATGACTAACAAAAATATCCTCCTCTCCACAAATAGTAACGACTTGGTCCTCCCACTCGAATTTTAACTTCTGGTGAAGGGTAGATGTAACTGCGCCAGCGGCATGAATCCATGGTCTACCCAACAAACAGCTGTAGGCAGGCTGAATGTCCATCACGTAGAAGGTCGTTTTGAAAGTTTGTGGGCCAATCGTTACAGGCAACTCAATTTCTCCCAGAACTGATCTCTTAGAGCCGTCAAAGGCTCTCACTACTAAGTTACTGGGACGTAACGCCAATCCTTCATATTCCAGCTTTACAAGGGCCTTTTTAGGTAAGACATTGAGGGATGACCCTATGTCTACCAGTACATGGGAAAGAACTGCACCTTTACATTCCATGGTAATGTGCAAAGCCTTGTTATGATTGCGACCTTCCGAAGTCAAATCAGTGTTGGTGAACCCTAGTCCATTACTAGCGTTGACATTTACGACCACAGCTTCCAACTGATTGACGGTGATCTCTTCTGGCACATAAGCTGCGTGCAAGACTTTGAGTAGTGCGTTCCGATGAGCCTCGGAGCACATAAGCAATGATAGAATAGAGATCTTGGAAGGCGTCTGGTGAAGCTGGTCCACTATTTTGTAATCACTTTTCTTGATGATTCTCATGAACTCATCAACTTCTTGATCAAAAGGTGTTTTCAAAGCTTCTCTAACAACCTGCTCTTCTTGCACCATGCTCTTCCCTTTTGCCTTGGCAGCAGCTTCTGCTTCGGCGGTGGGTCTTTGAATTTGCGGGGCGAAAAGACGTCCGCTTCGAGTGAAGCCTCCGCCTCCCCCCACATTGTCTATTTGTGGTGAAGAAGTCGATGATTCGAAAGTGATTTTCTGTCCTTCACAGTATAAATCAGAGCCGTAATGCCAAGGGATGGCATTACTGCTTTCATAAGGTACTGGCCCAGGCACTGTGACAGTGACTGGACTGATGGCAGCTGCAGAAGGGACTGTGACAGTCTGTGGATCATAATATATTGTGACTGGTGCTCTGGTAGGAATGGTATTTTGTGAGTTGTAGGCGGAATCATTGGCAGGATCATAATAAATTGTAACTGTTGAGACACTTTCATTGTTGGTTGCTGATGTTGTAGGAGACATGGTTGGAAGTATGGGTGTTGTTGTTGTAGGAGTTTCCAAATGAAGGGGTGCTGAAGTTGTAGAAGGGACGCTTACTGATATCTGGTCAGTTGAAATGACGGATGAGGCATTTGTTGATGAAACTGAAGAGTTGTCTGGAACAATGGTTGTTGCAGTTGTAGTAGACTCTGGAACTGTTGTTAATGAGATTGCTGGATTGGTAGGAATTGATGTTGTGATTTGGAGTAGGCCACTCTGGATGAGGCCATCTATGCCGTCTCTCAAGTTATCACAACCATTCACTGAAATGTTGCAATAAGCACACCCTAACTCACACCCTGGGAACATTTGACATTCCAGGAGTTGAGCTTTGATCTCTACCAAGGGTGTCCGAATCTGACCCACACTGGTCATCAAGTAATACGGCTTGTCTTCTTCAATAGCATTGATTCGGGGACCACCATGGTGTGGCATAGGGTTCTTGTTAACATTTGGTGGTGGTGCAAAGTTTAAAGCCTTGGAATCCACTAGAACCTGTACTTTCATGTGCAAAGCTCTGCACTTTTCCGTACTATGACCAGGTGCATTTGAGTGAAAGGCACATCTGGCGCTGGCGTCGTAATTTCTGGGCAGACTGTTAGGATCCGGAGGTGCTAATGTCCTTAGCTCAACCAGGTTGAGTTTCAGGAGTTGTGGCAGTAAAGTGGCATAGGGCATAGGGATCGGGTCGATCACCCTATTGGCCTGAGAGGGCCTTTGTTGGAATGGTCTCTGCTGATTGTTGGTGTTGGTGTTGCTGTTGTTGTAATTCCTTTGAGGAGGAAACTGAGTTTGTTGCTGATAATTTTGTTGCTGGGGTTGATAAGTTGGTTGAGGATGAATTGGAGCGGGAATGGTGACTGCTGCCACAGACCTATGAACATATTGGGGTCTGCCCCTGTTGGTGTGGATAGCATTGGTTTCACCAGTTCTTCTTGGGCCTACAAAAGGCTTTCTTGGGTTGTTGGACGAGCTAGCACCGTTGTCAGAAATCTTACCCATTTTTAATAGGCTCTCAATTATTTCCCCGGCTATGACTACATCTGCAAAGCTGGTAGATGAGAAGGAAGCTAGCCTATCAATGTAATTCCCCTGGAGGGTGTTCATAAACATATCAGCCATCTCCCTCTCTGACATGGGTGGCTGGACAGCAGCAGCAAGCTGTCTCCACCTTTGAGCGTATTCACGGAAGCTTTCCCTGGATGACTGAGACATCCCCATCAGGAGGGTCCTGTTGGGAGCCATATCTAAGTTGTACTGATACTGTCTGATAAAGGCCTCTGCCAGGTCCTTCCAGCATCTAATGGTTGCTCTGGTCAGATGAGAGTACCATTCCCTCGAAGCTCCAGTTAAGCTATCCTCAAAATAAAACATCCATAGCTTTTCGTCCATGGTATAGGCCTTCAACCTCCCCAGAAAAGATTGTAGATGGGTCCTGGGGCAGGAAGTCCCGTTATACTTTTCAAAGCATGGTGGTTTAAATTTGTGGGGAATCCTGACCCCGTCCACTAGACCCATGTCCATAACATCAAATCCCAAAGAATTCTGGGACTCCAAAGATCTTAGTTTCTCAGCAATCTCTTCTAGCCTTCTGTCATAGGCTTCTTCCCCAGCTCCCATCACTGTGAACTGATCTTCCTGGGGGTCTTCTTGCAGTACTCTACCTGCTGTGGCAGTCCCTTGCACATTGACAGGGATGTTGATCTCTGGATGTTGGTGGGGTCCAAAGACTGGGGGATTAACATGAGGTTGGACTCTTTCATTGTTGCTTGTCCCAGCGGTCCCTGGATGATGGTCTTCCTGGTTTCTCCCCTCTACTAGTGCTCTTAACCTCTCCTGGCTTTGAGCCATGTTGTTCATCACCTCCATAAATTGTGTCATCTGATTCCTCATTTCCAACCTCTCGTTGGTCATTTGATTCCTGACCTCTGTAAGGTCCTGCTGCATTTGATCCATCTGTATGCCCGGAAGATTGTTGCGGGTGGGGTATCTGTGTGGACGGTTGAGTGGAAACCCTCGACGTCGAGCAATAGTTCCTGAGTTCGCAACAGAGTTAGTAACAATAAAACAAAAACCTACAAAACAAAACAAAAGGTTAGTATGCAATGCAGTGTGTCTATTTGTTTCCAAGGCATCCGGCTTGGTACTTGGTTTTGACCTTTCCAGACCCCTGAAGAAGATGCTTGTGATGTTGCTTGAGGAATTCAGATGAAACAAACCAACACATATATTACAAAAAGGTAAATGATACATAGTTTGTTTCCTTTACAATACAAGCCCTCTGAGGGGTTAAAAATACAACATAAAGAAAAATACATAAAATGAAAGCAACAACAAGCAAAAGTCAAACACCCAGTCCAAATTCATCCTCCTGAACTTCCTTGAGAAGTGCTTCAGTCACAGGATCAGCTGGACGCTCTGTAAGATTTCTGATGAGGAGATTCCTTGTAGCCATAGTTGTAGTTAGCTTCTTGTGTTGACTCTGGTCCTTTGACCTCTTTACACCAGCTCTAATCTTCAACTCTGAGATCTCTCTCTGGGCTGCTGCCAGGGTTTCCTGTTGCTCTTTTGCACTAGCTTCCAGCTGCTCAATCTTGTCCTGAGTCCTCTTATCCTCCTGAGTGCGAGCTTCGGTGATCCTGACCCACCTAGCTTGACTCTCCTTTAGATACAAATCAGTCCTGGCCTTCTGGAACTGAGCTTCCTTGCAGGCATTCTTCAAGATTTGTTCTCCAGCCCTAGACTTCTTAATGTAATCCTCTGACTTCTCAATTCTAGCCAAATGCTCCACTTTCAACTTTTCTAGCCTCTCAATATCCAACCTTCCATCACTCCTCTCCCAGAGGGTCTTCTGTAAAGCCTGAGTCAACTTCTCATTTCTCTCTTTCAATTTCTCAAACTCCTCTAAGCTGACAGTTGCCGGAGGTGGTGCTGTTGAAGGTCCAGGCATATCTTCAATAGTGAAAGGCATTCTAGTAATCTGAGCCCTGGCATGAGACCACTCATAGTACTGAGCTGAGGCTACATTGTTGCATCTCCCAAGGATAGTTACCCCCTTAGTCTGCACATTGTCCCAGGCCCAGGATGCTTGCCTGACAATAGCCAGATTAGGCTTAATTTCACAATAGAGGGTCTCAGTCAGATCCTGTGTCCTAGGAGGGTGGACCAATGCATAGCCCAGTTGTCTTTTGAATAGCAGAGGGTTGTAGTTGATACAACCCTTCACTCCAATAAGAGGTACATTGGGAAATTGCCCACAACTTGTAATGATGTCTCTGCCCTTGGTGCTTTGAGTGCACCACCTGATGTCATCTGAGGTTAGAGCAACAAGCCTCCTAGCCCAGTTCTTCTGCTGGTGAGGGTTCAAGAATGCATCAGTCTTTGGCAAATGCTTGAGCAGCCAAGTATGGAACAAAGGAGCACAGCATCTCACTAATCTTCCCCTTTGCTTTTCATTCCTTTGATGAACAGAGTAGTAAAGATCTCCTAGTAAAGAGGGTACTGGGTTCCTCAGGATGAAAAGATGGATCGCATTCTTACTAATGAACTTAGGCTCATCTGCCAAGAGTAAGATCCCATATATGCTAAGGGCCAGCAGAGCACAGACTGCCTTCCACTCCCCCAAGGAGGCCTTCAGACTAGCCTGAGAAGTCAAGAAATCCAGATGAAAACCGGAGATTCCAGGTTTAGATGTCAAATTCTGCCCAATCAGAACTGGTTCCAGATGTAATGCTTTTGCTATCTCCTCATTACTTGGGAAAGCCATCTCAGGGTTGAAGGGTATTCCACCCCTGATAGGTACACCAACCAATGATGAATACTCCTCCAGCAAGGGTCCCAACTGAAAATTCTGGAAGGTGAAGCACCTCAGAGGGGGATCATAGAACTGCAGACAAGTATGTATCAAGCTCCTCTGTGAAGGGTCCAAATCCAATACCACATCAAGGATTCCTCCATAATGTTCTCTGAAATAGGGTATATGGTCTGGAGTAATCAGGGTCTGAATCCCCCTGATGCTAGCTAGCTCAGGCTCAAAGAAGTGATAGGAGATGTTACTTTTCTTAGGTGCCATGTTGCTGAAGAATGGGTGCTGATGATGATGACTGAGAATAATACTGAAGATGGGCCACTGATAGGCTGAGACTGAGGGTGCAGGTGACTGAAGCAAGTGGCTGATAGCAAGTGCTGATGAAGACAGGTCTAAGTTGAAGAAGGGGTCAAAACCAAGCCAAAATGATAGGATGGATACCCTGAAAAACAAATAAACACATGTCAAAATGATGCAATGAGGATGTATGCAAATGATATGCAAGGGTTTGTGACTGAGCTGGATCTGATTAACTGCTCTGATATAGGTCCATATATGTTCAAGAAATCCAGATGGAGGTTCATAAGTCCAGTAACCAGGGTGGGGGACTCAAATAAAGAATCACATGTCCAGGGTTAAAATCACAAGAACTGTTCCAAAATAGAGTACTCTTAATCAAACAAAGTAACATGGTATGTTGAGGTCAAGGGTACCTGCAAACCTGTAAACAGCCCAACCCCCCTCACAGGTGATGTTCTAAAATAAGGATCCTTAGACTTGGATCAGTTATGAGAAGTGTAAACACTTCTAACCCGGAGGTACAGTGTTTACAATAACCATAAAAGATCCTCCTCTAATTCACCTCAGTTTCTGAAGGTCAATACTAAAGGTCATCCAGACTTAGCAGGCTTCCCGGATAGCCCTAGTACTGCAGGAAATCTGCAACACAGAGTTCTCAAGAAGAAACCCATATCTGAACCGTGTCTCATATTCCCGCACCAGACCGAGATGGAATGGGAAAGAATATGAACCACTCTAGCCTAGGTGTCACTCAGGTCCCAGGTATAGGACCTCAACTCTCAATAGAACACCCACCCACCAAAGCAACAAAATAGATCCAGCACAGACAGCATGACAGTATGATATATATGCATAAAGCTACAAAGAAAGTAGTAAAAACAACGGTACATAAAGCAAAAATAAATACAAATACAAACACAAATAGCACATAACACCCCAATAAACACAAATCAATCAAGCGCTAGGAGGAACCCACAAAAAGAACCAGAAGCCCTGGTTACAGTCTATCTTCCCAAGCAGAGTCGCCAAGCTGTCGCTCCCGATAAGTGGGAATGGCCCAAATAAAGGTACAGACGCGAACGGTCGGCGAAAGGAGGATGTGAGAACACACGGGAGTGAACTCACAGGGAATGAATAGAGTCGCCAGCTAGGCATTTTTATCCCGGAGGAAAGGCAATGCTGCATAGACCTAGAAAGATATGGATAAGACGGTTGCGAACCAGAGAGATTGAGAAAGGGGGTTGGTTACAACCTGGGAAGGTATTAGCACCCAGATTGTCCGTCGTACTCGACGGGATCCACGCTTAGAAAATTTGTGTTTTAAAGGGGTAGTGTCAATGCAATCTGTGTATAAAAGAGCTGGAAAAGGATGTACGGGTGTCAGTGTAAGAGAAGTGTGAAGTGTAGTATGTATAGTGTCAGTGTAAGAGCAAAGAATGAGATGCTCAAGATCATGAGGCTTAAGGAATGAAGCTGGAAAGAGGGGGAATATACAGAGACTTTCGTTCGATAACTGTTAAGTTATGCCTACGTATCCTCTCGTGCAATGAGGAAGTCAGAACACCGTAGTTCGACCCAAAGAGACTGAAAGATGAATTGACTTGTGAACTGCTTGCTTGTCAATGCTCAAGTGTATGACCTGTCTGGCTCAGGTGCAAACTGTCTTGCATTAGACGGAAGAAGCAAGTTCTCGTTTGTGAGTGAATGAGATGAGAAAAGAATCCCGGAGGAGACGATTATTGTTTGTTTTTGTGTTTTCAGTCTTTTATTGCTTTTTGAAGTTTGTCATAAGTTAATGAGCTTAAGCCTAAACCAATGGATTTAGTAAACACATCACATCTTCCCTCTGGTTAGGGGTAATGAGAATACCTTAAGTGTGAAGTCAGCTTCTCACACTTAATCACCATGGTGTAGGATTAAGATCATTAACCTACTTGTGATTATTTAGATGTTTTTGTTGTTTTTGTTTAGTGTTAAGTAATGAGATTAAGCCATAATCAGGGATTAAACAGACTCATTACACCATCCTAATAGAAGGATAATAGATGAGAATGTTTAAGCTGAGGAAAGCTCCTCAACTTAATCCATGATTAGGGATTAACTTCATGACAAAACAAAGCCTTTATTAAATGGATTTTAATTAATGATAAGATGATGAAGTGAGTTTTAGAGTTTGTAAGACAACTTGAGGGGGACTTGTCCATTAACACTAGGGTTAGTCCTTCTTAACCAATTAAGGAAGAATTAGAACCCTAATGCAAGGCCCAAGTTACAAGCTTGATGTCTTGATGATTATTAAGATGGATTGATTAAAGGAGTTAAACACATTAAGGGTTTAACACTTAGGATTAAAGTTATACACTTCATCCTAATAGAAGGATGCAGGCATAAGCTTAATCACAAAGCCTTAAAACCTTTAGGGTTTAGTCCCTGATTATGAGGTGAGAAGAGAAGACTCAAAGAGACACAAAGGAAAAACTAATGGGGGAACTAATCAACACCCTAATCATTGTCATGCTTGGTTGTTCCTAAGGTTTGTGAGGTTACAAGAGAAATCTTCAATGGAACCACCAGGAAGCAGATGAAAGGAGCAGAGAGAAAGCAAAGCAACTTGCTTCATTCAAGAAGTCAAGTCACTTGAGGAAAGGAGGTAAGAAGAAAAAGAATGAGCAAGCTCAATCTCAAACTCATATAAAAATGCAGCATGGGTGCAAGAGAGAGAGATGAGAAGAAAGTATGAGAAGTGAAGGCAGATCCACTTCCCAAAGTTACTTACCACCTGAAAAATTAGAAAAGAAATGCAATGCAATGCAAAATGAAATGGAATGTCATGATGAGAAACAAAATCAGAAGCATATATGGGATGATAATGATGCTATGAGATGATGCAAACATGAGATAAGGCATGGTGATGATCATATAAGCTCATGGATGCAAATGAAGCAAGCTAAGACACATGAACATACATGAAAAGTTATGAGATGCATATGGCATACAACATGGAAAATGCAAGATGCAATGATCAAACATGCTTTCAATATGTCTTAAGATGTCAAGTGAATCAAATGGATGCATAAAATGCTATGGCAAGTCATGTTGTGCCAGCAAATGCAAGATGGATGCATATGGAAGCCCAAATTAGGGTTTATGATCAAAGCATCAAACACAAACCAAAATCAGAAGCAAACATCAATATAAAAATTTGAAAATGCACTCAAAGGATCCCTAATCCTATACTAACTCACTGCCCAAAGGAGAAGTTCCAACTCTTAACCTAACTCAAGTTATGATTTTCCTAAGTTTTCTAGGGTTTTAGGGTTCCTTAACAAGAAAAATACCAAACAAATGGAAAATGAAAGATCAAATCATGACCATTTAATCCTACAAACTACATGATATGCTAAACATAATGCAAAAAGAACCAAAGTCCAACTCTTTGTGGTTTGGCAGAAGTGATTTTTGAAAGTTTGGATCAAAATAATGCATCAAAATGATTTTAATTCCATGAAAAATTCTTAAAATGCATCAAGATCAAAAAAGAAATTTGGTTTGAGGGTTGGACAATGTTTCTAAATGTTTTTAAATGTTTCATGAATTTTTTGGTGATTTTTAAATACCTAAAAGTATTTTTAATTAATTAATTCTCATTAATTAATTAAAAAGAAACTTTTAAATATTTAAAAATACTTTTTTTAATGCTAAAAATATAAATAAAAATATTTTTGTATTCTGAAATTAAATAATAACTTGTATAAAAAATTTCAGAATTTTTAAATTGGTTTTACCATTTTTAATAAAATATAGAAAACAAATGAATTAATATGAAAATAAAAAGGAAATTAAAGCTGAAAAAGAAAAGTAATCAAATCCAAGGGCCCTCATTTAAACTTGATGCGCGCGCGTTTGACTTGGCGCCAGATCCCACGGCTGGAATTCAAACTTGGCTAATTAAGTGATTAAGCCCTAATCTTGCCCTAATGACTTTCAGATGACCGGAACAGTGGTTCCGGTCATCTTCTCCGGCGAGCTCAAATGCTAAATCGTTCTACACGCTATGAAAATGAAAACCAACTATCCAGGAATCTTCCCCACCCTAAAACGAATCAAACCCCTCACTTAAACATCATTTATCACTCATAATCAGAGAGAATCGAAGCAAACAAATCCTAGGGCAAAAAGTTTCAGAAACAGATTAAACTCTCATCTCTCCACCATTTTCAAAACCAAAGACAACAGAGTGATCAGTGAACTACAAAGAACAACTTAGGAACTTTAAAAATCATTTCTGGAAAAAAAGTTCTTGAGCTACCTGAGTTTTGAAGCTTTCAACTTTGCAGCTTTCTGACCTCCCCTCTTTATGCAATCCACTCCTTTTGGTCCCTTGATGACGTCTGGATGCTTAGAAGGAGTTTGTGCTGGCTGGTTTGGGAGTTTGAACAAGTTCTGTTCAAGCTCAGGTGAGAATCGTGTTTGGCTTATGTGAGGTTTCAAGGATGAATGAAGGCAGGGAAATGATCAGAAGGATGTGGTGATGAGTTCTATGAAGTTTGTTTGTGAGTTTGTAGCTTGTTTTCTGAGTTTCGAAAGCTTTTGCTTTTGAGAGTGAAAATGAGAAAGTTATGTTCTTGCTGGTTTCAGGCTCGTGTGTTATGTTGTTTGGCTTGCCATTTGTTTGTATAAACTAATCCTATTGGTCAGATGACATGACATGTCCTTTTGTGATAGGTATGGCTACTTTTGCAAATTTGTCAACTTTGTGTAAGAGAAGCATGGGTCATGTTCTAGCCAAGTACAAGGGGTGTGGGCTGCGCAACATGGTGTGAGGGAAAGGCTAGGATGGTTCAACAATGTAGCTAGCAAGTGGATGAAAGGTTATGATGGCTTTTGCAACTTGCTTGCTTTTGATCTTCATGAAAATATCTTGCTCCCAAAGGCCAAACATTATGAGAAACTCTTGGCCCAATCTGACTTTTAGGTCATGTGATCATGTGATGAAGTTTTGAAGTCATTTTGAAGTCAATGGAGTGCTTGGTACATGAATTTGCAAGTTTTCCATTTGGTGCATAACTTGAAATTTAGTGATTTTTGCCAACTTTGATGCACCATAACTTTTGATCCAAAATGAATTAGGTCATGTTCTTGTACTTTTTGAAAAGGGAAAGATCTATTCTACAACTTTCATGACCAAAGTTTTTCCATTTGAAGCATTTTTGGATCAAAAAGTAAGGATTGAAAAGTTGCCTAAAATGACAAATTCCTTAAAAGTCAAACTTGCCTCAAAAAGTCAACTTTGCAAAAACTTGTAATCCTTGAATTTTGTGAACTTCCAACTTCTTCCATGATCAAATAAAGATCATATACACTCAAAATGATGAAGATCACCCCTTGGTTGGGTCACTGGGGGCCTCAGATGCCCTGATTTTGCACTGACTTGCTTGAAAAGTCAACTCTTGATCAGATGCCTTCCCCATGGAATTTCTTCATGAAAATTGATATGCATACTCCCTATACCATATAGAGACCAATAGAAACAAGAATGGCCAAAAAATTTGGATTTATGGCCTCTGAAACCAAAACCCTAATTTTAGGTCATCTGTGCAGTCAAGCCTGGCTCTGCTTCCACACCAATCCCAGTTCTTGTGATTCTTTGGCATTCTTGACTTTGAGAGGATATAATGTGATACTTGAACACACATGGACCCCTTTGAAGTGATTGTTGACCTTTGGAGTGGCTCTAGTAGCTCTTGGATTGCTCAGATCACAAACCCTAGATGCAGATGACTTAGAATCTATGCAGTGAATCAAAAATATAATATGAGATGGTATGATGGTGTTTATGCATATGAAATGGTCACAAGCCATGGTGTGAATGGGTGAGGGCAAATTTGGGGTGTTTACACTGCCCCTATTCAAACATGAGTTAGCTGTGCAGGATGTAAGCGACGGCTTAACAGGTAAACAAGATAACTTGTGGTTGAATACCAAAGACAGTCCAAAATTTGCACTCACAGAATGAAGAAGAAAAGGGATATAGATTGTAAAAGAAAACAAAGTATATTGTAAAGTATGGGCGACGGAGGACGACCGTCGAGCAGAGGACGACTGCTGGGGAAAGAGCAATGACGGGGACGGCCGACACGCTGGGGAGAGTGTGTGAAGTAAAGCAATGACGGGGACGGCCATCATGCTGGGGGTAAAGAATTATGATGGGGACGGCCATCAAGTAAAGCTATAAAATTCTCTGGGGATTAATGAAAAATTACGGGGACGGCCATCAAATTCATAAAGCAAAGTAACCAACGATGGGGACGGCCATCGGGCTAAAAGGAAAAGGGACTACGACGGGGACGGCCATCGGGTTAAAGAATAAATGAAATAAACAGATGATGAGGTACGGTCATCAAAGGTGAAGGACGATTACCTAGCAGGGGACGGCTGCTCTGTAAGGGTTAAGATGAGGGACGGTCATCTAAGGTGGAGGACGACCACCAGGCAGGGTACGGCTGCCGAAAATATCGTGACATAGGACGAATGCCGGATAAAAGGTCAACGATGGGGACGGCCATCGGATGAGCATGATGGAGGACGACCACCTAGCAGGGGACGGCTGCTCTCAAGGTTTATCATGACGTAGGACGAACGCCAGATAACCAAAATCAACAATGGGGACGGCCATTGGGTAAGGTGATGAAGGACGATCATCAAGAGGTGGAGGACGACCACCTAGCAGGGGACGGCTGCTAAAATATCACGACATAGGACGAATGTCGGATAGAAAAGGGTCAACGATGGGGACGGCCATCGGATGAGCATGATGAAGGACGATCATCAAGGGGTGGAGGACGACCACCTAGCAGGGGACGGCTGCTCTCAAGGTTTATCATGACATAGGACGAATGTCAGATAAGAAGAAAATTCACTTTACTGGGGAGTAGTAAACACGGACGAGTGTTTACATCCAAGAAATAAAAGGTATAAGTGTTTGGTATTGTGTATAGATTAAAGATGCGGACGAGCATCCTTAAGACTATGATACGGACGAGTATCAGGTAGAAACAAGTACTGACACGTGTTCAGAGATGATGATACGGACGAGTATCAACTGGTTAACAAAGAACACGGACGAGTGTCAAATCTGAAAGAAATCCTCTGGGGAATAGTAGACACAGACAAGTATCTATATTCAAGAAGACACAAGTGTTTGACGCAGTGTATGGATTAAAGATGCGGACGAGCATCCTTAAGACTATGATACGGACGAGTATCATGTAGAAACAAACGCTTGACGCATGTTCTGAGATGATGATACGGACGAGTACCAACTGGTTAACAAAGAACACGGACGAGTGTCGAATCTGCGGGGATGTAAATGATGTAACAAGAGACGGACGAGTATCTGTGTAAGTATGAGTGATGTATAGATGAGTGTTCAATCTGCTGGGGAGAATGACACAGGCGAGTGCCAAAAAGAGAAAGGTGTAGCATAAACAAATATCTGGTATACAAAGTGTTTATGTTACTAGCTGGGAAAATGACATGGGCGGATGTCGGTAAAGTTATATATACAAGTATATGTGAATGCAAAGAGGATGTCTTTGGCTTTCTGCTGGGGGTATGACACGGACGGGTGTCGAGAAGTATCTGCAATATATAAGTGTTTGTTTGTAAAGAAAAGCTCGGGCGACTTTACTGGGGAATGATGACACGGACGGGTGCCACAGGGAGTGTATATTGATGTTTGCGAATGTGAGGCAACTGCTTTTGCTGGGGAATCTGGGAGCATTCTGTATATTGATGATGGATTATCAATATTCACAAGTGTTTGATTCAGACCATGATTTATGATAATGCAATATGTTTGATTTTTTGCCGTAATGCTCCGCATTAGACGGAATGCTACGCTTTGTAGGTGAATATGATGCGAATGCCATGATTATGCAAAAAGATACCAATCCGGGGTTCGGATCCCAATGTTGTGAAGATCCCTGGTTGATCCGTTTGAAATGGACATCCCAGCTGGGGATGAGATTATTGGTAGGTCTGATGAAATGATTCTGCTTGGGGAAATGGGCCAATGATAGGCCTTTTCCAGTAATGAGGGACCCAACTGGGGGTTTGTAGAAGCTTTCGTCACTCTGTTGTGATTCCTTCGTGTGTTGCTCTTTTGGATAGAGGCTGGAACTCTGTGGGGAAGCGGTTCCCTGGCTTTTTAGCTGAGGAAAAATTATTGGCAACTCGGCTGGGAGAAACAGCAAGTGGCAACTCAGCTGGGGAGCAGGCACTTGGGTGCTAAGATTGAGTGAGTGTTGATTTGCCAGCTTGCTGGGATGAAGCTTTCATGCCCCATGTTGCGCTTCGGATACCTGCAATCCTGCAAAGACAAGAAATGCACCAGTAGTCCCGAGGTATCCCTTACCGGATTCCGTTATAGGAGTTAGACACTTCTGAGAGTAAGTATATTCCTTGCAAGCACGTGTTTTTTTTTCATTTTTAAAGATAACATCTGTATTCATGCAATCAGTTTTCCTTAAGACATCAGACATTTTTTGCAAACAAAAATGTACAAGACGAAACATGACTGAAAAATCTGATTTTATTAATTCATGTGCCCTGCATTGGCAAGGTACAGTCAAAGAAACATATCCCCTGGAATGAGGAGATTGTTACAAATTGAGAAACAAAAATGCTGGCAATGTTGTCGACGCTTTCAAGGAGCTTCCCCTCTTGCTATGACTCGTATGACTTTTGACGTTCTTCTCATCTTGCTTTCTGAAGAAGGCTGATTCTGACGGAAGCTCGATCCTTTCGAGGTTTACCAAGTTGCAGGTGATACAGACGAATTCAAAATGCAGTTGTTCGCTTATTCCCTTGTTTTGCATGGATCGCCCTTTCGGGTTTTCAATCCATCGGGATACCCATTTTTGCCTGAGCTGTCCAATGCGGCTTTTCAACTCAGCGGGTGTACATTTTTTTTGTTTATTTTCCCTTATTTTTGCCCGAGTCCTTTATTCTGTTTTTGACTCGCCGGGATGCCCTATTTTTGCCTGGACTTTCATTCTGTTTTTGTGTCCAGCGGGTCGTTTTTATGCGAAGTATTTTTTAACTGCATCTGAATTCACAGGGGACGGGAAGTCTTCACCATCCATGGTGCTGAGCATCAGTGCTCCACCAGAGAAAACTTTCTTTACTACAAATGGTCCTTCATAATTTGGAGTCCATTTGCCCCTGTGGTCTGTATGAGGAGGAAGGATTCTTTTCAACACAAGATCTCCCACTTGGTATTCTCGGTGCCTGACTTTCTAATCGAAGGATCTCTTCATTCTTTTCTGATACAACTGCCCATGACAGATTGCAGCCAATCTTTTCTCTTCAATTAGGCTCAGTTGTTCATATCGGGACCGGACCCATTCTGCTTCGTTCAGCTTAACATCCATCAATACTCGCAAAGAGGGTAATTCAACTTCAACAGGTAGGACTGCCTCCATACCATACACAAGCTGATACGGTGTTGCCCCAGTGGATGTTCTGATTGACGTACGGTACCCATGCAAAGCAAATGGTAGCATCTCATGCCAGTCTTTGTACGTAACTACCATCTTCTGCACAATCTTCTTGATATTCTTATTAGCCGCCTCGACAGCGCCATTCATCTTTGGCCTGTAAGGAGAAGAATTGTGGTGTTGGATCTTGAAGTCCCGGCATAGCTCAGCCATCATTTTGTTGTTCAAGTTGGAACCATTATCAGTAATGATTCGCTCGGGAACTCCGTATCGACAGATAATATCTCTCTTCAGAAATCGGGCTACCACTTGTCTTGTAACATTTGCATAAGAAGCTTCTTCAACCCACTTGGTGAAATAGTCAATGGCTACCAGGATGAATCTGTGGCCATTTGAAGCAGTCGGTTCGATCTTGCCAATCATATCAATGCCCCACATGGCAAAGGGCCAGGGTGAAGACATTATATTCAAAGGATTGGGAGGCACATGCACCTTATCCGCATAAATCTGGCATTTATGGCATTTCCTGGCATAGGCACAACAGTCGGCATCCATTGTGATCCAGTAATATCCTGATCTTAGCAATTTCTTAGCCATGGCATGCCCTCCCGCATGGGTACCAAAGGATCCTTCGTGCATTTCGTGCATTAACAAGTCTGCTTCTGTTCTGTCAACGCATCTGAGGAGTATCATATCAAAGTTTCTCTTGTACAGGGAACCATCAGTATTCAGGAAGAAACTACCAGCAAGCCTTCTCAAAGTCTTCTTATCATTGGAAGATGCCCCAGGTGGGTATGTTTGATCCTCCAAGAAGCACTTAATGTCATGGAACCAAGGCTTATCATCTTTTACGGCGTCTGCTGCAAATACATATGCTGGTCTGTCGAGTCTGGACACTGAAATCTGAGGCACAAAGTTGGCAGCTTGAACTTTGATCATTGACGAAATGGTAGCCAGGGCATCTGCAAACTGATTCTCGTCCCGAGGGATATACTCAAGCTTTACCATTGTGAAGAAAGTCAATAACCTTCTTGTATAATCCCTGTAAGGTATCAGATGATCCTGGTGGGTGTACCATTTGCCATTGGTCTGATTAACTACCAGAGCTGAATCTCCGAATACAGTCAATGTCTTGATCCTAAGGTCAATGGCTTCCTCAAGACCCATAATGCAAGCTTTGTATTCAGCTTCGTTGTTAGTGCAGTTAAAGGTGAGCTTTGCCGAGAAAGGCATGTGAACTCCCTTAGGTGTAATGAGTACTGCACCAACACCACGACCATTCATATTAACAGCCCCATCAAACATCATAGTCCATTCTTCTTCCGGGTCAGGCCCTTCAGTGTGAATAGGCTCTTCATAATCTTTCGCTTTTATGAACATGATGTCTTCATCAGGGAAGTCAAATATCATAGGCTGGTAATCATCAATAGGTTGCTCAGCAAGATATTCAGATAGTACACTGCCCTTGATGGCTTTCTGAGATGTGTACTGGATGTCATATTCCGTGAGAATCATTTGCCATCTTGCAACCCGTCTGGTAAGTGTTGGCTTCTCGAAAATGTACTTAACTGGGTCCATTTTGGATATCAACAAAGTAGTGTGGGTCAACATATACTGTCTCAGTCGGCGAGCAGCCCACACTAAAGCACAGCAAGTTTTCTCGAGCAGTGAATAACGTTGTTCACAGTCGGTAAACTTTTTGCTCAGGTAGTATATTGCATACTCTTTTCGACCAGACTCGTCATGCTGGCCCAGCACACACCCCATTGACTCTTCTAATACTGTCAAGTACATTATCAGAGGTCTTCCTTCGACTGGAGGCATAAGGATTGGAGGTTCTTGCAAGTACTCTTTGATCTTGTCAAAAGCCCTCTAGCAGTCTTCGTTCCACCTGACCGTCTGTTCTTTTCTTAACAGCTTGAACAAGGGTTCACAGGTTGCAGTAAGGTGAGATATGAACCGTGAAATGTAGTTCAATCGTCCTAAGAATCCTCGAACTTCTTTTTCAGACTTCGGTGCAGGCATTTCTTGAATGGCTTTGACTTTATCAGGGTCCACTTCAATCCCTCTCTCGCTTACGATAAAACCCGGCAACTTACCAGATCGCACCCCGAATGTGCATTTGTTGGGGTTCAACTTCAGTTGGTACTTCCTCAGGCGCTTGAATAACTTCAGCAGATTTACCAGGTGGTCTTCCTCTGTAAGGGACTTGGCAATCATGTCATCCACATAACATTCGATTTCTTTATGGATCATATCGTGGAATAATGTTACCATAGCCCGTTGATATGTCGCGCCAGCATTCTTCAATCCGAATGGCATCACCTTGTAACAGAACGTGCCCCAGGGTGTGATGAAGGTTGTCTTCTCCATGTCCTCAGGTGACATCTTGATCTGGTTGTATCCTGAAAATCCGTCCATGAAGGAGAATACCGAGAATTGAGCCGTATTATCCACCAATACATCAATGTGAGGTAATGGGAAATCATCTTTCGGGCTGGCTCTGTTCAGGTCCCGGTAGTCAACACACATCCTTACTTTGCTGTCTTTCTTAGGCACAGGTACTATATTAGCAACCCACGGTGGATAGCTAGTTACAGCAAGGAACCCGGCGTCCCATTGCTTTTGTACCTCTTCTTTGATCTTCATTGCCATGTCTGGGCGAGTACGGCGCAGTTTCTGTTTAACTGGTGGGAATTCTTCTCTTAAAGGCAGCTTGTGCATAACAATGTCGGTGTCCAACCCTGGCATATCTTGATAAGACCAAGCAAACAGATCCACATATTCCTGAAGCAGGTCAACCAGCTGTTTCTTCACTGAGTTTTGTAAGCAGGCTCCGATTTTAACTTCTTTCACATCTTCATCTGTACCAAGATTAATCATTTCCACCTCCTCCTGATGAGGAGTGATAACCTTCTCCTCTTGTCTCAACAATCTGGCTAGCTCTTCAGGAAGCTCGTAATCTTCTTCAACCCCTTCATCAGCTTGATTGATCGGATTGTCAGAGTCATACGAAGTCATAGCCGTGCTGTTGTCGGTGCTGTCTGGAAGGCACTCTCTGTAAGGGTTCAGTTTGTTCATTTTTAGTGATTAATTTTAATCTTGTTTAGAAAAGTGAAATAAAGTTATCATTTTGAAAACATTGCCATTTATTTTTTGTACAAAAATGAAAAAACAGTGAGCGGAAAAGAAAAAAAGACTCATTTGCAAAAGATGTCTGATTATCATTGGTTGATCTTGTTTGCACAAAAATTACAGATGGCCCGATTACAAAATGAGTCTTGTCATCTTGGGCAAGATGCAAGACTTGATGCATGCTTAAAATATACAGGAAATAATAATTACTCTGCAGGAGTAACCCTTATAATTTCCTGGGAAGACCAGTTTGAGATACTGCTCCCTGGGACCTTTGGACGAATCCAGCTTTCCAGGTTGCGTTCATCTTCCGACTCATCTTCCAAGTTGTTGACAGCATCGGGGGTGAGCATCCCCCCACTAACAAAACTGGGCTTCTTAGCAGCCTCTGCTTGATCTTGTTGAGTTGGTTTGTAACCCAACCCAAATCTATCTTCTTTCTTCTCCACTGGCAACAGTTTGCCCCAGCCTTGAGCGTTTCCTTCTTCCACCACCTTCCGGGCCTGCTGGTAGGATGTCATGGAAGTCCCAAGTACAGCAGAGGTTTCATTAATATTCAGGTCCTCAAACCCTTGACTCATCGTTTCATGGATCTCCCCATCCATCTCAATGTATTTGTATGTAGCCAGATGGCTAACAAAAATATCCTCTTCTCCACAAATAGTAACGACCTGGCCTTCCCACTCAAATTTTAACTTCTGGTGAAGGGTAGACGTTACTGTGCCAGCGGCATGAATCCATGGTCTACCCAACAAACAGCTGTAGGCAGGCTGAATGTCCCATCACGTAGAAGGTCGTTTTGAAAGTTTGTGGGCCAATCGTTACAGGCAACTCAATTTCTCCCAGAACCGATCTCTTAGAGCCGTCAAAGGCTCTCACTACCAAGTTACTGGGTCGTAATGCCAACCCTTCATATTCCAACTTCACAAGGGCCTTTTTGGGTAAGACATTGAGGGATGATCATGTGTCTACCAGCACATGGGAAAGAACTGCACCTTTACATTCCATGGTAATGTGCAAAGCCTTGTTGTGATTACGGCCTTCCGTAGTCAAATCAGTGTTGGTGAATCCCAGTCCATTACTAGCATTAACATTTCCAACCACAGCTTCCAACTGATTGACGGTGATCTCTTCTGGCACATAAGCTGCGTGCAAGACTTTGAGTAGTGCGTTCCGATGAGCCTCGGAGCACATAAGCAATGATAGAATGGAGATCTTGGAAGGCGTCTGGTGAAGCTGGTCCACTATCTTGTAATCACTTTTCTTGATGATTCTCATGAATTCATCAACTTCTTGATCAAAAGGTGTTTTCACCGCTTCTTTAACAACTTGCTCTTCTTGCACCATGCTCTTCCCTTTTGCCTTGACAGCAGCTTCTGCTTCAGCAGTGGGTTTTTGAATTTGCGGGGCAAAAAGACGTCCGCTTCGGGTGAAGCCTCCGCCTCCCCCCACATTGTCTATTTGTGGTGAAGAAGTTGATGATTCGAAAGTGATTTTCTGTCCTTCACAGTATAAATCAGAGCCGTAATGCCAAGGGATGGCATTACTGCTTTCATAAGGTACTGGTCCAGGCACTGTGACAGTGACTGGACTGATGGCAGCTGCGGAAGGAACCGTGATAGTCTGTGGATCATAATATATTGTGACTGGTGCTCTGGTAGGAGTGGCATTTTGTGAGTTGTAGGCAGAATCAATGGCAGGATCATAATAAATTGTAACTGTTGAAACACTTGCATTGTTGGTTGTTGATGTTGTGGGAGACATTGTTGGAAGGATGGGTGTTGTTGTTGTAGGAGTTTCCAAATGAAGGGGTGCTGAAGTTGTAGAAGGGACATTTGCTGATATCTGGTCAGTTGAAATGACAGATGAGGCATTTGTTGATGAAGCTGAAGAGTTGTCTGGAACAATGGTTGTTGCAGTTGTAGGAGGTTCTGGAGCTGTTGTTAAGGAGATTGCTGGGTTGGTAGGTATTGATGTTGTGATTTGAAGCAGGCCACTCTGGATGAGACCATCTATGCCATCCCTCAAGTTATCACAGCCATTCACTGAAATGTTGCAGTAAGCACACCCTAGCTCGCATCCCGGGAACATTTGACATTCAAGGAGTTGAGCTTTACTTTCCACCAAGGGTGTCCGAATCTGACCCACACTGGTTATCAAGTAAGACGGCTTGTCTTCTTCAATAGCATTGATTCGGGGTCCACCATGGTGTGGCATAGGGTTCTTGTTGACATTTGGTGGTGGTGCAAAGTTTAAAGCCTTGGAATCCACTAGATCCTGCACTTTCATGTGCAGAGCTCTGCACTTTTCCGTACTATGACCAGGTGCATTTTAGTGAAAAGCACATCTGGCACTGGCGTCGTAATTTCTGGGCAGACTGTTAGGATCCGGAGGTGCCAATGTCCTTAGCTCAACCAGGTTGAGTTTCAGGAGTTGTGGCAGTAATGTGGCATAGGGCATAGGGATCGGATCGATCACCCTGCTGGCCTGGGAGGGCCTTTGTTGGAATGGTCTCTGCTGATTGTTGTTGTTGGAGTTGTTGTTGTTATAATTTCTCTGAGGAGGATACTGAGTTTGTTGCTGGTAATTCTGTTGCTGAGGTTGGTAAGTTGGTTGAGGATGAATTGGAGCGGGAATGGTGACTGCTGCCACAGACCTATGAACATATTGGGGCCTGCCCCTGTTGGTGTGGATAGCATTGGTTTCACCAGTTCTTCTCGGGCCCACGAAAGGTTTTCTTGGGTTGTTGGACGAGCTTGCACCGTTGTCTGAGATCTTACCCATCTTCAATAGGCTTTCAATTCTCTCCCCGGCTATGACTACATCTGCAAAGCTGGTAGACGAGAAAGCAGCTAGCCTATCAATGTAAGTCCCCTGGAGGGTGTTCACAAACATATCAGCCATCTCCCTCTCTGACATGGGCGGCTGGACAGCAGCAGCAAGCTGTCTCCACCTTTGAGCGTATTCACGGAAGCTTTCCCTGGATGACTGAGACATCCCCATCAGGAGGGTCCTGTTGGGGGCCATATCCAGGTTGTACTGGTATTGCCTAATGAAGGCCTCTGCCAAGTCCTTCCAGCACCTAATGGTTGCTCTTGTCAAGTGGGAGTACCATTCCCTCGATGCTCCAGTTAAGCTATCCTCAAAATAAAACATCCATAGTTTTTCGTCCATGGTATAGGCCTTCAACCTCCCCAGAAAGGATTGTAAATGAGTCCGGGGACAGGAAGTCCCGTTATACTTTTCAAAGCATGGTGGTTTAAATTTGTGGGGGATCTTGACCCCGTCCACTAGACCCATGTCCATAACATCAAAGCCCAAAGAATTCTGGGACTCCAAAGATCTCAGTTTCTCAGCAATCTCTTCTAGCCTTCTGTCATAGGCTTCCTCCCTAGCTCCCATCACTGTGAACTGATCTTCCTGGGGGTCTTCTTGCAGCACTCTACCTGCTGTGGCAGTCCCTTGCACATTGACAGGGATGTTGATCTCTGGATGCTGGTGGGGTCCAAAGACTGGGGGATTGACATGAGGCTGGACTCTCTCATTGTTGCTTGTCCCAGCAGTCCCTGGATGATGGTCCTCCTGATTCCTCCCCTCTACTAGTGCTCTTAACCTCTCCTGGCTTTGAGCCATATTGTTCATCACCTCCATAAATTGTGTCATCTGATTCCTCATTTCCAACCTCTCGTTGGTCATTTGATTTCTGACCTCTGTAAGGTCCTGCTGCATTTGGTCCATCTGTATGCCCGGAAGATTATTGCGGGTGGGGTATCTGTGTGGACGGTTGAGTGGGAACCCTCAACGTCGAGCAATAGTTCCTGAAGTCACAACAGAGTTAGTAACAATAAAACAAAAACCTACAAAACAAAACAAAATGTTAGTATGCAATGCAGTATGCTTTTTTGTATCCAAGGTATCCGGCTTGGTGCTTGGCTTTGACCTTTCCAGACCCCTGAGAAAGATGCTTGTGATGTTGCTTTAGAAGAAATCAGATGGACAAACCCACACATATATTACAAAAAGTAAATGGTACATAGTTTGTTTTTCCTTACAACATATGCCCTCCGAGGGGTCAAAAATACAACATAAAGAAAAAGTACATAAAATGAAAGCAACAACAAGCAAAGGTCAAACACCAAGACCAAACTCATCCTCCTGAACTTCCTTGAGAAGTGCTTCAGTCACAGGATCAGCTGGACGCTCTGTAAGATTCCTGATGAGGAGATTCCTTGTAGTAACAGCTGCAGTTAGCTTCTTGTGTTGACTTTGGTCTTTTGACCTCTTCACACCTGCTCTGATCTTCAACTCTGAGATCTCCCTCTGGGCTGCTGCCAGGGCTTCCTGTTGCTCTTTTGCACTAGCTTCCAGCTGCTCAATCTTATCCTGAGTCCTCTTATCCTCCTGAGTACGAGCTTCGGTGATCCTGACCCACCTAGCTTGACTCTCCTTTAGATACAAATCAGTCCTGGCCTTCTGGAATTGAGCTTCCTTGCAGGCATTCTTCAAGATCTGTTCTCCAGCCCTAGACTTCTTAATGTAATCCTCTGACTTCTCAATTCTGGCTAGATGCTCCACCTTTAGCTTTTCTAACCTCTCAATGTCCAAGCGACCATCACTCCTCTCCCAGAGGGTCTTCTGTAGAGCCTGAGTCAGTTTCTCATTTCTCTCTTTCAACTTCTCAAACTCCTCTAAGCTGACAGTTGCTGGAGGTGGTGCTGTGGAAGGTCCAGGCACATCTTCAATAGTGAAGGGCATTCCAGAAACTTGAGCCCTGGCATGAGACCACTCATAGTACTGAGCTGAGGCCACATTATTGCATCTCCCAAGAATGGTTACCCCCTTAGTCTGCACATTGTCCCAGGCCCAGGATGCCTGCTTGACAACAGCCAGATTAGGCTTGACTTCACAATAAAGGGTTTCAGTCAGATCCTGTGCCCTAGGAGAGTGGACTAATGCATAGCCCAGTTGTCTTTTGAATAGCAGAGGGTTGTAGTTGATGCAACCCTTCACTCCTATCAGAGGCACATTGGGAAATTGCCCGCAGCTAGTAACAATGTCTCTGCCCTTAGTGCTCTGAGTGCACCACCTGATGTCAGCTGAGGTTAAAGCAACAAGCCTCCTAGCCCAATTCTTTTGCTGATGAGGATTCAAGAATGCATCAGTATTTGGCAAATGTTTGAGCAGCCATGTATGGAACAAAGGAGCACAACATCTCACTAATCTTCCTCTTTGCTTTTCATTCCTTTGATGAACTGAGTAGTAAAGATCTCCCAGTAAGGTGGGTACTGGGTTCCTCAGGATGAAAAGATGGATTGCATTCTTACTAATGAGCTTAGGCTCATCTGCAAAAAGTATGGTCCCATATATGCTAAGGGCCAACAAAGCACAGACAGCCTTCCACTCCCCCAAGGAGGCCTTCAGAGTAGCCTGAGAGATCAAGAAATCCAGATGAAAACCAGAAACTCCAGCTTTAGCTGTCAAATTCTGCCCAATCAGAACTGGTTCCAGATGTAATGCTTTTGCTATCTCCTCATTACTGGGGAAGGCCATCTCAGGGTTGAAGGGGATTCCACCCCTGATAGGTACACCAATCAGTGATGAATACTCGTCCAACAAGGGTCCCAACTGAAAATTCTGGAAGGTGAAGCACCTCAGAGGGGGATCATAGAACTGCAGGCAAGTATGAATCAAGCTCCTCTGTGAAGGGTCCAAATCCATAACCACATCAAGGATTCCTCCATAATGTTCTCTGAAATGTGGTATATGGTCTGGAGTAATCAGGGTCTGAATCCTCCTGATGCTAGCTAGCTCAGGCTCAAAGAAGTGATAGGAGATGTTACTTTTCTTAGGTGCCATGTTGCTGAAGAATGGGTGCTGATGATGATGACTGAGGATAACACTGAAGATGGGCCACTGATAGGCTGAGACTGAGGGTGCAGGTGACTGAAGCAAGTGGCTGATAGCTGAAGCAAGTGTTGATGAAGACAGAGTCGCCAAGCTGTCGCTCCCGATAAATGGGAATGGCCCAAATAAAGGTACAGACGCGAACGGTCGGCGAGAGGGACAATGAGAACACACAGCAGTGAACTCACTGGAGATGAAAAGAGTCGCCAGCTAGGCATTTTTATCCCGGAGGAAAGGCAATGCTGCATAGACCTAGAAAGATATGGATAAGACGGTCGCGAACCAGAGAGACTGAGAAAGGGGGTTGGTTACAACCTGGGAAGGTATTAGCACCCAGAGTGTCCGCCGTACTCGACAGGATCCACGCTTAAAAGATTTGTGTTCTAAAGGGGTAGTGTTAGTGCAATCTGTGTATAAAAGAGCTGGAAAAGGATGTACAGGTGTCAGTGTAAAAGAAGTGTGAAGTGTATAAGTGATGTGTCAGTGTAAGAACAAAGATGAAATGCTCATGATAATGAGGCTAAAGAATAAGTCTAGAAGGAGGGGGAATATACAGAGACTTTTGTTCGATAACTGTTAAGTTATGCCTACGTATCCTCTCGTGCAATGAGGAAGTCAGAACACCGTAGTTCGACCCGAAGAGACTGAAAGATGAATTGACTTGTGAACTGCTTGCTTGTCTATGCTCAAGTGTATGACCTGTCTGGCTCAGGTGCAAACTGTCTTGCATTAGACGGAAGAAGCAAGTTCTCGTTTGTGAGTGAATGAGATGAGAAAAGAATCCCGAAGGAGACGATTATTGCTTGTTTTTGTGTTTTCAGTCTTTTATTGCTTTTGAAAGTTTGTCATAAGTTAATGAGCTTAAGCCTAAACCAATGGGTTAGTAAACTCATCACATCTTCCCTCTGATTAGGGGTAATGAGAATACCTTAAGTGTGAAGTCAGCATCTCACACTTAATCATCATGGTGCAGGATTAAGATCATTAACCTACTTGTGATTATTTAGATGTTTTTGTGGTTTTTGTTTAGTGTTAAGTAATGAGATTAAGCCATAATCAAGGATTAAACAAACTCATTACACCATCCTAATAGAAGGATAATAGATGAGAGTGTTTAAGCTGAGGAAAGCTCCTCAACTTAATCCATGATTAGGGATTAAACTCATGACAAAACAAGCCTTTGATTAAGTGGATTTTAAATTAATGGTATGATGATGAAGTGAATTTTATGGTTTGTAAGACAACTTGAGGGGGACTTGTCCATTAACACTAGGGTTAGTCCTTCTTAACCAATTAAGGAAGAATTAGAACCCTAATGCAAGGCCCAAGTTACAAGTGTGATGTCTTGATGATTATTATGTGGATTGATTAAAGGAGTTAAACACATTAAGGGTTCAACACTTAGGATTAAAGTTATACACTCCATCCTAATAGAAGGATGCAGGCATAAGCTTAATCACAAAGCCTTAAAGCCTTTAGGGTTTAGTCCCTGATTATGAGGTGAGAAGAGAAGACTCAAAGAGACACAAAGGTAAAAGCTAAATGGGGGACTAATCAAAACCCTAATCATTGTCAGGCTTGGTTGTTCCTAAGGTTTGTGAGGTTTACAATAGAAGTCTTCAATGGAACCACCAGGAAGCAGATGAAAGGATCAGGAGAAGCAAAGTAACTTGCTTCATTGAAGAAGACAAGTCACTAGAGGAAAGAAAGTAAGAAGAAGAAGAATGAGCAAGCTCAATCTCAAACTCATAACAAAATGCAGCAAGGGTGCATGAAAGAGATGAAGAGAGGTTATGAGAAGTGAAGGCAAATTCACTTCTCAAACAACTTACCACCTGAAATGTTAGTGAAAGAAATGAAATGCAATGCAAAATGAGATGAAATGGCATGATGAAAATCAAAACCAGAAGCACATTCATGATGATAATGATGTTATGGGATGATACAAACATGAAACAAGGCATGGGGATGGTCATCTAAGCTCATGGATGCAAATGAAGCAAGTTAAGACACATGAACATATATGAAAAGTTATGAAATGCATATGGCATACAATCATGGCAAATGCAAGACAATGATCAAACATGCTCTCAATATGTCTTAAGATGCCAAATGAATCAAATGGATGCACAAAATGCTATGGCAAGTCAAGGTATGCAAGCAAATGCAAGATGAATGTATATGGAAGCCCAAATTAGGGTTTATGATCAGTGCATCAAACAAAAACCAAAATCAGAAGCAAACATCAAGATAAAAAATTGAAAATGCACTCAAAGGATCCCTAAACCTATGCTAACTCACTGCCCAAAGGAGAGGTTCCAACTCTTAACCTAATTCAAGTTATGATTTTCCTAAGTTTTCTAGGGTTTTAGGGTTCCTTAACAAGAAAAATACCAAACAAATGGAAAATGAAAGATCAATTCATGCCAATTTAATCTCACAAACTACATGCTAAACACAATGCAATGCAAAAAGAATCAAGGTCCAACTCTCAATGGTTAGGCAGAAATGATTTTTGGAAGTTTGGATCAAAATAATGCACAAAAATGGTTTTAATTCCATGAAAAATTCCCAAAATGCATCAAGATCAAAAAAGAAATTTGGTTTGAGGGTTGGACAATGTTTCTAAATGGTTTTAAATGTTTCATGAATTTTTTGGTGATTTCTAAATACTTAAAAGCATTTTTAATTAATTAATTCTCATTAATTAATTAAAAATAAACTTTTAAATATTTAAAAATACTTTTTAAATGCGAAAAATAAAAATAAAAATATTTTTGTGTTCTGAAATTAAATAAAAGCTTACATAAAAAATTTCATAATTTTTGGATGAGGTTTACTATTTTTAATTAAATGTACAAAAGAAATATAAAAGAAATGAAATAAAATTAATAAAAATGAAAAGTATGCTCATCTAGAGGCTGAGATTCAAACTGGGAGAAGGAGGGAAGACTGCGCGCGCAATCCTACGGCTGGTATTCAAACTGGTCAAATTAATATAAAACCTGATTAATTAGCTAATGACGTGGATTAGGGCTTTAATGAAGCAATCCAGGCCCTTGGATGCACGCGGGAATGGACTTGGTCAACTCATCCAACGCTCACAATTCAAACTTCATTAATGACTGGGATTAAACCCTAATCATTTTCAGGTGGCCGGAGAAGACCTCCGGTCGTCTTCTCCGGTGGGAACCCCACCTGAAAATTCCTAAAATCATCAAAACGTAACTAAAATGAAATCTAAAAGAACAGAAATCCTTCCCGCACCTCACTGAATCAAAACCCTAAACTAAAACTCATTTATATTTCATCAATCACACGAATCGAAAGAAAACATTTCTTAGGGCGAGACTTTCAGAACACGATTAAACTCTCATCTCTTCACCATTTTCAAAACCAAAGACATCAGAGTGATCAGGGGAACATATAGAATCTATTTAAAACTTAAAAACACGTTTCTGGAAAAAATGTTCTTGGACTACCTGAGTTTTGAAGCTTTCAGTTTTGCAACCTTCTGGCCTCTTTCCTTTGTGCAATCCACCCCTCTTAGTCCCCTGATGACATATTGATGCTTAGAAGGAATTTGTGTTGGCTAGTTTGGGAGTTTGAACCAGTTCTGTTCAGGATGGTGTGAGAATCGTGTTCTTGATTCCTTGAGTTTCAGGTTGTTTTTAGGGGTGCTTTGTGATCAGGGTGATGTGTTGAGAAGGTTTATGAAGTTTGTTTTAGTGTTTGTGGCTTGAGGAAGGTGTTTCGAATGCTTTTGCTCTATGGAGTGAAAATGGGAATGCTGAGTTCTTGCTTGTTTCAGGCTTGTGTGTTGTGATGTTTAGCTTGCATTTGGTTTGTATAAACTAATCCTATTGGTCAGAAGATGTGACATGTACTTTTGTGATAGGTATGGCTACTTTCGCAAATTGTCAACTTTGTGTAAGAGAAAGCATGGGTCATGTTCTAGCCAAGTACAAGGGGTGTGGGCTGCGCAGCATGAGGTGAGGAGAGGGCTAGGGTGGTTCAGCAACCAAGGCAGCAAGTGGATGAGATGTTATGATGGATTTTGCAACTTGGTTCACTTTGGTTCTCATGAAAAGATCTTGCTCCAAAGGCCAAACAAAGTGAGAAACTCTTGGCCCATTCTGATTTTTAGGACCTGTGTGAAGTTTGTGTAATGGTTTGACATCAATTAGAAGTCACAAATTGCCTTGATACAAGATTTTGCAAGTTTCCCATTTGGTGCATAACTTGAAATTTAGTGATTTTTGCCAACTTTGATGAACCATAACTTTTGATCAAAAATGAATTAGGTCATGTTCTTGTACTTTTTGAAAAGGGAAAGATCTATTCTACAACTTTCATGACCAAAGTTTTTCCATTTGAATCTTTCTTGAATCAAAAAGTAAGGGTTGAAAAAGTTGCATAAAATGACATTTTCATTAAAAGTCAAACTTGCCCAAAAAGTCAACTTTGCAAAAACTTCAAATTCTTCAATTTTGTGAACTTCAAACTTCTTCCAAGATCAAATAAAGATCATATACAATCAAAATGATGAAGAATGCCCTTTGGTTGGGTCATTGGGGGCCTCAGATGCCCTGATTTTGCACTGACTTGTCTGAAAAGTCAACTCTTGATCAGATGACTTCCCCATGGAATTTCTTCATGGAAATTGATATGCATACTCCCTATACCATGTAGAGACCAATAGAAACAAGAATGACCAAAAAATTTGGAGTTATGGCCTCTGAAACCAAAACCCTAATTCTAGGTCATCTGTGCAGTCAAGCCTGGCTTTGCTTCCATACAAATCCCAGTTCTTGTGATTCTTTGGCATTCTTGACTTTGAGAGGATACAATATGATACTTGAAAACATATGGACCCCTTTGGAGTGATTGATGACCTTTGGAGTGGCTCAAGAAGCTCTTGGATTGCTCAAATCACAAACCCTAGATGCAGATGACTTAGAAGCAATGCAGTGAATCAAAAATGTAATATGAGATGGTATGATGGTGTTTATGCATATGAAATGGACACAAGCCATGGTGTGAATGGGTGAGGGCAAATTTGGGGTGTTTACACCTAACTTTGTTACGCACGGAAAGATTTGCCAGAACTGGATTGCTGTTGATGTTCCTTTTATTGTTCATGCTTCAAAGTAATTTGTTTTATTTTCTTTCAAAAGATCCTTTCACTCTGCCCAAGGTGAAAGTGATGTTTGTCGGGCTTTGTTTCAAATTTTATCATCATCACTAAAATGCTATTTTTGATTTCCATATGTGTTTTTCCTTTTTGCTTTATTCTGAAAAATGGTAACATAAAAAACCCAAAATAATAATAATTGTTTATCTGCATAATGTTTGCACTTTTGTTCATACTCTAAAATAAAAATAAAATCATTGTGCAGATTGATTGATAAACCCATTGAAAACAATGATCATATGCCCTCTCCCAACTTTGAATTCCATGTGTTTGAAGCTGAGGAAGAGGATGTTGAAGAGATTCCTGACGAGATTTCCCGGTTGCTTGAGCACGGGGAGAAGGTTATTCAGCCTTATGGAGAGTCTATAGAGATGGTCAACTTGGATTCTGAAGATGATATGAAAGAAGTCAAAGTTGGAGCATTGCTTGGTCCTGATGTTAAGAAGAGGATTGTAGAGCTTCTCAGAGAGTATGTTGATGTATTTGCTTGGTCTTATCAAGATATGCCAGGTCTTGATACTAATATTGTGGAGCATAGATTGTCGTTGAAGCATGAATGTCCACCTGTAAAGCAAAAGTTGAGAGGAACTCATCCTGATATGGCAGTAAAGATCAAAGAGGAGGTTCAAAAGCAGATTGATGCAGGTTTTCTTGTGACGTCAAATTATCCTCAATGGGTGGCCAATATTGTGCCTGTTCCAAAGAAAGATGGAAAAGTCCGAATGTGCGTTGATTACAGAGATTTGAACAAAGCCAGTCCAAAAGATGATTTTCCATTGCCACACATTGATATGTTGGTAGATAATACAGCTAAGTTTGATGTGTTCTCTTTTATGGATGGATTTTCCGGTTATAATCAAATAAAGATGGCACCCGAGGACATGGAAAAGACCATATTTATTACACCATGGGGAACATTCTGCTACAGAGTGATGCCCTTTGGATTAAAGAATGCAGGTGCGACATACCAAAGAGCTATGACCACACTTTTCCATGATATGATGCACAAAGAAATTGAGGTATATGTTGATGATATGATCGCTAAGTCGAAGACTGAAGAGGATCATGTTGAACATTTGTTGAAGTTGTTTCAGAGGTTAAGGAAGTTTAAACTTCGTTTGAATCCGAATAAGTGCACCTTTGGTGTACGTTCTGGAAAGTTGTTAGGTTTCATTGTCAGCCAAAGAGGCATTGAAGTTGATCCTGATAAAGTGAAAGCTATTCAAGAAATGCCTGCTCCAAGAACTGAAAAGCAAGTGAGAGGATTCTTGGGCCGTTTGAATTATATTTCGAGATTTATCTCTCACATGACTGCCACATGTGCTCCGATTTTCAAGTTGCTTCGAAAAGATAAAGGTTGTGTCTGGACAGATGATTGTCAGAAGGCATTTGAAAGTATCAAAGAATATTTGCTTGAACCTCTTATCTTGTCTCCTCCAGTGGAAGGTAGACCGATGATCATGCACTTGACTGTGTTGGAAGATTCCATGGGTTGTGTGCTTGGTCAGCAAGATGAATCTGGAAGAAAAGAATATGCAATTTACTACTTGAGTAAGAAATTCACTGATTGTGAGTCTCGGTACTCCATGCTTGAAAAAACTTGTTGTGCCTTAGCTTGGGCTGCAAAGCATCTTCGCCAATATATGCTGAATCATACAACTTGGTTGATCTCTAAAATGGATCCAATCAAGTATATATTTGAAAAGCATGCTTTGACTGGGAGGATTGCTCGTTGGCAAATGTTATTGTCAGAATATGATACCGAGTACCGAGCTCAAAAAGCTATAAAAGGTAGTATCTTGGCTGATCATTAGGCACATCAACCGATTGATGATTACCAGCCTATCAAGTTTGATTTTCCATATGAGGATGTGATGTACTTGAAAATGAAAGATTGTGATGAACCTTTGATTGAGGAAGGGCCGGAGCCTGGATCTCGATGGGGTTTAGTTTTTTATGGTGCTGTGAATGCACGTGGAAGAGGAATTGGGGCAATGATCATTACTCCCCATGGTTCACATATTCCTTTTGCTGTGAGGTTGACTTTTCCTTGTACCAATAATGAAGCTGAGTATGAAGCCTGCATTATGGGTCTTGAGGAAGCTATTGATCTGAGGATTAAGCATCTTGACGTATATGGAGATTCTGCCTTGGTAATCAATCAGATCCAGGGTACGTGGGTAACTCATCAACCCCACTTGATCCCTTATAGAGATTATGCCAGGAAGATATCAACTTTCTTCACTAAAGTTGAGTTTCATTATGTTCCTCGTGATGAGAATTAGATGGAAGATGCTTTAGCAACTATAGCTTCTATGATAAAGGTGCACCAGTGGAATGATGTTCCCATGATCAGAGTGATGCGACTTGAAAGACCAGCTCATGTGTTTGCACTTGAAGAGGTCCATGATGACAAGCCTTGGTATCATGATATTAAATGTTTTCTCCAGAGTCAGGAATACCCACTTGGGGCATCCTATAAAGATAAGACGACTTTGAGGAGATTGGCAGGAAATTTCTTCCTGAATGGAAATGTGCTTTATAAGAGAAATTTTGACATGGTCTTGCTCAGATGCATGGATAGACACGAAGCAGACATGTTAATGAAAGAAATTCATGAAGGATCTTTTGGCACTCATGCTAATGGGCATGCAATGGCTAAAAAGATATTGAGAGCAGGTTACTATTGGCTGACAATGGAATCTGATTGTTGCAAGTATGTGAAAAGGTGCCATAAGTGTCAAGTGTATGCTGATAAGATTCACGTGCCACCCGCTTATCTCAATGTGATCTCTTCCCCATGGCATTTTTCTATGTGGGGAATCGATATGATTGGTATGATTGAACCCAAGGCTTCGAATGGACATCGTTTCATTCTTGTGGCAATTGACTACTTTACCAAGTGGGTGGGAGAGGCATCGTATGTTAATGTGACCAAGCAAGTTGTGGTTCAGTTTATCAAGAATAACATTATCTGCATATATGGTGTTCCAAATAGAATCATTACTGATAATAGTTCGAACTTGAATAATAAGATGATGAAAGAACTTTGTGAAGAATTAAAGATTCAGCACCATAATTCCCCTCCTTATAGACCGAAGATGAATGAGGCTGTTGAAGCTGTAAACAAGAACATTAAGAAGATCATTCAGAAGATGGTTGTGACATACAAGGACTGGCATGAGATGCTCCCTTTTATTTTGCATGGGTATCGTACATCTGTCCGCACTTCAACAGGGGCAACCCCTTTCTCACTTGTTTATGGTACAGAAGCAGTGCTCCCCGTCGAAGTTGAGATCCCATCAATGAGAGTTCTGATGGAAGCCAAGTTGATTGAGGCTGAATGGTGTCAGAGTAGATTTGATCAATTGAATTTGATTGAGGAAAAGAGAATAACAGCTTTGTGTCATGGTAGGTTGTACCAGCAAAGAGTGAAGAAAGCTTTTGACAAGAAGGTCAAACCTCGTGTATTCAGAGAAGGCGACCTCGTGCTCAAAAAGATTCATTCTTTCATTAAAGATTCTCGGGGCAAGTGGACCCCGAACTATGATGGTCCATATGTTGTCAAGAAAACCTTCTCTGGCGGTTCGTTAATTCTTGCAACTATGGATGGTGAGGAGATCACTCGCCCTGTGAATGCGGATGCAGTCAAGAAATACTTTGCCTAAAAAAATAATAAAAGAACAGCTCGCTAAGTTGAAAACCCGAAAGGGCGGCTTAGGCAAAAATGAGCGTCTCGGTGGATTGAAACCCCGAAAGGGCGGTCCAGGCAAAAATTAGAGACATAAACAGAAATAATTATCCTGGTAGATTGAAAACCCGAAAGGGCAATCTAGGCAAAAGTTAGGGATCATGGAAAGTAACTGCATCGACAGACTGGATCACTTATAACGACCGAGGATTTCAGATTCTATCCCTCAGAAGAATTTCCCATCAAAGATTCTTATTCACTTATCCTTGACTGAAGTTTCGAACACAGTGGAGTTTAAATTTGATAGGGAGAATAGTGATCATTGTATTTCAATGTAGCCCTTTTCCATGTATTTACCATTTTTCAAACTTGTAATGATCCATGGAGTCATGCCATTTGCTGACTATCATTCTATCAATGAATTTGAGCTTTTATTCAATTGTTTGCAATTCTTTATATTGTTTCTGTTTACAAAATTTCAATTTATTGTTGATGATGATTTTTGAAACAAATTTAATAAATTTAATCTTTGAAGATTATAAAAACATTTTTCTTTTGATATGTGAACAAAGAAAGGATATCAATAGTGATTCCAAGGATAGTAAAATCTGGATGTGTGTAACTTGTCTCTCCCAAAGCAGGGTTTGATTCGGTTGTGTCCATGTGAAGTTCCTGAATAGTCTTGGCAGGTTGATGTTAATGATGTTTTGATCCCCAACAATAAGCATGAACGTGAATTATATGATTGTTCTTAATTTGAGTTCCAATGTCTTACCCAGAAGAATTGTTGAAAGGGATGTTCTTAGGAATCCCCAGTTGATTTTGGATCTCTTCCTCAACAAGTTATCTCTAATTTGAGAAACATTGGGAGTCCTCAGCCGAGTTCTTGTTCTTCAACTTGAGTTGGTTGCATCCTTGAATAGAAGTATTGATATAGCAGTCAGTTTAGAGGTTTTCTTTTACCTGGTGGTGGGTATTGATTTAAAATCCCTCGTAACTGTGTTTTGACTATGATGTTAACTTCTGATATCCCCATGTGGATCCCCAGTAGGTCTGCGTGTGTTGGTTTCCAGCAGGTTCCTATGTAATTTTCAGCAGGTCTTGCACTATATCCCCAAGTGGAGCCGGAGTGATATGACAATTATTCCTCGCAAAAGTTGATTTTTATCAAGAATTCTTCTGTCCCTAGCAAGGATTATGGAAGCTTTCCCCTAATCTTCAGCAGATTATTACCTTTCCTCAGCAGGGTGATATCCCTATGCAGAGTTGATGATTGATGTTTAATACTTCGGTAGGTTATATCACCGGTAGATCTTTATTTTGTTTTCTCAAACGGAGTTATGAAGATATTTGTTCCCATCAGTGTTTAGCAGGGATATTTCCCTCATTCCCCAATGAACGAAAGATTTTGTTATGTTGGTGTTTTTTGAAGATTGCTTTGTGGATTGGATCCTTAGCAGATGCTGTGTCATCATGAGTTAAACCTTGTAGTAGGATTTTATTCCTTTGATGGCTTATGATATTCCCCTGCAGGATTTCAAGTTGAATCTCCAGCATGTTTCCCTGCATTGTTGCCTTGGGATTAGCCGAGTATCTGGTTGTTGTGGTGTTCATGTCAACCGTTTCGTATCTTTATGTTTGTTTTGTCAGCATATTCATACGCATATTCATATGCATAAGCATAGCATCGTTTGCTTGCATTCTTGCATTTATCATTGTTCCCTGCTCTTTGGTGTAGATTTTTTTTCCCACAGAGTGTGTGTGTTGTCTTCCTCTCAAGTTTAGAGTGTCAACCCTTAAGCAAAAAAGTGTTTATCCTTTCTAATTCCCCACTGAGTTTGTTTCTCATGGATGATGTTGATTCAGTTTCCTCCCTAGTTTATTATCTGGATGGAATTTCCCTAGTTGAGATATTTCCTCCTCGGGATGAGTCTTGTTTGGCCGTTTCTCTCCAACTTGTTCTTGGATTGAACTTTGGTCCTCTTTGTGAGTAATATTGCTTTGGAATTAAGCTATCATTGTTTGATAGTGGGCAACATTTTCTCCAGCTTGAGTATATTACTTTGGAATTAAACTATCATTTAATCGATAGTGGGTAATATTACCAAATTGATCAAGTTCTTTTACTTGTACTCCTACCCGGTAAATCCGGTAGTCGAGAGTTCTTTCTTCCTACCTAGTAAAAAGGTAATAGAAGTTGTTTCCCTTTGCTTGAGCTCCTGCCCAGTAAATCAGGTAGTTGAGAATTGTTTCTACCCAGTAAAAAGGTAGTGGAGTTATCCCTCTTTATTTTGCTCATATCCAGTAAATCGATAGCCGAGTCCTTTGTTTTCCTACCCAGTAAACAGGTAGTTGATAATTCGTTTTCAACTTGGTATTCCTCCATTTTTGGACTTGAATACTTTGTTGGTTGATATTTCCTGGAAGGGTGTTTACTTTCCCTTGTTGAATCCTGTACCTTGATTATATCATATATCTTTCCCCAAGTGGAGTCAGCTATCCAGTGATTTATTTTCCTGGTAACTCTTTTGATGTCTGTTGTTTTCCCCGGCAGGATTTTCTTCTGTGTCCCCAAGTTTTTGCTTTCCTCTGGTGGTCATGTTTTCCCCACAGAGATCTTGGGCTTGCATATCATATCCATATCATATCATGTTCTCTTAGGACAAAAATTAGGTTTTCTGTATTTAAGTCTCTCCCATCTTGTAGAGACGAAGATGTCAATCTTCATATCTCCGGATTGAAGAAACTTAAATAGGGGCAGCTGTAACACCCTAATTTTTGCCCTAAAATTTTCTTTGCATCTCATCTGCATTTTGCATACAAACAAGATCGCACTGGTTGTACGGTTCTTCTCGGGTTAGGATTATGCCTCGCAGGGGATCACCGTCGTCTTTAATTGTTTTATTTGATGGTGTTTACTAACCATTAATCAAAATCCAAAAATATTTTGTTTCCTTTTTGCTAACCTTTTTTTCCAGGAAGAGGAACCATATAAAAATGCGAAAAAATAGCAGTCCTACAGCTCGAATAAATTTCACAAAAAAGTCGAAGACGATTCGCAAATAATTCAAAATTATCAGATCAAGGATTTCCCAAGTTAATTGATTCATTCAAAGGATCTCCAAGGTTCACGTGTTTATTTCTTTGACGTACACAAGAATCGGGCCGAAACAACCAAGCAGCTAGTTTTGAACAAAAAATTCAAAATTCAGCTTGGTTAACCGGTTAACCAAATGGTTAACCGGTTAACCAATGCGAAATTTGAATTTTTTATTTCAAATTCAGCACCCTTAGATCATTGATTTAATTGGAATATTCTAGATCCATTGTTTTCTGATTTCTCTACATCACTTTGATCATTTCCTACCATAAACCCTCACTAATCACCACTCTTTTCCATTTCCCACCAAAATTCCAATTACCAAACCTAAATTCAAATTACCAAAGCAAGCTCCATTCCACCAAATTTCCATACCTAAGGCCTTTAAATAGGACCACAATTTCATTCATTCCACAACCTTTTGATAGCCACAAAACCTCTTGCAAAATACTCCCTCAACACCAAATTCTCCAAAGCTCATTTTTCTTTCTTTTGAAGTTATCAAGAATTCACATTGAATTCTTGATTAACTTGAGCTAGACCTTCATCCTTTCATTCTTTTGCTCATCAATTTCAGTAGATCTAAGCTTGTGTTGGTTCAATTTGAAGAAAATCTTTTGGTAATTCATCTTCCTCCATAAACCCATATTCACCATCAACATTCAAGATGTAGATCTTTGGTGCTTTTGTTTCTAGATCCTTCGGATCTTTATTTGTTGTTTGATTACAGGGATTCCACTGTATTTTGGTTTTACAAATCGTGCAAATTCAGATCATGATCATCCAATGTTTGAGAAAAGGTTTCAAAAATGGATCATGCTGAATTTTATGCATTTTTCAGCATCTGGTACAGCGTTAACCGGTTAACCATTTGGTTAACCGGTTAACCAGTTTAAAAATAACGCAATTTGTCCAAAATCTGCTTGCGTTAACCGGTTAACCAATTGGTTAACCGGTTAAAACAAGTCAGAATGGTGTTTTTGGCTTGTTTCAAGCCCCTTTTTGGTTCCTCTTTCTTCTTCTTCTTCCTCCCTTTTATTTTTACCTTGGGAAGCATTTTTGGGAGTAATTCCTCCTTAATTTCAATGGACTTTGGGTGTAGATTAGAGTAGTTAATGTTCATTAATTCAAAACTACCTTTAAGTGGATTATTCAATTCATTTAAGGTACTTTGCATTAGTGATACATTTTCATGCTTGAATCCATCAAGATGAGTGATTGAACTTAAGGATGGAAGAATACCATAAGTACGGCTCAATTTGGTATTCATCTTTAGTTTTGTGCGGTATCGCGTTCGGATAACGATTTACATATCGTTTATCTCGCATGCATTAGCACTAACATTATGCACCTTAATTGGTGGTGGCCGGCCTCATTTGTAGGGTAATTACTTCGTAAATTACTCGGCGATTGCTTAACATAGACCTAAATGTGTCTCGACTTCAGAATAAAAATCTAATTGGGTACTTACACTTTCGTGGACCGGATCTCTTGTTGATCGCGTAATCCCAAAGTGGTTAATCATATTGCTTCAAGAATCGAGACTTGTGAATTTTTGATGCGTATGTGCATTGGGTCTCCCAATCGCCTTTCAAATTTCATTGAATTCGGTTCGGTTTGCCTTGATTAATCGCTATAATGTAAGATGCTAAGCGGATCCGGTTGCCTTCGATTTTGGTTACTTTCCTTTTTGGTTGTGGTTGATTAAGTTCACCATACCATTATTATATGAATATTATTATACTATTACTACTATTAATATTTTAGATTCTTCCATTTTTATTTCTTTTGTTACTAACATTTAATTTCTTGCATTTTTATTGTCTTTATTCTATTTTGCTTTACTCATCCATATCATGTTTATTATTTGCTCTTATTATTTGTTGATTGATTTTCTATTTGTCCGTTTGGACACAAAAAATTAATAAAGGATTAAACCTCTAAAAAACTTGTGATTTTAATTTTTGGACTATTGGTTACTATCCTTAGCATTTGGAGTGGAGATTTGGGCTTAGATTCTTAGGACACCTCCTTTGCCTTGATCTTCAAAAAGTTGGATTTAGCCTTTATTTGGCCATTTGCTAGCTTATAAGGATGGAACTCTTATGCTCATAATTTGGAATGTCATCAAGTTTGGTTAGATCTTTCTTCCCTTATCTCTTTATTTTATTTTCTTAGGATAGTCACTTCATCTCCTCCCACTTCTTAAATTTTCAAATCTTCTTCCTATTTTCAAAACCTTCTTTGTTTTCAAACTTCAAACGTTTTCGCAATCAAACCTTGACTTAGGTCAAGCGATTTTACCCTTTTCATTTTATCTTCTTAATAAATGTTAATCCATGTAAGCATATTGAAATTCTCTTCTCAAAGTCTTTAAAAAATCCAAAACTCACTCAATTGTTTTTGTGCCTTTGTGCACTTTTCTTTTCATATGTTTAGATATGATTCATTCTTTCTAGCGGAATTATTCGCTAAAGAATGACGACTTATCTCTACATTTTAAAATCAATTCAATTCATTGTTTCTTTTCAAATTTTGTACCACGAACTACGAGGTTTTGATCTCGCATTGCACTTTGTGGGTACGTAGGCATGAGGCATTAAACCTCTTCAAACACAAAAATATAAAAAAAAATGTTTCTCTTCTCATCTCTCCAATCTCTTTCAAACAAACCATTTTCAAACCAAAAGCGGTAAATTTTTCAAAGGGCTCCCATGGAGTACCACAAACATTTTGGGTGCGTAAAACCTTATCATTGTGTAACCTATCCCCTTACCTGTTTCTCTGATGTGTTTCTTTAGCTTTCTTGCTTTTAGATTCATTAGGTTTTATTCGCTCCTTTTTCCTTTTTCCTCTTGGAATAAAATAAAAGCGCGGTGGCGACTTTGTTTACCTTGAGTTAAGTTAGCTAATAGCTTACACTCATGATTTTACCGCTACAAACCTGCTTATGTTTTCACAGTTGATAGTGGTGAAGATAACAAACCTTGGTATCATGATATCAAGCATTTCTTGAAGGCTCAAGAATACCCAGCTGGGGCATCCAGTAAGGACAAGAAGACCCTCAGAAGATTGGCAGGAGGTTTCTTCTTGAATCAAGATGGTGTGCTATACAAGCGAAACTTCGACATGGTTCTGCTCAGATGCGTGGATAGACATGAAGAAGACCTGTTGATGCAAGAGTTTCATGAAGGCTCCTTTGGTACCCATGCTGGAGGACATGCTATGGCCAAGAAATTGTTGAGATCGGGATATTATTGGATCACCATGGAATCCGATTGCTGTAAATACTCCCATAAGTGTCACAAGTGTCAGATTTATGCTGATAAGGTCCATGTACCTCCGAATCCATTGAGTGTCATGTCTTCACCATGTCCGTTCGCCATATGGGGCATTGATATGATTGGCAAGATCGGGCCGACAACTTCTAACGGTCATCGCTTCATCCTGGTTGCTATAGACTACTTCACGAAGTGGGTCAAAGAGGCATCTTATGCCAATGTCACTAAACAAGTGGTAGCTCGATTTATTAAAAGAGACATCATTTTCCGATACGGAATTCCTAAAAGAATCATTACTGATAATGGTTCTAATCTCAACAACAAGATGATGGCTGACTTGTGTCGGGATTTCAAAATAGAGCATCACAACTCTTCTCCATATCGCCCGAAGATGAATGGCGCCGTCAAGGCAGCCAACAAGAACATCAAGAAGATCGTGCAGAAGATGGTTGTGACGTACAAAGACTTGCACGAGATGCTACCATTTGCGTTGCATGGGTACAGAACATCAGTGCGTACTTCAACAGGGGCAACCCCGTTCTCACTGGTGTATGGTATGGAGGCAGTCCTACTAATTGAAGTGGAAATCCCCTCGTTGAGGTTAATGATGGACATTAAGCAAGATGAAGCTGAGTGACTCCGGTCCAGGTATAATCAATTGAGCCTCATTGAAGAAAAGCGCCTAGCAGCTGTATGCCATGGACAGTTGTATCAGCGGCGGATGAAGCAGGCTTTTGACAAAAAGGTACGACCACAGAGGTATATACCAGGTGACTTGGTGATGAAAATGATTCTTCCTCCTCTTAACGATCACAGGGGCAAGTGGACACCCAACTATGAAGGACCGTTCGTGGTTAAAAAGGTTTTCTCAGGTGGAGCCTTGATGCTGACAACCATGGACGGAGAAGACTTCTAATCCCCTGTCAACGCAGACGCAGTAAGAAAATATTTCGTGTCAAAAGGACCCGCTAGATAAAAACAGAATAAAGATCCAGGCAAAAATGGGCATCCCGACGAGCCAAAAACAGAATAAAAGGCTCGGGTAAAAGTTAGGGAAATCTTGAAAAAAAATGTACACTCGCTGAGTTGAAAAGCCACATCGGATAGCTCAGGCAAAAAAAGGGTATCCCGGTGGATTGAAAACCTGAAAGGGCGATCCACGCAAAAGAGGGATTAACACGAATGACTGTGATCTGTGAGATTCGTAACTTATCTGCAGTTGAGGTTATTCTAAGGGTTGAAGATCAATTCAATTACCTTTCTTGAGGGGCAGAGCGAGCGGATCATCTTGAAGACATACGAGTCATAACCGGGTTGAAGCTTGATGAGATCCACTCATTGCATTGCCAATAGGATAGTTTGTTTTCCTTTTTGGTTGTTTCCTCTTTCCAGGGAACTGCTTCTGTTGTATTGCCTATTCATGGCCATTTTTTCCGAATCAATAAAAATTCAACTTCAGTCAACTTGTGACTATCTGCTTCTCGTTTTTGTTTTTCATCTAGCATTGATTGATTGCGAAACGCCCAACAAATTGTGATTTATATTATGTTGTGAACATTTGAATGCTTTTTAACTCGTGCAGGAAGACAAAAACATTTAATACAACTCTAAAAGGGTGTCAAGATGCCCAGATAATGATTCATGCTACGAGCCTGGGGCAGGCAGGTCCCAAACTAACTCTCCATGTTGCAGGCACTATCGATTGTGTTTATGCAGGTATAGGTACAGGTGTTGCTAACAGAGCTAAAAGCAAATTCCCAGGAGGAACTTTTCTTTATGCTTGAACAAGAACAGGTGTCTTCCAAGGTGTCTCCAGTCATCCCCAGAAGTTGGAAGTTGAAATCTCTCCCAACAAGGAAGAAAAATGTGGGTGTCCTCCCCAGACATAAGCTTTCCTACAAATACAGGGGCAATTCCTAGAAGTACAAGGAGTGTCCTTCCTCCCCAGCAGTTTGCTCCCTCAGCAGTGTCATGCCTCTGGTTCCCAGCCAAGTCAGGAGGTCTCCACTTCCTCACCAGAGTGCAAGAAGGATCCATCTCCGGCAGGGTCTTAGCTCTCCAATCTCAAAGTCCAATTTATTTTTGGCAGTGGCGGCTGTTCAGAGCCGGTGTATCATTGACAGCCTTCCCCGCAAAATTGTCTCCTCCTCATCAGGATGGATTAGATCAGTGCAGTGATCATCGTTTCTCCCCAGTCAAGCCATCTGGGATACTTGCAGTCTCCTTGTCAGGAGATCCTTTTGCATTCTCATACGCATAATCATCATTAAATTTGCATCCTCCAAAGCGTAGCATTTCCATCATCATAGAGCATTACGCCATAAATTCAAACATATGCATGCCAGCATGGGCCAGTTTTGAGGTATATTACATATAACCTATAATATCTTCTCAACCTGAAGTACTCCGCAAAGAGGATACCAACATCATTTTTTTCAGACATCCTTGTCTTTTGAAGTCAATGTTTGTCACTTATTCCGCGTCTTGTTTGGTACAACAGTCGCGTTGCAGGTTCTCGTTTTGTACAACGGTCCTATTTGCATGGGCTCTCGTTTATGTACAACGATCCTGTTCCATCTTGTCCTATTTACATTGCAGTTTCTGGTTATCGACTGAGGCCAGTATACCATTGCGTCTCCATTCGAGGATGGTTTCGTGTTAGATCCGAGGATCTTTTGAGAATTGTCATCTGAGGATGGAATTCTTTTCTTCAAGTCCTTCTGAGGTTGATCTTGTTGTTGTGGCTATCATTCGAGGATGATAGAACATTTTGAGCTTATTGATTAAGGTCAGTTTGTCTCTTTTGCAAAGTCTATCTGAGGTCAGTCTTTGTGTTTCTGGTTATCGATTGAGGCCGGTATATCATTGCGTCTCCATTTGAGGATGGTTTCGTGTTAGATCCGAGGATCTTTTGAGAATTGTCATTTTAGGATGGCATTATTTTCTTCAAGTCATTCCGAGGTTGGTCTTGTTTGTGTTGTTGTGGCTATCATTCGAGGATGATAGGCCATTTTGAGCTTATTGATTGAGGTCAGTTTGTCTCTTTTGCAAAGTCTGTCTGAGGTCAGTCTATGTGTTTCTGGTTATCGACTGAGGCCGGTATACCATTGCGTCTCCATTCGAGGATGGTTTCGTGTTAGATCCGAGGATCTTTTGAGAATTGTCATCCGAGGATGGCATTCTTTTCTTCAAGTCCTTCTGAGGTTGGTCTTGTTTTTGTGGCTATCATTCGAGGATGATAGACCATTTTGAGCTTATTGATTGAGGTCAGTTTGTCTCTTTTGCAAAGTCTGTCTGAGGTCAGTCTTTGTGTTTCTGGTTATCGACTGAGGCCGGTATACCATTGCGTCTCCATTCGAGGATGGTTTCGTGTTAGATCCGAGGATCTTTTGAGAATTGTCATTCGAGGATGACATTCTTTTCTTCAAGTCCTTCTGAGGTTGGTCTTGTTTTGTGTTGTTGTGGCTATCATTCGAGGATGATAGACCATTTTGAGCTTATTGATTGAGGTCAGTTTGTCTCTTTTGCAAAGTCAGTCTGAGTCAGTCTTTGTGTTTCTGGTTATCGACTGAGGCCAGTATACCATTGCGTCTCCATTCGAGGATGGTTTCGTGTTAGATCCGAGGATCTTTTGAGAATTGTCATTCGAGGATGACATTCTTTTCTTCAAGTCCTTCCGAGGTTGGTCTTGTTTGTGTTGTTGTGGTTATCATTCGAGGATGATAGACCATTTTTGAGCTTATTGATTGAGGTAAGTTTGTCTCTTTTGCAAAGTCTGTCTGAGGTTATTCTTTGTGTTTCTGGTTATCGATTGAGGCCAGAATACCATTGCGTTTCCATTCGAGGATGGTTTTAGTTCTTGATCCGAGGATCTCTTGTGAGTTGTTATTCGAGGATGGCATTCTTCCCATCATATTTTATTACCCACGGTGTGCAAATATTTAGGTTTTATTCGAGTATTCAATCACTCCTTATCTTGAACGTATAAAAGCTATTGCAATTATTCGTTCAGGCTCGCAAATGATTGAATAGGGGCAGCTGTAATACCTCAAAATTTTGCCCTCTTATTTATTACATTAATTGGCTTACACTTCGCGTTCATATGCATCTCCAGTAGGTCATAACATCATAATCATGCATTTCATTGAGCTCCTAAGACATGGGGTCAAGGAATGTTCGAGCGGTTTGAGTTCTGTATGTTCAAAGACGATTTACCTGGAAGTTACGCTCATGTTGAGACCTGGTTTGAACTCTCATCATCATGAGTACTGTAAACACCCCAAATTTTCCCTCACTTATATCACACCATGGCTTGTGGTCTTTCATGTTTGCATAATCATAAGCATTACACCTCATATTGCATATTTGTTTCAGCTGCATAGTTCAAGCTCATCTGCATCTAGGGTTTGTGATCTGAGCAGTCCAAGAATCCATCTGAGCCATCCCAAAGGCTTCAAAGCTTTCCAAGAGGGTCCATTTGTGTTCTATCATCATATTATACTCCTCAAAGTTCATGAAAGTCAAGGGATCACAAGAACTGGCAAAGGCATGGAAGCAGAGTTAGGGTTTCACTACACAAATGACCAAAATTAGGGTTTTGGTTTCAGAGGCCTTAACTCCAAATTTTTGGGCCATTCTTGTTTCTAATGTTCTTAATATGTCATAAGGATCATGTGTACCAAGTTTGATGAAGAAACTCATTGTGGAAGTCATCTGTTCATTGGGTAACTTCTTGAGCAAGTTAAGTAAAAATCAGGGCATCTAAGGCCCCCAACAATGGAACCAAAGGGGTATTTTCATCAAATTGAAGTTCTATGATCTTTATTTGATCTTAGAAGTGGTTGGAAGTTCACAATATTGAAGAATTTTGAGCCAATTGCAAACTTGCCATTTTTGGAAATGACTTGAAATGCAAACTTTCCATTTTGGGAAAGTTTTTCAACCTCCGCTTTCATAACCAAAAATGCTTCAAATGAAAAATTATTGGTCATGAAAGTTGTATATTGGGTCTTTCCCTTTTCAAAAAGTACAAGAATATGTCTTGATTCATCATAGAACTCAAGATATGGCCTTTCAAAGTTGGCAAAAATCCTATAATTTCAAGTTTCATGTCAAAGAGGGATTTTGCAATTTGGCATGTTCAAACATTCTAATGACTTCTAATGTGCACAAACACTTCATAATATGTCAAACAAACCACAAAAGATCAAAATTGTGCATTGAACCTAGGGTTTTCATGACTTATGATCCAAGAAACTTCAAAGAGGGAATTTTGCAAAACATGTGATAACTCTTCATCCAAGCCTTCCAGCACATCAAAACCAATCCCATGGCCATCCTTGAACCCAGCTGAGGCCAGACACCCCATGAAATCTCCTCTGACCCGTGCTCATACCTCAAGTACACAAATCTTGACATTTTGTAAAAACCCACCATACCAATCAGCCTGTGCCACAACAATCTCTGGCTAATCAACATACATTATGTGAACCCTAAGGACTCAAAAGAACACAACATTGAGGCCTGAATCCACACACACTCAGAATCACAAAACTTCAAGTAACCTTCCCTTAATCGAATTTCATAACACAGCCAACAAAAATCACAAACTCTTCCACCAATCAACTCAGCATCACCCCAGGATCATTTCCCACCCATCACCATAGCCTAAAACACCCTCAAACCAAAATACGATTTCTGCTTACTCAGAACTGGAACTCTTGATTCAGCCAAAATAAACTCATTTCAAGCATCACAATAGACTCAGAGGGATCAAAGGAGGTGGTTTGCACAAAAGAAAGGGTCAGAAAGCTCAAGAACACAAAGCTTCAACTCAGGTAGCTATGATGAACTTTTTTTCTAGAACTCTTGTTTTAAGTTTCTAAATGATTCCTTGTGCTCCCCTGATCATATTGATTTGATTTGTTTTGAAAATGATTGAGAAATGGCCATGTATTGACTCTCTGAAATTTTTCCCGTAAAACTTGATTGCTTCGATTCTTGTTGTTGATGTAATATAAATGAATTTCGTGCCTGGATTCTTGTTTGTTGTTGTTCATTGATCATTTCTGGAGAGTTTGATGCATTTTGGTGGCGTATTGAGTGAGATGGCATGAGGGTGTGGCCGGAGAAGATGACCGGAGCTTAGCTCCGGTCACCTGAGATTAATTAGGGCTAATCCTGTTTAAATCCCCAGTTTAAATCTTGGCCTTTGGATTAAGATTAGGGTTAGCGTGTGTACGGCTAGGATTAGGTCATTAAACCCTAAAAATAATTAATTAATTTAAATAGGATTAATTAGTCAGGAGTGATCTGGGCCCTTGTTTCACGCGCGCAGTCAAACTTTTCCCCTTGGATTTGAATCTGAGCCCTTAGATCAGCATACCATCCATTTAAATCATTTTTATTTCATTTTTTATTACATTTTCTTGCATAATTTATTTAAAATACCAAAAAGCATCACAAAAATATTTTCTTTTGCATTCTGACTTTAAATATTTTTCTCATTCCAAAAATGATTTTTATTTTATTTTTTGCATTAAAAAAGTAATTTTAAATTATTTAAATGTTATTTTTAATTAATTAAAGTGTTTTAATTAATTAAAAATACATTTAGGTTTCTAAAAATCACCAAAAAAATCATGAATCATCTCAATGCATTTAGAAACATTTTCAAACTGTTCACAGAAATTTCTTTTTAGGTTTGATCATAGTTTGCAAATTTTCTTTGAATTAAGGGTCATAAAAATCATATTTTTGAACCCTAAATTTGAAAAATCATTTCTGCCTAACAAAGAAGAGTTTGAAGTTGATTCTTTTTTAATTGTGTTAAATATTGCATGTAGTTTATAGGTCATTTTCCTCATTAATATATCTTGCATTTTCAATTTGATTTGCATATTTTCTTTTGAACCACCCAAAAACCCTAGAAAACTTAGGAAAATCATAACTTTTGATTGGTTAGGCTTCTGACCCTCTCCTTTGGGGTGTGACCTAGTATGGTATTAGGGTTTGTTTGAGCTTGATTGCAAATTTTTATCATGTCATATGCTTCTGTTTTATCCTTTTGCATCTTACATGTCCATGTAACCCTAATTTCTCATGTTCATTTGCATTCACCTTGCATATGCATCATTTGATAAACTTGCCATGACATTCATGCATTCATATGTCATCTTAGACATATTAGGACATGTTAGAACCTTGCTTGATCATCTCTTCATTCATTTTCCATGATTAGCATTCATTTCATTTCATAAACTTTCATGTGTTTTCAAACTTCAAAGCATGCCTCCTTTGCATCTCATCTTTGTATGGTCACACATATGTATTTTGTATGCCTTTGCATCATCTTGCATGACATTTACATTGCATATACACTTCTGACTTTGGTCTTTGCATCTCATTTCACTTCATTTCTTTATGCTTTGTATCTTATGCATTCATGCTAACACTTTCAGGTTTGGTAAGTTATTTTGGGAGGTGGATTTGCCTTCACCTCTCACTTCTTCTTATCTCTTTCATTTGCATTCTTAATTGTATTTTAAGTGAACTTGTTCACTTGTGTTCCATTTCTCTCACTTTCTTTCTTTAAGATTACTTATCTTTTTCTTTGAAGTAAGTAACTTATTCTCTCGCTTCCTCCTCCTTTCATCTGCTTCTTCCATTGGTGGCTTCCTTGAAGATCTTTCCTTAAGCCTCATAAACCATGGGATATCCAAGCATGATAATAATTAGGGTTGTGATTAGTACCCCTTAGCTTTTTGAGTCTCCTTGAGTCTCTCTTCTCATCTCAATAATCAGAGACTAAACTCTTAAAGTTTTAGGACTTTGGAATTAGGGTTATGCATGCATCCTTCTATTAGGATGGAGTGTATAACTTTAATAATAAGTGTTAAACCTTTAATTTGTTTAAATCTCTTAATCAAATCATCCTAATAATCACTAAGACTTTATCTTGTAACTTGGGCCTTACATTAGGGTTCTAATTCTTCCTTATGGTTAAGAAGGACTAACCCTAGTGTTTAATGGACAAGTCCCCCTCAAGTTGTCTTACAAACCATAAAATCCATTTCTTAATCTCACCCCTTAATTAAAATCCACTTAATAAAGGTTTGTTATATAATGAATTTAGTCCCTAACCATGGATTAAGTTGAGGTATCTTCCTCAGCTTAAGTGTTCTCATCTATTATCCTTCTATTAGGATGGTGTAATGAGCCCACTAATTTGTGATTAGAGATTAAACTCATTACTTAACACTAAACAAAAACCCAAAAGCATCTAAATAATCATAAGTAGGTTAATGAGCATTCACCCTTTTGCACTGACACTTGTACATTTCTTTTCCAGCTTTTGCACACAGATAGCACATACACTACCCCTTTAAACAAAATCTTTTAAGCGTGGATCCCGTCGAGTACGAAGGACAATCTGGGTGCTAATACCTTCCCAGGTTGTAACCAACCCCCTTTCTCAGTTTCTCTGGTTCGCAATCGTCTTATCCATCTCTTTCCAGGTTTATGCAGCATTACCTTTCCTTCGGGATAAAAATGCCTAGCTGGCGACTCTATTCATCTTCATTTCATTTTCTCTCTTCGCCGACCGTTCGCGCTTGTACCGGGTTGCAAATCTTCGGGAGCGACAACTTGGTGACTCTGCTGGGGATTCTTATCTTGTAACCAGGGCTTCTGGTTCTTTTTGTGGGTTTCTCCTAGAGCTTGTTTGATTTGTGTTTATGGGGGTCTTATGTGCTACTTGTGCTTTTGTTTATTGCTTTATTTATTGCTTGCTGTACAACTTTATTTACTACTTTCATTTACTGTTTATATGCATTTCATACTGTTATCATATCATCTGTGTTGGATCTGTTGTTTCCTTTGGTGGGAGGGACATTGAGTGAGTAAGGTTCCATACCAGGGACCCGAGTGACACATAGGATAGAGTGGCTTCATATTCTTTCCCATTCCATTTCAGTCTGGTGCAGGAATATGAAACACGGTCCAGACATGGGTTTCTTCTTGAGAACTCTGTGCTACGGATTTCCTGTAGTACTAGGGCTATCTGGGAAGCCTGCTAAGTCTGGATGACCTTTTTATGACCTTCAGCATCTGAGGTGAATTAGAGGAGGATCCTTTATGATTATTGTAAACACTGTACCTCCGGGTTGGAAGTGTTTACACTTCTCATTACTGATCCAAGTCTGAGGATCCTTATTCTAGAACAATACATGTGAGGGGGTTGGGATGTTTAAAGGTTTGTAGGAACCCTTGGCCTCATCATACCATTGTTACTAATATTGTTTTAAGGTTGTATCATTTTGGACTGTTCTTGTGAAACCCTAGATTTGTGACTCTTTATTTGAGTCCCCCACCTGGTTACTGGTTCTCTAAACCTTCATCTGGACTTATGAACACACATGAAACTTATCAAGGAAGATAACAGATCCAGCACTTGATCACAAACCCTTTGCATATCATTCCGCATACATCATTTTGCATCATTTAACATTTGTCTATTTGTTTTACAGGGTATCCACATCTTATCTTTGGTTTGGTTTTGACCTGTTCTACTGCTCAGATTCCTTCAGCTGTCTACATCAGCTACCTTCACCAGTTATCTTCACCAGAGATTCCTTTCAGTTATCTTCACCAGTTGTCTTCATCAGAGACTCTTCTTCAGCATCTTCTTTAGTTGCCTTTATCAGCAGTTACCCTCAGTCTTCTTCACCAGCATCCATTGTCAGCATGGACACATCCAGGAAGAGCAACATTACCTATCATTTCTTTGAGCCCACTCTGACAGTCATCAGACAGATTCAGTCTCTCATCACTCCTGATCATGTCCCTTTATTCAGGGAGCATTATGGTGGCATTATGGACATGATCATGGACGTGGATGCATCCCAGATGAGCATGATCCACACCTGTCTCCAGTTCTATGAGCCTCCTTTAAGATGTTTCACTTTCCCAGATTTTTCAGTTGGGACCTTTGATGGAAGCGTTCTCCATGTTGTTAGGTGTCCCCATCAGGAGAGGGATTCCTTCCAACCCTGAGATGGTTGCTCCTAAGAATGAAGATGTAGCTAGGGCTTTACACTTGGAGTCCACTCTTATTGACCAGAATATGACCACCAAGGATGGAATTTCAGGCCTTCATTTGGATTTCTTGGTTACTCGGGCCACCCTGCATGCTGCAGCAGGAAAATGGGATACTCTTTGTGCTCTTCTGGCCCTCAGTATATATGGGATCATTTTGTTTGCAGACGAACCTAAGTTTGTAAGCAAGAGTGCTACCCACCTTTTCCTGTTGAGGAATCCAGTCCCTACCCTGCTTGGAGACTTCTACTACTCAGTGCATCAAAGGAATGAAAAACAGAGGGGAAGATTAGTCAGATGTTGTGCACCTCTCTTCTACTGTTGGTTGTTAAGGCACTTGCCGAAGTTGGACACTTTCTTGAATCCTCATCAGCCAAGGAACTGGGATAAGAGAATGATTGCTCTTACATCAGAAGACATCAGGTGGTGCACTCAGAGTACCAAAGGCAAAGATATCATCACCAGTTGTGGGCAGTATCCCAATGTACCCCTGATTGGAGTAAAGAGTTGCATCAACTAAAACCCTTTGCTGTTCAAAAGGCAATTAGGGTATGCCTTGGTGCATCGACCAAGAGAGCAAGACTTGACAGAAACCCTCTATTGTGACATTCAGCACAACCTTGCCATTGCCAGACAAGCAGCCTGGGCTTGGGACAATATTCAGACAAATGGGACAGCTATTCTTGGCAAGTGCAACAACATAGCTTCAGCTCAGTATCTTGATTGGTCTCGTGTCAGGGGACAAATCACCCGCATGCCATTCACCCTGGAGGATGTGCCTGGACCATCAGCTGTGGAGCCTGTAGTTATAGTCAGTTTAGAGGAGTTTGAAAAGTTGAAGCAAATGAATGCTCAGCTTTCTGAAGCTTTGAAGAAGACCCTCTGGGAGAGGAATGATAGTCGTCTGGACAATGAAAGGTTAAAGAAGCTCCGGATTGAGCATATGACCAAGATTGAGAAGACAGATTATTACATCAGAAGGGCTAGAGCAGGGGAGTTAGTATTGAAGAATGCTTGCAAGGAAGCCAAGATTCAAAAGGCCAGAGTTGAACACTACTTGGAGGAGAGTCAGGCTAGGTGGATCAGGATCACTGAGGCTCGTTCCCAGGAAGATCAGAGGACCCAGGCTAGGGTAAAGCAGCTGGAGGCTAATGAGAAGAAGAATCAGGAATCCTTGTTAGCAACACAGAAGGAGATCTCCGAGTTGAAGCTCCGGGCGGGGTTGAAGAGATCAAAGGACCAGGATAAGCATAAGAAGTTGGCAAGTGCCATTGCAACTAGGAACCTTCTTATCAGGACCATCACAGAGCATCCAGTTGGCCCAGTGACTGAGGCTCTCCTGAAAGAAGTCAGAGAGGATGATTATGGATTGGATGTTTGATTCCTTTGGTTGTACTTCATTTTGATTGTATTTTTTGTTGTTGTATTTTGACCCACTATGGGAACTTTGTTGTAATCAAACTATGTATCTTCACTATTTGTAATATATGGTTTGTTTTACTTCATGGGCTTTATCTCTCTGCAACATCATCATTTCCTCGAGGTATAGAAAGGTCAAAACCAAAGAACCAAACCGGATACCCTTGGAAGACAAATAGGCATATTGCATTGCATACTAACATCCTTTCTTTGTTTTGTAGGTTTTTGTTTTTGTTGTTGTTTCTCACTTTGTTGTGGTTTCAGGAAACATTGCTCGTAGAAGAGTGTTCCCCGTCAATAGAGTGCACTGGTATCTGACAAGAAACAATCTTCCGGACTTACAAATGGATCAAGTTCAACAGGATTTTACTAATGTGAGAACCCAAATGGCCAATGAGAGGACTGAGATGAGGGCCCAAATGAATCAATTTATGGCAGTGATGACTGGTTTGGCTCAGAGCCAGGAGATACTGAGAGAGTTAGTCGAGCGGAAAACTCCCGAAGAAAACTATCTAGGTACAGGGGGTACCAACAACAACGATCACGTACAACCTCGTACTGATCCCCCGGAGTTTGGACCTCATCTGAACCCAGAAATCAATGCTATAAGAAACACCCAAGGTAACACTGGAGGGAGGGCCTTGCAGGAGGACCCTCAAGAAGAACAATTTATTGTGGTTGGGGCAGGAGACGGAGTCTACGATCGTTAGTTGGATGAAATAGCATAAAAGCTAAGGTCTTTGGAGTCTCAAAACTCTCTGGGTTTTGATGTCATGGATATGGGATTAGTGGAGGGAGTTAGAATTCCTCACAAGTTCAAACCTCCCTGTTTTGAAAGATATAATGGCACATCCTGCCCACGTACCCATCTTCAGTCTTTCCTGGGGAGATTGAAAGCCTGCACCATGGATGAAAAACTGTGGATGTTTTACTTTGAGGATAGCTTGACAGGGGCATCCCGGGAGTGGTACTCTCATTTGACCAGGGCCACAGTTAGAAACTGGAAAGACTTGGCCGAAGCTTTCATTCGTCAATATCAGTATAATCTGAACATGGCTCCAAACAGAACCCTTATGATGGGAATGTCACAGTCTTCCCGTGAAAGATTTAGAAAGTACGCCCAAAGATGGAGGCAATTAGCTGCTTCCGTTCAACCCCCGATGTCAGAAAGGGAAATGACAGATATGTTCATGAACACCCTCTAGGGGACTTATATTGACAGGTTGGCTGCATTTTCTTCCACCAACTTTGCAGGCGTGGTTATAGATGGGGAAAGAATTGAGAGCTTATTGAAAATGGGAAAGATTTCTTACAACGGTTCCAGTTCAAGCAGTGCAAGGAAGCCATTTGCAGGGCCCCGCAGATCCAGTGAAACAAATTTTGTACATATGGGAAGGGGAAGACCCCAGTATCTGCCAAGATCAGTTGCCGCTATCACTATCCTTACTCCACCTCCTCAATACACTCAACAACCACAACAATTTCCTCAACAACCACAGTTTTCTCAACAAAGATCCTACAACAACAACAACAACAACCAACAACGCCCTTTTCAGCAACGACCATCTTAGATCAACAGGGTGATTGACCCTATACCAATGCCATATGCCACATTGTTGCCACAACTCCTAAATCTTAATCTTGTCGAGCTAAGGACTTTGGCTCCACCAGATCCTCAGAACCTTCCGAGAAATTACGACGTCAACGCCAGGTGTGCTTTTCATTCCAATGCACCTGGTCATGCTACAGAAAAGTGCAAAGCTCTGCACATGAAGGTCCAGGATCTGGTAGATTCAAAAGCCCTAAATTTTGCACCACCTCCAAACGTCACGAAGAATCCTATGCCCAGCCATGGTGGACCAAGGATAAATGCAATAGAGGAGGGCTCACCCATGAGTTTAATTGAAGATACTACACGTATTCAAACACCTCTAGAAGAGGTTAAAACTAAGCTTCTAAAATGCCAGGTGTTTCCAGGTTGTGAGGCCTGTTGTGAATCTTGCAAGGTTTCCGTCAATGAGTGTGCAAGCTTGAGGAATGGCATCAATGGCTTGATCAAAGAGGGTATTTTGCAAATAACAATAACCGATTCTACAACACCAGCAATTCCTTTTTCAACAACAAGTATTTCTCCTACAACTGCAAAGACAATTGTTCCTACAGACTCGTCTACAAAATCAGCAACCACTTCTTCCATCACTTCAACAAATAACAGTTCCATTGCATCTACTTCTACAACTACAGCAACCACCAACAAAGACGTCTCCACAGTCACTATCTATTATGAACCTGCAACGGTCCCTGTTTCCAACAATTATCAACAACAATATCAGCAACAGTTTCAGCAACAACCAAACTTCAATCAATCACCACCTACATCCACCAGAAGTCCTGTCACCATCTTTTATGATCCACAAACAATAACTGTCCCAACCTCTACTACAGTTAGTCCAGTCACCATCACGGTGCCAGGGCCAATTCCATATGATAAAGACAATGTTGTACCATGGCACTATGGTTCAGAACTTTACTGCAATGGAGAAAGAGTCCTTCTTGATTCTTCGGTTCACACTCCACAAATAGATAATTTCGGGGGAGGCGGAGGCTTCACCTAAAGCGGATGCCTCTTCGCGTCACAAGCTCCAAGAACTAGTACTGAGGAAGAGGCTACTACCAAAGCCAAAGGTAAAAGTGTGGCACCTGAAGAACCTGCACCAAAAGAGACCCATAAATCATCCTTTGATCAAGATGTGGATGAATTTATGAGGATAATTAAAAGAAGTGACTACAAGATTGTGGATCAGCTCCACCAGACCCCTTCCAAGATCTCCATCTTATCCCTGCTGTTGTGTTCTGAAGTTCATCGGGATGCACTACTTAAAGTCTTGCACGGTGCCTACGTGCCGAAGGAGATCACAGTGAATCAGCTCGAGACAGTGGTGTCTAATGTAAATACTAGCCATGGGCTAGGTTTCACCAATGTTGTCTTGACAACGGAAGGAATTCACCACAACAAAGCTTTACACATCACTTTGGAGTGTAAAGGGGCTGTGCTCTCGCATGTTCTTGTTGACACTAGGTCTTCACTCAATGTCTTGCCGAAGAAAGCTCTTGTCAAGCTCGAATATGATGGTATTGCTCTCCGACCAAGCAATTTGGTGGTCAGAGCTTTTGATGGCTCCAAGAGGTCTATTCTTGGAGAGGTGGAGCTGCCTGTGATAATCGGTCCGCAGGTCTTTCAGACTAATTTCTATGTGATGGACATTCAGCCGGCCTACAGCTGTTTGTTGGGTCGACCATGGATTCACGCCGTTGGCGCAGTTACGTCGACCCTTCACCAGAAATTGAAATATGAGTGGGAAGGACTGATTATCACCATCTATGGTGAAGAGGACATCTTTGTTAGCCATCTGGCTACATACAAATACATTGAGATGGATGGTGAAATTCATGAAACCATGAGCCAAGGGTTCGAAGCACTGAACGTCAATGAGGTGACAACTGAAGTATTTGCTGCATCCCAGGAGGATAGGATGGGTACTTCAATTGTCTCCTATCAGTAAGCCCGGAAAGTTGTTGAAGATGGAAATGCCCAAGGCTGGGGCAAGCTGCTACCGGTGGAGAAGAAGGAGGACCGATTCGGTTTGGGTTACAAACCATTCCGACAAGATCAAGCAGAGGCTGCTAAGGAGCCCAAGTTCATCAGTGGGGGGATGCTCACCCCATATGCTGTCAATAACGTGGAAGACGAGGCGGAAAGTGACCTCAACCTGGAGAGATGGATACGTCCAAGGATCCCGGGTCACCAAGTCCTTAACTGGTCTTCCCAGGAAATTATAAGGGTTACTCCTGCAGAGTAATTATTATTTCCTGCTTTTTTAAGCATGCATTAAGTCCTGCATCTTGCCCAGGGTGTCAGGACTCATTTTGTAATAGGGCCATATTGTAATTTTGTGCAAATAGAATATCAATGAATATCGGACATCTTTTGCAAACAATTCGCTTTTTCGCTCACTGTCTTTTCATTTTCTACTTTTGTACAAAACAATAAAATGGAAATGTTTTCAAAATAAATAACTTCATTTACCCTTTTTCTAAACAAGATTAAAATTGATCACTAAAACGAACAAATCTCAACCCTTGCAGAAATAATCCTCCAGATTGCACCGACAACAGCACTGATATGACCTTGTATGACTTTGACAATCCAATTAATCAAGCTGATGAAGGGGTTGAAGAAGACTATGAGTTACCTGAAGAGCTATCCAGGTTGTTGCGGCAAGAAGAGAAAGTGATTACTCCTCATCAGGAGGAGGTTGAAACAGTTAATCTTGGTACCGAAGAGGATTTGAAAGAAGTGAAGATTGGGGCCGGTCTGCAAGCTTCAGTAAAAGAACAACTTATCAACATGCTTCGAGAGTACGTCGACGTCTTTGCTTGGTCCTATCAAGACATGTCAGGTGTAACACGGTGGGAGAACTGACTTTCTATAAATGTTGCGGATAGCAAGAGTCGCCACCGACTTTTATTTTATCCAAAAGAAAAGGACATTAAAGAACAGGAAAGACCTATTTTTAAAAGACTTGAGTTCGGGGGGTATGTTATACAAAGGGAAGGTGTTAGCACCCTTTATATCCATGGTTATCCATGGGCTCTTAGTTACTTAGCTCACTTTATTTGTTTGTAAGAGTGTAGTGTGTGATTAGAAAAATTTCTTTAAGTACTTGGTAATGACCCTCGTATGGGTGTATACAAAGCCTAGTTTAGAAATTATGAGGTGTAAAAGTAATTTTGAAAAGTGTGAGCAAGTAACTATGAGGTACCTACCCTAGATTAAAGTCTTTCATGTTCTAGTATGTTCTTTCAATGGTAAGAATATCCCTATTATTAAGGAATAGGTAGTCATTACCTTGGATATGTAAGGGACAAGCGTAGGGTCATCGTATGGTCATAGAAAGCAACAAGCAAGGGTGTTTTTAGCAATTTGTAGGGACTTATCATCTTTTATTCGAAGGGACAAGATCATTATCGTAGGCAACCTCAAAGGGACTTGATCTTTAAAACTGTAGGGACTTGATGATATTTATGAAGGGACTTTGCTTAAGACACACTTATATTCGAGGGACTTGGCCATATAAAGGCAACCAAGAGGGGTAACTTAGGAAGTGCAAGATGGCGATCAAAGATCGACTTACATGTGTGAGTGTTTATATTCAAGTATTTATCTTATTTTAAGTTAATTATCTAAATTATTTTATTTACACATAGGTTATACACACCCTAAAGTTACTAACCATACAATAAAAATAATTACAAAAATAAAGCAAAAATATAAACCTATTACATGGCTTTAACAGTTACATAATAATAAAAATAATAATGATAAATATAATAATAGTAACAAATAAGCAATAATTAAATATTAGTAATAATAAATTAAAAATAAGGGTTAGAATAATAAAATAAAATAAAAAAGAATTTTAGCAAGAAAAATTAATATTAGAAAAGTTTTTAAGAATTAATTAAGAAAATAAGTCTAATAATAATAAACAAATCACAAATTATTTACATATTAAAAATAATGATTAATGATTTAATTAGGGTTTAGAGAAATTAGGTTAATTTTTAGGGTTAATAGAAAAATTAGGGTTAAGAAAATTAGGGTTAATTAATTAATCTAAACCTAATTAGTTAATTTATTTACAAAATTATTATTATATGGAAAAATATATTAAAAATATTAAAAATATTCTTCTCTTTTTTTTATAAAAGAAATAATAAGGTTTTTAATTGAAAAATTATTTTTATGATTTATATTTAATAAATTAATCAAAATAAAGTTAATATCTGGAAAAAATAGAAAATAAGAAAAAAGATGAGAAATTGACTAAAAAGATTGGACCTGAGATTTGAACCCAGGTCCTCTACCTCAAATATGTAGCACAAAACCAACCAGGCCAGCGCGCGCTGGTGAGATCTATATGACCCACAATAACTAAATAATAAACCTGCAAAAAAATAACAATTGTTAAAAAAATTGGGTGAATCTGGGAATCGAACCCAGTTTTTGTACATCACAGGCGTGCGCTACTACCACTGGACCAAACGCATTTCAACTTATATCAAACCTCAAAATTTAATTATATAATAAAACGAAATTTAAAAAAATGAATTTGGCGCCATCTGAGGTCATCTTCTACCTCCGTTCCTGACAATTTACCTGCGAAATCTCCTACGATATTTCCTGCGAATCCAGTTTCTTATGAAAAACTAGGTTTCTTCAAAGCTCGTGATACCTGTAATTTTTCCTCAAATTGAACACACCATGGTGTTGCCCACATCAAATACAGTTCATTTAAGTGATTATAATTCATTTATATTTACTAAATCATAAACCCCTAAGTTGAAACATAGAACCCTAACAATGGCGTTTTCGTATTCCGGCCATGAAACTGCAATCAATCAATCCAGAATCCTTCTAAACATTGCCATGAACTCATTTAAACAAGCAAAAATCATTGAAAACACATTATATGTTAGAATCGGAAAAAATTAAATAATGAACATAAACGAGATCGGTTCATGCGTTTTGTGATGTTATGGATGAAAATGGTGATTTAAATAGGTTCAATGAACATCATGGAAGAGATTGACTTGCTTAGAACGCATTGAAACTACCTCTACCAAAGAATCCAATTGTGAGCTTTTCTTTGAAAAGTTTGAAATTGTTCTTATGCTTGGAGGCTGCCAAAAATCGTCCTTATGCTTGCAGTGAGTTTGTGTATATATGATGAATGTAATTAGGTCAAAATATGCTGGATTTTTGGGCTTTGTAATGGTTACTTGATCATGAAGTTTCATCCTTTCAAATATTGAAAAATTTCTCATCAAACCTTTCCAAATTAGCCTAGCACGAATTTGTATGATTTCAATCAGTTTTGAATGATTTTTAAGAGTTTCTAGAATGAGAATCATATCCAAATATTGAGTTTTCATATTTTATTTAGATTTAATTTGATTTTTAATGGATAAAATCAAAATAAATAATAAATAAATAATAAAAAATCAGGACTTTGTTGCTTTGGGTCGTGCTTGAGGTCTTTGTATGGATTGGATCACAACATTGCAAGCCCATTTGGAAAAATTTGGTTTTAGGGCCCCATTTGCCTCATATACCTTCCAAAAATTTCCCAACTTTGCAAAGGCATATCTCCCTTACTTTTAAGGCTATGAGGGTGGTCTTGGACATTTTGGAAAGCTTAGAGAGTCCTATAACCAACCGCATTGGTCTCATGTCCATATCTTTTATCATTCTCATGTTATGCCCTTTGGAAGATGCTGACTTTTTGTTGACTCTTAAAATGAGCTATAATGTCTTAGCTCATACCTTCCAAATGAAGCATTTTTGGGCTTGGCTTGTGAGACACAAAGTTGTAGAGAATTCAATTTCCTTCAAAATGAGATTTGGATGGAAATTATTTGATGAAGCATGTGAAAGTTATGGTTGGTCAAAGTTCAGTTGACTTTTCCTATGAAAACCCTAATTTAGAAACTTCTGATTCTTGATGATCTGAAACTTCCTTGATGAATCATGATCAACCCTTGATAAAATGATGAATTTTATTTCATAAACTTGATGTTGGCGAAAATCATGAAGTTTGACTTTTATTTGACCACAGTTGACCTCAGTTTGACTTTTTGACTGCTTTGACTGATTTTAGCCTATCTGATCATCTGACTGAGCAAACCTTTTGGGAAAGCCTTGAAACTTGACATAGGGATTCTTGAATACATATAGGATTCTATGAAGCTTCACTTGAAGCCTTGGAAATCCATTTAGCCTGATGAAACTCAAAACCTTAGTTTAGAATGCATTGCTTAGGAGGATGCTTTGTCTGAGGGAATTATCAAACTTTCTGACTAATTGTGAACCTTGTGAACCTATTAGGATACCTTGTGAACCTTGTGAACCTCTTGGGATACCTTAGTACACAATGTTTTATCTGGGTGAGGGCAAATTTTGGGGTGCAACAGCTGTCCCTGTTCAATATTCTGAAACCTGAGGAGTTAGATTGGTATGTGTACCATTCGTGACTTGGAAGGTTGAAGGCGATTGAACACAAAAGCCCAAAAATTTGCACTCGCCGGTGCGTAAAGTAACACTGCCGATTGGTTACATATGCTGGAGTGGGCTTAAAGATGCCACTTAGAGGAACTGGAGATGGGCTTATAGATGCCATCCATAATATCAGAAGGTGATAGTATCTTTATGTTGTCACTGGATATCAGTACTAGGTCTTCGTATAGGCCGTCTCTGAATCATTTCTGTAACATGGTTTGAGTTGAATGTCAGCACTAGATTTTCGTATAGATCGTCTCTGCATTATCTCTGGGGGAAAAGAATATCCTTCATTAGGTGTCAGTACTTAGATCTTCGTATAGATCGGCTCTGAACCATCTTTAGGAACATACTTTAATTTAAGAATCAGAATCAAATCTTCGTGGCGATCTTTTCTGAATTTCTTTTGGTAATATCTTGGGCTACGTACAAGATCTTCGTATCGATCATTTATGTACCATCCCAAATATCATCTGTTGCATAGACCATTAGAAATAAATCTTCGTAGCGATTATCTCTTCTGGAAGTATCCTAGGTTAGGAAATAGATCTTCGTATAGACCATTTACATACCATCCCAAGGATAGAAAGAATATCAGGATTAAATCTTCGTGGCGATTACTCCTGAACTTCTTCTGAAAGAATCTCTTGGATTAAGTGCTAGATCTTCGTATAGATCATTTACACACCATCCCAAAGATATTTGACCATCAGAAATAAATCTTCGTAACGATTATCTCCTCTGGAAATATCCTAGATTAAGCACAAGATCTTCGTATAGATCATTTACGTACCCTTCCAAGGACAACTTGAGTATTGATCATCAGAAATGAATCTTCATAGCGATTATCTCTGAATTAAGTATCAGTACTAGATCTTCGTATAGATCATCTCTGAACTGTTTTGAGTCGTTGATAGTGATTATCTGCCTGCAACTATCCTGAAAAGAAAATGTTACTTTATGCAAGATTATTTAAGGTATGCATGTATGGCATGATGTACTTAAGTAAATGTCTTATGCACTATGGATGTGTATGCTGTGATATGATGTAAATGATGTATGTATGAATCATGTAGCCTGAAGTGTCTGGGTATCTCTATATAACAACTGCTAGCTGGGGAAGATAAATCATGGTTTGTTGCTGAGGAACATGAGGACTTTGTTCCCGTCTTGTTTAAGAATATCGTACTTAGAACCTCCCGTCTTCGTTCGTCGTTCTTTTTATTGAAGGAATAAGTTCCTGAGTATCCTGACTGAGGATAAAAGAGATGGACATAAATCCGAGAGGAGATGTTACTTGAAGTATCTTGTATGGATATCTGTAAAGATTACTCTGTGGGGATGAACCGGCGAAGTTTCGTTGAATTCCTACCTTCGTTCTTCCTTAGTAAATACTATTATTGCATTTTATGCATTTCTGGTAAACATCAATCATATTCAAAAGCATACAAACATTCAAACACAACCAATGGACGTTTTCGTTTAATTAAACAAGGTAAGAGTAAATTTGAATTCAAAGACGAGACTTTATTTATTTAGAAAGTGGCCTATACATAGGAAAGCTTGTACAAGGAGACAAAAATCCTAGTAAGAGGAATTCGTAACAATTTTTTTTTACAAAAACAAAGAAAAACAGCTATGTGAAAAATAATCCTATTGAGTTCCAATTCTACTATTGCCATTATCTTCAAATATCTCATCCCTGGATGTTGAGATGGAAATGATTGGATTGATCTTTATCTGTTTGAACTTGATCCAAGTAGCACAAATAATTGGAGTTACATGAGTGATCCAACGAGACATAGTCATACACTTTAATCCCTAACTTTTGCCTGGATTGCCCCTTTAGGTTTTCAATCCATCGGGATAACCTTTTTTGCCCAAGCCGCCTTTTCAGGTTTTCGACTTGCCGGGTGTACATTTTTTTTATATATATCCCTAATTTTTGCCCGAACCCTTTTGGTTCGCTAGGATGCCCTTATTTTTGCCTAGGCCAGTCAACCTAGCGGGTCTCTTTTTATGCGTAGTATTTTTTAACTATGTCTGCATTTACGGGTTGTGGGAAATCTTCACCATCAATAGTAGTAAGCATCATGGCACCTCCTGAGAATACCCTCATGACTACAAATGGTCCTTCATATGTAGGAGTCCACTTGCCCCTAGGATCACCCTGTGGTAATATGATACGCTTGATTACCAAGTCACCAGCCTGATATACCTTTTGCTTAACCTTCTTATTAAAAGCTTTGATCATCCGTTTCTGGTACATCTGACCGTGACAAACAGCTGCCAACCTTTTCTCATCAATCAAATTTATCTGGTCAAGTCGAGTCTGAATCCATTCATCTTCATCCAAGCCTGTATCCTTCATGATTCTTAAAGAAGGGATTTGAACTTCAATGGGTAGAACTGCTTTCATACCATAGACTAAAGAAAACAGGGTTGCCCCTGTTGAAGTGCGTATTGTAGTACGATAACCATGAAGAGCAAACGGTAACACCTCGTGTCAATCCTTATAAGTAACATTCATCTTCTGTAGAATCTTCTTGATGTTCTTATTAGCAGCTTCTACTGCCCCATTCATCTTTGGACGATACGGAGAAAAGTTGTGATGCTTAATCTTGAACTGCGTGCAGAGATCAGTAATCATAGTGTTTTTCAGATTAGAGCCATTATCTGTGATAATCCTTTCAGGGATGCCATACCTACATATGAGATTATTCTTAATGAACCGAGCCACAACATTCTTAGTAACAGATGCAAATGAGGCTGCCTCTACCCACTTTGTAAAGTAATCAATGGCAACCAGGATGAAATGATGCCCATTGGAAGCAGTAGGCTTGATCTCACCAATCATATCAATGCCTCACATGGCAAAAGGACAAGGAGCAGTTAACACATTCAATGGAACTGGAGGTATATGCACCTTATCAGCATAAATCTGACACTTGTGACATGTTTTGGAATGTTGATAGCAGTCAGCTTCCATGGTAGACCAATAGTAACCTGCTCTCAATATCTTCTTTGCCATGGTATGACCACTAGAATGAGTTCCAAAGATCCCATCATGCATGTCTTCCATAATCTCTGTTGCTTCCTTTTTATCCACACAACGGAGCAAAGTCGAATCATGATTGCGCTTGTACAAAATTCCATTACTCAAGAAGAACTTAGCAGAAAACCTCCTCAGAAACTTCTTATCATTGACAGATGCCCCTTCAGGGAACTCCTGAGCTTCAAGATACCTCTTTACCTCATAGAACCAAGGTTTTCCCTCTATTCCTTCAGTATCAATCTCATTACAATATACAGGCTTCTCAAATCTATCAATAGTAATTCTGGGAGCTTCATCATCCCAACTAATCTCAAACATAGATGCCAAGGTGGCTAATGTGTCTGCCAACTGATTCTTTTCTCGTGGAATATGTTCAAAAGTAATCTCTTCAAAATATGGGATCAAAGACAACACATGCTCTCTGTAAGGAATGAGATTTGGGTGCTTGGTATCCCAATCTCCTTTAATCTGACTAACTACCAGGGCTAAATCTCCATATACGTCCAGAAACTGAATCTTCATCTCAATGGCAGCTTTGATACCCATGATACATGCTTCATATTCAGCCATGTTGTTGGTACAATAGAAACAAAGTCCTGCAGTAATTGGAGTATGACAACCTTCAGGAGAAATGATCATAACACCAACACCATTACCAAGCGCATTAGAAGCTCCATCAAAAACCATAGTCCATCGGGATCCCTGTTCAGGTCCGTCATATTGTCCAGGTTCTTTAGTAACAATCATAATGTCTTCATCCGGGAACTCAAAATTCATAGACTGATAATCATCCACTGCCTGATGAGCCAAATGATCAGCTACCACACTGCCCTTAATTGCTTTCTGAGTGGTGTACTGTATATCATATTCTGTTAAAATCATTTGCCATCTTGCTATTCGTCCCGAGAGAGCAGGTTTCTCGAATATGTACTTGATTGGATCCATCTTTGAAATCAACAAGGTAGTATGAGTCAACATATACTGTCTTAGTCGGCGAGCAGCCCATGCCAAAGCGCAGCAAGTTTTCTCGAGCAGTGAGTATTTTGTTTCACAGTCGGTAAACTTTTTGCTAAGGTAGTATATTACCTGCTCTTTTCGACCAGACTCGTCATGTTGCCCCAACACACACCCCATTGAGTTGTCTAATACTGTTAAGTACATAATCAAGGGTCTTCCATCAACTGGTGGCATCAAAATTGGAGGTTCTAGGAGATATCTTTTGATTTCATCAAAGGCTGTTTGGCACTCGTCATTCCATTCCATTACCTGATCTTTCTTCAACAATTTGAAGATTGGCTCACAGGTAGCAGTTAGTTGGGAAATAAACCTTGCAATGTAATTTAGTCGTCCCAAGAAACCTCTAACTTCCTTTTCAGTACGGGGAGCCGTCATCTCTTGTATGGCTTTTACTTTTGCAGGATCCACTTCAATACCTTTTCCACTGACAATGAAACCCAGGAGTTTACCAGACCTAACTCCAAAAGTACACTTGTTCGGATTCAATCTCAACTTGTATTTCTTCAACCTCTCAAACAGCTTATGCAGATGGTCAAGGTGTTGCTCTTCATTCTGGGACTTGGCTATCATATCATCCACATAGACCTCTATCTCATGATGAATCATATCGTGAAACAAAGCCACCATAGCACGCTGATATGTTGCCTCGGCGTTCTTTAAACCAAATGGCATCACCTTATAACAAAAAGTGCCCCACTGTGTAACAAATGTAGTCTTCTTCATATCTTCAGGTGCCATCTTGATCTGATTGTAACCAGAGAAACCATCCATGAAAGAGAATACCTTATACTGAGCAGTGTTGTCTACCAAAACATCAATATGTGGAAGTGGAAAGTCATCTTTAGGACTGGCCTTATTCAAATCCCTGTAATCTACACACATACGTACCTTACCATCCTTCTTAGGTACTGGTACCACATTTGCAACCCATTGAGGATAAGAAGTCACAGCTAAGAACCCTGCATCAAACTATTTCATCACCTCTGCTTTAATCTTTTCTGACATTTCAGGATGCATGCGATGAACCTTCTGCTTCTTTGGACGACAATCTTCTTTTATCGGTAAACAGTGAACCACAATGTATGTATCCAACCCTGGCATATCTTCATAAGACCAAGCAAAGATCTCCACATAATCACGTAACATCTGGATCAATCTGTTCCTAACACCATCCTCTAATTCAGCTCCTATCTTGACCTCTTTCCTATTTTCTTCCGTTCCCAGATTCACAACTTCGATTGGCTCTTCATGTGGCTGTATAGCTTTCTCTTCTTGTTGTAACAACTTAGCAAGCTCTACAGGTACTTCACAATCCTCCTCCTTTCTATTTTCAGCTTGATAGATCGGATTCTCGAAATTATAATTGACAATAGTAGAACTGTTATCAACAAGATCCAGAGTGGATGAGGATCTGCATTTAGTGATGTGGGTGTGTGTAAGAACACATAGCTGATAAAACAAAAATATAAATAAAAGAAAGACAATGAGCACAATATTTACGAAAACGAAACGTCCATTGATTTTATTGAATGAAGTATGCAAATGAAATGACATCCCGAAACAATCATACCATTGTGCCCCGGGAAAGACACAAGGCTTAAAAGGTTTTATTGTTCGAAATTACAAACTTAAAACAAAACACAGTAATAGTATTTACTCCTGACTAAAGGAGATAGGAATAACGTCTTCAGTCTTCCAATTGTTGAGCCCATCACCCATGGTAGGAAAGATCCAATCATCCAGGTTGTAGTCTTTATTACAGTCACCCACAACATTTATTTGATCTCTTATGACCCCTTGATTAGTGATACGAACAGCACGAGTACAACAAACAGTCTTCTGAGATTCTGCAGTAAAACCCAAACCAAACTTGTCAGACTTGTAAGGGATGTTGGGAAGTTGACCCCAAATAGCAGAACCACCTTTTGCAACCACAGCCTTAGCATCTTTGAGGGAGGCCATTGCAGGAGGTATTCTAGTAACCACAAGAACTCTTTCAGAAGCAGGGACAGACTGAGGAACAGGAGCAGAGCAAGGAACAACTTCAAATGTTTGACACGCAGTTTCAACCATTTCACCCTCCATTTCTACATATTTGAAAGTTTTCACATGGCTCACCACGTACTCTTCTTCACCATAGACAGTGACAATTTTGTTTTTCACCGGATATTTCAACTTCTGATGCAAGGTGGAAGTCACAGCACCTGCCCCATGGATCCAGGGGCGCCCAAGCAAACAAGAATATGCAGGACAAATATCCATTACATAGAAAGTAGAGTTGAAGACTTGAGAGCCTACTTTGATCCAGAGGTTTACTTCTCCATGTACCACTCTTCTTGAACCATCAAAGGCCCTCACCACTACATTACTTGGTCTTAACACAACATCTTCAGGATTGAGCTTGTCCAGAACCTCTTTAGGGAGCACATTTAATGAAGAACCATTGTCCACCAGTACATGAGACAAAGTAGTGCCCCTACATTCAATGAAGATATGCAGAGCTCTGTTATGGTTTCTCTTGGCAGGAGTCAAATCAGCATCAGAAAAGCCCAGACCATTATCTCTAGTCAAATGTGCAACACAATTCTCAAATTGATCCACAAAAATTTCATTTGGTACATGAGCAGTCTTTAAGAACTTGATTAAGGCTTTAACATGAGCCTCAGAACATAACAACAAAGATAACATGGAGATTTTGGAGGGAGTATGCCCCAACTGATCAATAATATCATAATCACTTTTGCGAATGATCTTCAGTACTTCTTCCATCTGTTTAGAAAACTTTTCTGCAGTCGGTGCCTCAGTTTGCACAGGTTCAATCACAGGACCCTTGCCTCGGGCATAAGTACTTGGCCCAGAAGTGGAGGTATGAGTTGGAGCAACTGCACTTTTAGAGGTATTCTGAGGGGAGAAGATTCTTCCACTTCTAGTGATCTTACTAGATCCAGCAATATTGTCAACATCAAGACTAGTATCAGTAATAGATGCATCAGTCAAAGGTTCTTGTTTGACACCATGGATATAAACATCAGAACCATAATTCCAGGGTATAGCTTTATCAGAGGTATAAGGAACAGGGCCATGAGTGGTAATGATCATTGGAGCTACTCTAGCTTCAGCAACAGTATTCACAGGGCCTTCAGCAGTAATCTTCACTGGTCCTCTGGATGTAATCCTGACATGACCTTTAGATGTGATCCTGACAGGACCTTTGGAGTTAATCTTCATTGGAACTTTATCAACCATAGTTACATCTTCAAGCTTCATGTTTCTAGTCAGATCTTCACACATACTTTCCACAGAAGGAGTTCTCTCAAACAATATAGTGTAATTGTCCATGAGGCGTTGAATTCCATCCTTCAACTTCCAGCAGCTATCAGGTTTGTAGGCACAATAGAAATAGTCTTCATTGCAACCTGGAAAGAAACCAGCCTGCATCAGCTTCTTCTTGATAATGGATAATGGTGTAGTCAGGTCAGCTACTGAGGAAACATAGGAAACTTCATCAACAGCATTAACAGTCTTCTCATGATTAGGCATAGGAGCAGTGATCACATTTGGGGTCCCAGGAGGGTCAAATTCAATTTCTCCAGCTTCAATCATGTCTTGAATTTTGTTTTTCAATACCCAGCAGTTATTGGTGTCATGTTCCGGACTATTAGAATGATATGCACATCTTGCATTAGGATTGTATCGAGGAGAGGATGTATTAGGATTCTGAGGAGGATCCCTCAAAGTAATTAGTTCCCCTTTCAACATGTGTTGCAAGGCTTGGGCCAGTAACATGTTGATCTTAGTGAACTGTCTTCTAGGCTTTTATTGATTGTTTTGTTGTTGCTCTGGTGCTACGGGTGCAGGGTTGGAGATGTGAACTGCTCCCACAGATTGGTGACTCCTGTTACGACTATGTTGACCATACACTGCATTAGACTCCTTCTTTCCACTAGGGGGCTTCTTAGAAGTGCTCGATGAAGAGGCACTCACCTGTATCTTACCACTTCTTATACCATTTTCCACACGTTCTCCAGTCATTATCAGCTCGGTGAAACCAGATGATGAGCTTCCAATGAGGTGACTATAGAAAGGACCATTCAACATACTCATAAACATATCCACCAGCTCCTTGTCAGTCAGAGGAGGTTGAACTCTTCCAGTCAGGTCTCTCCATTTCTGGGCATACTCTTTGAAACTCTCCTTAGCACCCATAGACATGCCTTGGAGCTGCATGCGAGTTGGTGCTAAATCAGCATTATATTGGTATTGCCTATATAAGGCCTCAGCAAGATCATAACAATCACGAATATTAACACTTTCAAGTTGATAGTACCATTCCAATTGAGCTCCAGATAAGCTCTCTTGGAAGAAATGAATCTACAGTTTCTTATCAGCAGTATGTGGTTGAATCCTCCGGACATAGGATCTTAGGTGCAACTTAGGACATGAAACACCATCATACACCACAAAAACAGGAACCTTGAAGCCAATAGGTATAACCACTCCAGAAACTAAACTCAAATCTTCAAAATCAAGCCCAGAAGATTTTTGTAGCTCCATAGCGTTCATTCTATCTACCAGTATCTTGTACTTCTCCTCACTAGCAGGATCATGATAATAGTTTGCCTCAGAATCAGAATCTTCCACAGTATCATGAAGACTACCTCCCTCTTTCTCAGAATTCTCAGACTCAGAATCCTCAACCTCTTCCTTTGTCTTTATAGGACCTCTGAATCTTCTACCCAGGTTGATAAGGCCTCCTGACTTTCTAGTCTTCTTCTTCTTCTTCTTAGCCAGCAATGCCTTCAGCTCATCTTGTCCCTTGGACAAGTTCAGGATCAGCTCTTGAAATTGTGCATTCTGAGCCTGGAGATTCTTGACAGTTTGTTCGAGAGCTATTTCTGCTTAAAATAAACAGGGAGAAGATAAGATACCAGTTCATAAGAAACCTGTGATGCAATGATATGGTATGTAAATGCATATGCAATGTTTTCAAGGACCGCAAGATTTAAATTTGTTTAAACAACCAGAAAGTAAACTTTTATTAGTAAAATAAAACTTGTTTGCCTCTTGGGCTTACAACAAAATAAAATAAATACAAAGATGGGGTTTTAAGTCTCCCATGGACGTTTCCTCTTTCTGTTGAGGTATGAGTTGAGATTCCGCTCCTCGTGAAGTTGTCTTGTCAGCTCCAGGATTCTTTCTTGACTAGCTTTGAAATGAGTCTCAAAAGTATCCCTTTATTCCTTCAACTGGATCCAGGATCTCTGCAACTCATCCATGTCAGTGGGCATGTCTGGATGAAGGATGATATAAGGAGTATCTCCTTAAGCAACAGGCTCCATGGTAACTGGCAGGATAGCAAGATATGGTATCATAAGAGTCTGAGCACGTGCTCGTACCCATCTGAGGTAAGGTTCCATAGGAATGGAGTACTTTGGTTCTAGAGTCTTGCTGTCAACCTTGTTCACCTTGCCCCAAGCTCGTATAAACCTTTGTCGGTAACCTTGCAGATCGTTGTCGTAATCGAACATAATACCCTGAATAAGCATGTCATGAGGACCATCACTCCGAGCATAACCAAACTGACGTAGAGCTAAAGAAGGGTTGTAAGTAATGCCCCCTCTTATTCCAAGGAGTGGCACATTAGGGAAATCCCCACAACGGTCAATGATAGTAACATTTTCCATAGATCGAGAGCACCAATGAATATTCGAATGAGAAAGTGACATAATCCTCTTGGACCACCTGAACCCTTGTTCATTCTTCATCCCTGATCGAGGAAGGTGAAAAATAAACCACCTAGACAATAGAGGTATAAAACACATCAGAGTTCCTCGTGCCTTCGTAGTACGAGTATGAAGAGAGTGTAAGATGTCTCCAAGTAATGTAGGCACTGGATTATGAGTCAGAAATATGTTGATGGCGTGTATGTCTATGAACTGGTCTGGATTAGGGAACAACACTAAGCCATAGATCAATAGGTCTAAGATCTCCTCAAAAGCATCATAACTCATAGCCTTCAAGAACACTTAAGCTTTCTCCATTAATACCTTGGCAAGGATACCCTTAACTCCACTTCTTGTTTCTAGGACAATGTCTGATTTCTTCAAATTTAGGGTTGCAGCAATGACTTCAGGTTTAGGCTCTTTCTCTAAGCCTGTGAAAGGTCTCTGATTGAGGATAGGTATACCCAACAGTTTGGAGAACCCCTCCATTGTAGGAACCAGTTGATAGTCGGGAAATGTGAAACAATGATGTTTAGGATCAAAGAACTGAAATAGGACACTTATCATGTCCTCATTGAACCCTGAAGTGACTAAATCCAGTAGGTGACCATGCTTCTTGATGAACTGGAAGTTTTCAGAAACTTGAGAGACCAATTCCTTAAGCTTAGGAGGTATCCCTACAAAGTTGATCCGGATAGTATTCCTACGAGCAGAAGCCATGATCTGCAACAAAGAACAAAGATAAATCCTTTTGGTCCTTGAAATAGTTAGTGAAAATGCTATGCTTATGATGCATGATGTCATGATGTTATGCTCAATCACAAACATGTGGCACACACAAACAAGTCACACAATAGCCCTAGGTTTGAAGGATTGCATGAGGTTTAAAGGTAAGTACCCTCCCCTGAAGTTTAGTTGGTTCATCCTGTCCTACAAAAGTAACCAGGTTCTAAGGGATCTCAATATCACTGATCCTTCCCAAGGGTGGTTGTTCAGTAGGCAACTTACTTGCCAACCAAAACCCTTCAAGTTTAGGATCTCAATGAGTGTAGCATCGAGTATCAACCAACTACAGTCTTCACCAAAGCCGACTATCTCACTACTTTCAAAAGGCCAAGATGGGATAACTAAGGTTCTAAAAGTCAGTTAGTGTATTGACAGCATATGGCAGCCCCATATTATCCTTAACTTACTTAAGGAACATAAGCACCAACCAAGAAGTCACACTAACTATGGCCACCAGATCAACCATATCGGTATACGCTGTACAGTTTCCTTGGTCTATTGCTATTTACCTAGGGTACACTAGATCCGGGTTAGGATCTTTCTGACATAAGAGCCCCAACAAGTAAAGTAAAGCAAACAGAGCAAACAAATTTAAAGTGATCTAATTCCTAAGGGTACCCCTCTTTTATTAAATCCCCAGCAGAGTCACCAGTTCTGTAACACGGTGGTAGAACTGACTTTCTATAAATGTTGCGGATAGCAAGAGTCGCCACCGACTTTTATTTTATCCAAAAGAAAAGGACATAAAAGAACAGGAAAGACCTATTTTTAAAAGACTTGAGTTCGGGGGGTATGTTATACAAAGGGAAGGTGTTAGCACCCTTTATATCCATGGTTATCCATGGGCTCTTAGTTACTTAGCTCACTTTATTTGTTTGTAAGAGTGTAGTGTGTGATTAGAAAAATTTCTTTAAGTACTTGGTAATGACCCTCGTATGGGTGTATACAAAGCCTAGTTTAGAAATTATGAGGTGTAAAAGTAATTTTGAAAAGTGTGAGCAAGTAACTATGAGGTACCTACCCTAGATTAAAGTCTTTCATGTTCTAGTATGTTCTTTCAATGGTAAGAATATCCCTATTATTAAGGAATAGGTAGTCATTACCTTGGATATGTAAGGGACAAGCGTAGGGTCATCGTATGGTCATAGAAAGCAACAAGTAAGGGTGTTTTTAGCAATTTGTAGGGACTTATCATCTTTTATTCGAAGGGACAAGATCATTATCGTAGACAACCTCAAAGGGACTTGATCTTTAAAACTGTAGGGACTTGATGATATTTATGAAGGGACTTTGCTTAAGACACACTTATATTCGAGGGACTTGGCCATATAAAGGCAACCAAGAGGGGTAACTTAGGAAGTGCAAGATGGCGATCAAAGATCGACTTACATGTGTGAGTGTTTATATTCAAGTATTTATCTTATTTTAAGTTAATTATCTAAATTATTTTATTTACACATAGGTTATACACACCCTAAAGTTACTAACCATACAATAAAAATAATTACAAAAATAAAGCAAAAATATAAACCTATTACATGGCTTTAACAGTTACATAATAATAAAAATAATAATGATAAATATAATAATAGTAACAAATAAGCAATAATTAAATATTAGTAATAATAAAATAAAAATAAGGGTTAGAATAATAAAATAAAATAAAAAAGAATTTTAGCAAGAAAAATTAATATTAGAAAAGTTTTTAAGAATTAATTAAGAAAATAAGTCTAATAATAATAAACAAATCACAAATTATTTACATATTAAAAATAATGATTAATGATTTAATTAGGGTTTAGAGAAATTAGGTTAATTTTTAGGGTTAATAGAAAAATTAGGGTTAAGAAAATTAGGGTTAATTAATTAATCTAAACCTAATTAGTTAATTTATTTACAAAATTATTATTATATGGAAAAATATATTAAAACTATTAAAAATATTCTTCTCTTTTTTTTATAAAAGAAATAATAAGGTTTTTAATTGAAAAATTATTTTTATGATTTATATTTAATAAATTAATCAAAATAAAGTTAATATCTGGAAAAAATAGAAAATAAGAAAAAAGATGAGAAATTGACTAAAAAGATTGGACCTGAGATTTGAACCCAGGTCCTCTACCTCAAATATGTAGCACAAAACCAACCAGGTCAGCGCGCGCTGGTGAGATCTATATGACCCACATTAACTAAATAATAAACCTGCAAAAAAATAACAATTGTTAAAAAAATTGGGTGAATCTGGGAATCGAACCCAGTTTTTGTACATCACAGGCGTGCGCTACTACCATTGGACCAAACGCATTTCAACTTATATCAAACCTCAAAATTTAATTATATAATAAAACGAAATTTAAAAAAATGAATTTGGCGCCATCTGAGGTCATCTTCTACCTCCGTTCCTGACAATTTACCTGCGAAATCTCCTACGATATTTCCTGCGAATCCAGTTTCTTATGAAAAACTAGGTTTCTTCAAAGCTCGTGATACCTGTAATTTTTCCTCAAATTGAACACACCATGGTGTTGCCCACATCAAATACAGTTCATTTAAGTGATTATAATTCATTTATATTTACTAAATCATAAACCCCTAAGTTGAAACATAGAACCCTAACAATGGCGTTTTCGTATTCCGGCCATGAAACTGCAATCAATCAATCCAGAATCCTTCTAAACATTGCCATGAACTCATTTAAACAAGCAAAAATCATTGAAAACACATTATATGTTAGAATCGAAATAAATTAAATAATGAACATAAACGAGATCGGTTCATGCGTTTTGTGATGTTATGGATGAAGATGGTGATTTAAATAAGTTCAATGAACATCATGGAAGAGATTGACTTGCTTAGAACGCATTGAAACTACCTCTACCAAAGAATCCAATTGTGATCTTTTCTTTGAAAAGTTTGAAATTGTTCTTATGCTTGGAGGCTGCCAAAAATCGTCCTTATGCTTGCAGTGAGTTTGTGTATATATGATGAATGTAATTAGGTCAAAATATGCTGGATTTTTGGGCTTTGTAATGGTTACTTGATCATGAAGTTTCATCCTTTCAAATATTGAAAAATTTCTCATCAAACCTTTCCAAATTAGGCTAGCATGAATTTGTATGATTTCAATCAGTTTTGAATGATTTTTAAGAGTTTCTAGAATGAGAATCATATCCAAATATTGAGTTTTCATATTTTATTTAGATTTAATTTGATTTTTAATGGATAAAATCAAAATAAATAATAAATAAATAATAAAAAATCAGGACTTTGTTGCTTTGGGTCGTGCTTGAGGTCTTTGTATGGATTGGATCACAACATTGCAAGCCCATTTGGAAAAATTTGGTTTTAGGGCCCCATTTGCTTCATATACCTTCCAAAAATTTCCCAACTTTGCAAAGGCATATCTCCCTTACTTTTAAGGCTATGAGGGTGGTCTTGGACATTTTGGAAAGCTTAGAGAGTCCTATAACCAACCGCATTGGTCTCATGTCCATATCTTTTATCATTCTCATGTTATGCCCTTTGGAAGATGCTGACTTTTTGTTGACTCTTAAAATGAGCTATAATGTCTTAGCTCATACCTTCCAAATGAAGCATTTTTGGGCTTGGCTTGTGAGACACAAAGTTGTAGAGAATTAAATTTCCTTCAAAATGAGATTTGGATGGAAATTATTTGATGAAGCATGTGAAAGTTATGGCTGGTCAAATTTCAGTTGACTTTTCCTATGAAAACCCTAATTTAGAAACTTCTGATTCTTGATGATCTGAAACTTCCTTGATGAATCATGATCAACCCTTGATCAAATGATGAATTTTACTTCATAAACTTGATGTTGGCAAAAAAACATGAAGTTTGACTTTGATTTGACCACAGTTGACCTCAGTTTGACTTTTTGACTGCTTTGACTGATTTTAGCCTATCTGATCATCTGACTGAGCAAACCTTTTGGGAAAGCCTTGAAACTTGACATAGGGATTCTTGAAGACATATAGGATGCTATGAAGCTTCACTTGAATCCTCGGAAATCCATTTAGCCTTATGAAACTCAAAACCCTAGTTTAGGATGCATTGCTTAGGAGGATGCTTTGTCTGAGGGAATTATCAAACTTTCTGACTAATTGTGAACCTTGTGAACCTTGTGAACCTCTTAGGATACCTTGTGAACCTTGTGAACCTCTTGGGACACCTTAGTACACAATGTTTTGTCTAGGTGAGGGTAAATTTTGGGGTGCAACACCAGGTCTAGATACAGATATTGTCATGCACAAGCTACCGTTTAAAGAAGATTGCCCTCCAGTGAAGCAAAAGCTACGCCGTACTCGCCCAGATATGGCCATGAAGATTAAGGAAGAAGTACAAAAACAGTGGGACGCCGGTTTCCTTGCTGTAACTAGCTATCCGCCGTGGGTTGCTAACATTGTACCTGTGCCTAAGAAAGATGGCAAAGTACGTATGTGTGTGGATTACTGGGATCTGAATAGAGCTAGTCCGAAGGATGATTCCCCATTACCTCACATTGATGTATTGGTCGACAACACAGCTCAGTTCTCGGTTTTTTCTTTCATGGATGGTTTTTCTAGGTATAATCAGATCAAGATGTCACCCGAAGACATGGAGAAGACAACCTTCATCACACCTTGGGCACATTTTGTTACAAGGTAATGCCATTTGGACTGAAGAATGCCGGTGCAACTTATCAACGGGCTATGGTAACATTATTCGACGATATGATCCACAAGGAAATTGAATTCTACGTGGATGACATGATTGCCAAGTCCCTTACTGAAGAAGACCATCTGGTAAATCTGCTGAAGTTGTTCAAGTGTCTGAGAAAGTATCAATTGAAGTTAAACCCCAACAAATGCACATTCGGGGTACAGTCTGGTAAGTTGCTGGGATTTATCGTAAGTGAAAAGGGAATTGAGGTTGATCCCGACAAAGTCAAAGCCATTCAGGAGATGCCTGCACCTAGGACTGAAAAAGAAGTTCGGGGGTTCTTAGGTAGATTGAACTACATTTCAAGGTTCATATCTCACCTCACTGCAACCTGTGAACCCTTGTTCAAGCTATTAAGAAAGGAACAAACGGTCAGGTGGAACGAAGATTGTCAGAAGGCTTTTGACAAGATCAAGGAGTACCTACAAGAACCTCCGATTCTCATGCCTCCAATTGAAGGAAGACCTCTAATAATGTACCTGACAATATTAGAAGGGTCAATAGGGTGTGTGTTGGGCCAGCATGACGAGTCTGGTCGAAAAGAGTATGCAATATACTACCTAAGTAAAACGTTTACCAACTATGAACAACGTTATTCACTGCTCGAGAAAACTTGATATGCTTTAGCGTGGGCTGCTCGCCGACTAAGGCAGTATATGTTGACTCACACTACTTTATTGATCTCAAAAATGGACCCCGTCAAGTACATATTTGAGAAGCCAGCACTTACAGGAAGGGTTGCAAGATGGCAAATGATTCTGACAGAGTATGACATTCAGTACACATCTCAAAAGGCCATCAAAGGCAGTGTACTGCCTGACTATCTAGTTGAGCAACCCATTGATGATTATCAGCCCATGAGATTTGACTTCCCCGATGAAGACATCATGTACCTAAAAGCAAAAGATCATGAAGAGCCAGTTCACACTGAAGGTCCTGACCCAGAAGAAGAATGGACTATGATGTTTGATGGGGCTGTCAATATGAATGGTCGTGGAGTTGGTGCAGTGCTCATTACACCTAAAGGAGTTCACATGCCTTTCTCGGAAAAAACTCACCTTTGCCTGCACTAACAACGAAGCGGAATACGAAGCATGTATCATGGGTCTTGAGGAAGCCATTGACCTCAGGATCAAGACTTTGAATGTATTCGGAGATTCAGCTTTGGTGATCAATCAAACCAACGGCAAATGGTACACTCACCAAGAGCATCTAATCCCATATCGTGACTACACGAGGAGATTATTGACTTTCTTTACAACAGTCAAACTTGAGTACATCCCTCGAGACGAAAATCAGTTTGCAGATGCTTTAGCAACCATTTCCTCCATGATCAAGGTTCAAACTGCAAATTATGTGCCTCGGATTTTGGTATCCAGACTAGACCGACCAGCATACGTTTTCTCTGTGGACATCACTAGAGATGACAAGCCTTGGTTCCATGACATCAAATGCTTCTTAGAGGATCAGACATACCCACCCGGGGCAATATCCAATGATAAGAAGACACTGAGAAGGCTGGCCGGCAGTTTCTTCCTTAATGCTGATGGTTCATTATACAAGCGAAACTTTGACATGATTCTGCTCAGATGTGTTGATAAGAAAGAAGCAGACTTGCTGATGCACGAGGTGCATGAAGGATCTTTCGGAACCCATGCCGGAGGACATGCAATGGCTAAGAAACTATTAAGATCAGGTTACTACTGGATCACAATGGATGCGAACTGTTGTGCCTATGCTAGAAAATGCCATAAATACCATATCTACGCGGATAAAGTGCATGTGCCTCCGAACCCTTTGAACGTGATGTCTTCACCTCGGCCCTTTGCCATGTGGGGCATTGACATGATTGGAAAGATCGAACCGACTGCTTCAAATGGCCACAGATTCATCCAGGTAGCCATTGACTACTTCACCAAATGGTTCGAAGCAGCTTCGTATACAAACGTCACTAGACAAGTGGTAGCCAGATTTCTGAAAAGAGACATCATCTGTCGATATGGAGTTCCCGAGCGAATCATTATTGATAATGGTTCCAATTTGAACAACAAAATGATGGCAGAACTATGCTGGGACTTCAAAATCCAACATCACAACTCTTCTCCTTACAGGCCAAAGATGAATGGCGTTGTTGAGGCAGCTAACAAAAATATCAAGAAGATTGTGCAGAAGATGGTGGTTACTTACAAAGACTGGCATGAAATGCTACCATTTTCCTTGCATGGGTATCGAACCTCAATCAAAACGTCTACTGGGGCAACACCTTATCAGCTGGTGTACGGTATGGAAGCTGTCCTATCTGTTGAAGTTGAGTTACCCTCCTTACGGGTAATGATGGATGTAAAGCTGGACGAAGCAGAATAGGTCCGGTCTCGGTACAATCAACTGAATCTAATCGAAGAAAAGAGATTAGCTACAATCTGTCATGGGCAGTTATATCAGAAAAGGATGAAGAAAGCCTTCGATCAGAAAGTCAGGCTTCGGGAATACCAAGTGGGAGATCTTGTGCCGAAAAGACTTCTTCCTCCTCATACAGACCACAGGGGCAAGTGGACTCCAAACTACTATGGTCCATTCATAGTAAAGAAGATTTTCTTTGGTGGAGCACTGATGCTCACTACTATGGATGGTGAAGATTTCTTATCCCCTGTAAATTCAGATGCAGTTAAAAAATACTTTGCATAAAATGACCCGCTGGACATAAAAACAGAATGTAAGTCCAGGCAAAAATAGGGCATCCCGGCGAGTCAAAAACAGAATAAAAGACTCGGGCAAAAATAAGGGAAAAATAAAAAAATGCATGCCCGCTGAGTTGAAAAGCCGCATTGGATAGCTCAGGCAAAAATGGGTGTCCCGGTGGATTGAAAACCCGAAAGGGCGATCCACGCAAAATAAGGGAATAAGCGAACAATTGCATTCTGAATTCGTCTGTATCACGCACAACATGGCAAGCTTCGAAAGGATAAAGCAGCGGTCAGAATCAGCCTTCTTCGGAAAGCGAGATAAGAATAACGTTAAGGTCATACAGGTCATAGCAAAAGAAGTTCACCGGAACATCGTCATCAACATTGCCAACACCTTTACTTTTCTCAATTTATAGCAATCTCCTCATTTCAGGGGATTTGTTTCTTTGACTGTATTTGCCAATTCAGGGCACCCAGATTAATAAAATCAGAGTTTTCAGTCACACCTCGTTTTGTACATTTTATGTTTCGTTTGCAAAATGTCCAGTACTCATGATACAAACACTTGCATAAAACAAATGAGTCATTTTTAATAAATGCTTGCAGGAAGTATATTACTTTCAGGAAAGTCTAAACTCCTATGACGGAATCCGGTAAGGGATACCTCGGGATACTTGTGCGTTTCTTTTGTCTTAACAGGTTGCAGGTATTCAATACCCAGCATGGGGCATGCCAAGTACTGAATCCCCAACATGCTACTTCCCAGAATCAGGACATCCCCAAGCAGTGCCTACCAACTCTTCCACATCAAGGTGGTCAAGGAATCTCCTACTCTCCACAGAGTCTCCATTCTCTCCCCAGGAGAGCAATGCATGCATACTTTCCCAGCGAAGTTGCTGAGGTTTCCTTCTCCCCAGCTGAGTCTTCTCTCCGGATAGATCTACCAATGATCCATTCCCCTAAGCAGAGTTCTCCCTCCTGGTAGATCTACCAATAATCGTTTCCCCAGCCGAGACATTCTTCAAAGAAGATCAGCCAGATATCTTTGTCCCGGCAGGATCCGAATCTCGGATCGATTCCTCTTTTGCATAATTATAGCATTTACATCATATTCACCAAATAAGCGTAGCATTCCGTCTAATACGGAGGATTACGGCAAAAATCAAACATTTGCATGATCACAAGCCAGGTTCGAGCCAGTCACCTGCAAATACCATCAATATTTCATCAGAAATATATAAAACTCATATCCCTTGCACATAAAAGCCAAAGTGTCCCCTTTGCACTCTCAGATACAGATACTTATGCATGCTCTTTTTGACACTCGTCCGTGTCATCCTTCCCCAACAAGGTCGCCCGAACACTTTCTATAAACAAATACTTGTTCATAATATGTTCTTTTCGACACCCGTCAGTGTCGTCCTATCCCCACCGAAAGCCAAAGCATATCCTTTGCATTCTCAAAACAAATGCTTGTTTATATAGTACATATCTGACAGCTCGTCCGTCATACATTCCCCAGTAAGTCGAACACTCGTCAGCGTCTTGCTCATACTTCACCAACGAATCTATACTCACTAATACTTATACAGAAGTCTTTAATACTCATCCGTATCTTGTTTATATATCATTCTTCAACAGATCCAACACTCGTCCGTGTTCCTTGTTAACCAGTTGGTACTCGTCCATATCATCATCTCTGAACATGCGTCAACGTTTGTTTCTACCGATACTCGTCCGTATCATCGTCCTAAGGATGCTCGTCCGCATCTTTAATCTATACACAGCGTCAAACACTTATACCTATTTATTCTTAAGCATAAGCACTCGTCCGTGTTTACCAATCCTCAACAAGTCACCAACAAAGCAAATTTCTTCTATCCGACATTCGTCCTATGTCGTGATACTTTCGGCAGCCGTACCCGGCCAGGTGATCGTCCTTCACCTTTGGATAACCGTCCCTCATCCTTTCCCCAACGGAGTCCCCATGAGTGGAACCTTTTTCTATCCGGCGTTCGTCCTACGTCGTGATAAAGAGCAGCCGTCCCCTACTAGGTGATCGTTCTTCACCTTGTGATGACCGTCCCTCATCATTTCATCTGATGGTTGTCCCCATCGTTGATCTTTTCTATCCGACATTCGTCCTATGTCGTGATAAAGAGCAGTCGTCCCCTGCTAGGTGATTGTCCTTCACCTCTTGATGATCGTCCTTCATCATGCTTATCCGATGGTGTCGCTCCCGATAAATGGGACTGGCCCTGATAAAGGTACGGACGCGAACGGTCGGCGAAAGGGACAATGAGAACACACAGCCGTGAACTCACTGGAGATGAAAAGAGTCGCCAGCTAGGCATTTTTATCCCGGAGGAAAGGTAATGCTGCATAGACCTAGAAAGAGATGGATAAGGCGGTTGCGAACCAGAGAGACTGAGAAAGGGGGTTGGTTACAACCTGGGAAGGTGTTAGCACCCAGATCGTCCGTCGTACTCGACGGGATCCACGCTTAAAAGATTTGTGCTTTAAAGGGGTAGTGTCAGTGCAATTTGTGTGTAAAGAGCTGGAAAGGAATGTACAGGTGTCAGTGCATGAGTGATGTGAAGTATGAAAGTGTCAGTGTAAGAAAGGAATGAAATGCTCAAGATCATGAGGCTAAAAGAATGAGGCTAGAAAAAGGGGGAATATACAGAGACTTTTGTTCGATAACCGTTAAGTTATGCCTACGTATCCTCTCGTGCAATGAGGAAGTCAGAACACCGTAGTTCGACCCAAAGAGACTGAAAGGTGAATTGACTGTTGAACTGCTTGCTTGTCAATGCTCAAGTGTATGACCTGTCTGGCTCAGGTGCAAACTGTCTTGCATTAGACGGAAGAAGCAAGTTCTCGATTATGAGTGAGTGAGATGAGAAAAGAATCCCGTAGGAGACGATTATTGTTTGTTTTTGTGTTTTCAATCTTTTATTGTTTTTTTGGATTTTGTCATAAGTCAATGAGCTTAAGTCTAAACCAATGGATTTAGTAAACTCATCACATCTTCCCTCTGATCAGGGGTAATGAGAATACCTTAAGTGTGAAGTCAGATTCTCACACTTAATCACCTTTGGTGTAGGATTAAGATTATTAACCTACTTGTGATTATTTAGATGTTTTTTGGGGTTTTTGTTTAGTGTTGAGTAATGAGGTTAAGCCATAATCAAGGATTAAACAGACTCATTACACCATCCTAATAGAAGGATAATAGATGAGAGTGTTTAAGCTGAGGAAAGCTCCTCAACTTAATCCATGATTAGGGATTAAACTCATGACAAAACAAGCCTTTATTAAGTGGATTTTAGTTAATGATATGATGATGAAGTGTTTTTTTTAGGGTTTGTAAGACAACTTGAGGGGGACTTGTCCATTAACACTAGGGTTAGTCCTTCTTAACCAATTAAGGAAGAATTAGAACCCTAATGCAAGGCCCAAGTTACAAGTGTGATGTCTTGATGATTATTGTGTGAATTGATTAAGAGATTTAAACACATTAAGGGTTTAACACTTAGGATTAAAGTTATACACTCCATCCTAATAGAAGGATGCAGGCATAAGCTTAATCACAAAGCCTTAAAGCCTTTAGGGTTTAGTCCCTGATTATGAGGTGAGGAGAGAGGACTCAAAGAGAGACACAAAGGTAAAACTATGAGGGGAGACTAATCAAAACCCTAATTCATTGTCATGCTTGGTTGTTCCTAAGGTTTGTGAAGTTTTCAAGAACAATCTTCAAAGGAGCCACTAGGAAGCAGATGAACAGGATCAAGAGAAGCAAAGTGACTTGCTTCATTCAAGAAGTCAAGTCACTTGAAGAAAGAAAGTGGGAAGAACAAGAATGAGCAAGCTCAATCTCAAACACATATAGGAATGCAGCAATGGATGCAAGAGAGATGAAAAGAAAAGGTTATGAGAAGTGAAGGCAAATTCACTTCCCAAGTTTACTTACCACCTGAAATGTTAGAAAGAAATGCAATGCAATGCAAAATGAGATGAAATGGTATGATGCTAAACAAAACCAGAAGCATGTTGATGATGATTATGATGTTATGAGGTGCTGCAAACATGAGGCAAGGCATGGAGATGTTCATACATGATCATGGATGCAAATGATGCAAGCTAAGAAGCATGGATGAGCATGAAAAGTTATGAAGCATACAAGGCAAATGACATGGAAAATATGTAATGCAATGATCAAACATGCTTTCTATATGTCTTAAGATGTCAAATGAATCACAAGAATGCTTGAAATTCTAAGACAAGTCATGTTATGCAAGAGAATGCAAGAGGGATGCAAATGAAAGCCCAAATTAGGGTTCAAGGATCAAACATCAAACAAAAACCCAAAACAGAAGCAAACCCTAAGATAAAAAAAGGAAAATGCCATCCTAAGAAACCCTAAACCTATACTAAACCAAGATCCAAAGGGGAGGTCTCAACTCTTAACCAATCTCAAGATATGATTTTTCTAAGTTATTAGGGTTTTTTAGGGTTCTTAACAAAAGAAATGCCAAACAATTTGAAATTGAAGGATCAAATCAAGGCCATTTAATCCTAGAAACTACATGCAAAACACAAGACAATGCAAGAAGAATCAATGTCCAACCCTTCTCAAATAGGCAGAAATGAATTTTTGAACTTAGGATCAAATTAATGCATAAAAAATGATTTAATTCAATGAAAAATTCTTAAAATGCATCAAGATCAAAAAAGAAATTTGGTTTGAAGGTTGGACAATGTTTCTAAATGTCTTAGAACATTTCGTGAATTTTTTTGTAATTTTTAAATACCTAAAAGTATTTTTAATTAATTAATTTCCATTAATCAATTAAAAATAATCTTTTAAATATTTAAAAATACTTTTTTAATGATAAAAAATAAAATAAAAATATTTTTGGGTCTTAAAAATTAATAAAACTTTTAGGAAAAAGTTTCATAATTTTTAAGAATTTTTTACTATTTTAAAATAAATATGCAAATTAATTGAAAAGAAAATGAATTAAAAATAAATAAAATGGAAGGTAATCAGGATGGAGGGATGAGATTCACTCTGGATTTGAATATGTTGACTACGCGCGTCATCCAAGGGTCCAGGTTGACTCTGATTAAATTATTTAAATTCTGTTTAATTAAGCTAACACGTGGATTAGGGCATAATCAGAGAGATCCAGGCCATACACTCACGCGGGAGGTCAACGGGTCAGAGGCATCTCACGGTCCAGATTCAAATGGTCATTAATCACGTAATTAGGGCATAATCACTCTCAGGTGGCCGGAGAAGACTCCTGGTCGTCTTCTCCGGCCAGCAACTCCCCTGAAAAACTTCAAACTCCCTCAAATCGTAACAAAAACAAAATCTAAGAATTGGGAAATGTTCTCCAACCTCTCACGAATCAAACCCCTCTCCTAAAACAAATTTCTTTTCCCTAACTAAGCTGAATCGAAGGAAATAAGAACTAGGGCACGCAAGCTTCAGAGAGCAATTAAACTCTCATTCCAGCACCATTTCAAAAACTAAGAGCACCAGGATATTCAGTGGAACATAAAGAACAAGTTTATAACATGAAAAACAATTTCTGGAAAAATAATTTTCAAGCTACCTGAGATTTGGAGCTTTCAACCTGATGACTTTCTGGCCACTTCTTTTAGTGCAAACTACTCCACTTGATCCCCAGATGATGTTTGAATGCTCAAGAAGAGTTTATGTTGGCTGGATAATGAGTTTCGACAGCTCCTGCTTCAACTCAGTTGAAAATGGCTATGGTGAAATAGGCAGCTTCAGGCCATTGTGAAGGGTTGTCTGTGATCCTGAGGGTGAATGGAGAAGCTTTGCAAGGTTTGTTTGGATGTTTGTGAGCTAGGGAGGGAGATTCGAATGGAACTGCAGTTTGAGGTGAGAAATGGCTATGGGGTGTTCTGGTTGATTCAGGCTTGTGTTCTTGCTGGTTTCTACTCAATGATGCATGGTGAGTTGAATGGTGAAAATGGTTTTAGTGTTTCTTGGCTGGGCAGAGAGATTCGAAGGCTTATGCAGCTGGGGTGTATTTTTGTGAATGTCCCCCTTGTGAATGGTTTCAGCCTTGCCTTGTACATGAAATGGCTTGCAAAATGATAATGTATTTTAATCCTATAGGTCAGATGATGTGACCTGGCCTATAGTGATTGGTAAGTTTGCTTTTGCAAAAAGTCACATTTTGTGTAAGGCAAGCATGGCTCATGATCTAGGCTTGGTACAAGGCATGGGCTATGCGCAGCAAAATGAGGGGAAAGGGTTAGCTTGGTTCAAGGGCCAATGCTGCAAGTTGGTGAAGAGAAATGAGTGGTTTTGCAACTTGTTGCTTTTTGAAACTTTATGAGAAAAGTCTTGTTACATGAACCATAACCATGGGCATTCTTGGTTCAAATCTGAATTTTATGACTTAGAGGATGTTTGCATACTGGTTTGAAATGAATTAGAGGTTGCAATTGGCCTTGGTCCATGATTTTGCAAAATTCTCATTTGAGGCATGCCTTGAAAATCAATGATTTTAGCCAACTTTGTCACACCATAACTTTTGATCCAAGAAGAGTTTGATCATGTTCTTGTACTTTTTGAAAAGGGAAAGATGAGATCTACAACTTTCATGACCAAAGTTTTTTCATTTGAAGCATTTTTGGATCAAGAATCAAGGCTTGAAAAATGACCTAAAATGAAGCATTCTTGAAAAGTCAACTATGCCCAAAAAGTCAACATTTGCAAAAACCCTAAATTCTTGATTTTTGTGAACTTCAACCTTCTTCCATGATCAAATAAAGATCATATACACTCAAAATGATGAAGATCACCCATTGGTTGGGTCATTGGGGGTCTCAGATGCCCTGATTTTGCATTGGCTTGTCCAGAAAGTCAACTCTTGATCAGATGACTTCCCCATGGAATTTCTTCATGAAACTTGATATGAATACTCCCTATACCATATAGAGACCAATAGAAACAAGAATGACCAAAAAATTTGGAGTTATGGCCTTTGAAACCAAAACCCTAATTTTAGGTCAACTGTGCAGTCAAACTTGGCTCTGCATCCATTCCAATCCCAGTTCTTGTGATTCTTTTGCATTCTTGACTTTGAGAGGATATAATATGATACTTGAACACACATGGATCCCTTTAAATTGATTGGTGGCCTTTGGAGTGGCTCAAGAGGCTCTTGGATTGCTCAGATCACAAACCCTAGGTGCAGATGACTTTGAAACAATGTAGTGAATCAAAACTGTGATATGAGATGCTATGATTGAGTTTATGCATATGAAATGATCACAAGCCATGGTGTGAATGGGTGAGGGAAAATTTGGGGTGTTTACAGCTGCCCCTATTCAAACATGAGTTAGCTGTGCAGGATGTAAGCAACGGCTTAACATGCAAACGAGATAACTTGTGGTTGAATACCAAAGACAGTCCAAAATTTGCACTCACAGAATGAAGAAGAAAAGGGATATAGATTGTAAAGGAAAATAAAGTATATTGTAAAGTGTGGGCGACGGAGGACGACCGTCGAGCAGAGGACGACTGCTGGATAAGGAGTAATGACGGGGACGGCCGACATGCTGGGAAAAGTGTGTGAGGTAAAGCGATGACGGGGACGGCCGACATGCTGGGGAGAAGGTAAAGCTAAGACGGGGACGGCCGACTAGCTGGAAAAATAGGAAATTATGATGGGGACGGCCATCAGGTTCATAAAGGTAAAGTAACCAACGATGGGGACGGCCATCGGGCTAAAAGGAAAAGGGACCACGACGGGGACGGCCATCGGGTTAAAGAATAAATGAAATAAACAGATGATGGGGTACGGCCATCAAAGGCGAAGGACGATCACCTAGCAGGGGACGGCTGCTCTGTTGGGGATAAAAGAAATATGATGGGGACGGCCATCAAAGGTGGAGGACGACCACCTGGCAGGGTACGGCTGCCAAAAATATCGCGACATAGGACGAATGCCGGATAAAAGGTCAACGATGGGGACGGCCATCGGATGAGCATGATGGAGGACGACCATCAAGAAGTGGAGGACGACCACTCAGCAGGGGACGGCTGCTCTCAAGGCTTATCATGACACAGGACGAATGCCAGATAACCAAAATCAACAATGGGGACGGCCATTGGATAAAATGAGGAAGGACGATCATCAAAAGGTGGAGGACGACCACCTAGCAGGGGACGGCTGCTAAAAAGATCAGCGATGGGGACGGCCATCGGATGAGCATGATGGAGGACGACCATCAAGAAGTGGAGGACGACCACTCAGCAGGGTACGGCTGCTCTCGGGGTATCATAACACAGGACGAGTGTTAGATAAAGGAAAAATGCTTTGTTGGTGATCTACTGGGGATATAGTGAACACGGACGAGTGTTCATAACCAAGAAAGGAAAGTATAAGTGTTTGGTATTGTGTATAGATTAAAGATGCGGACGAGCATCCTTAGACTATGATACGGACGAGTATCATGTAGAAACAAATACTGACACGTGTTCAGAGATGATGATACGGACGAATACCACCTGGTTAACAAAGAACACGGACGAGTGTTGCATCTGAAGGAACTCTTCTGGGGAATAGTAGACACGGACGAGTGTCTATATCCAAGAAGACATAAGTGTTTTACACAGTGTATGGATTAAAGATGCGGACGAGCATCCTTAAGACTATGATACGGACGAGTATCATGTAGAAACAAACATTAGACGCAATGTTCTGAGATGATGATACGGACGAGTATCAACTGGTTAACAAAGAACAAAGACTACTGTCGAATCTGTGGGGATATGAATGGCGTATACAAGATACGGACGAGTATTTGTACAAGTATAATATGAGTAGTGAGAATGGTATATAGATGAATAGTTATCTGTTGGGGAGAGTGACACGGACGGGTGCCAAGAGAGAAAAGTGTAATAACAAGTGTATGGGTGATGAAGGTGTAAGCGGCTGCGCTGGGGATATGACACGGACGGGTGTCTAGAAGATGTATACAGGTATGTGTGAGTGCAAAGAGGGTGTCTTTGGCTTTCTGCTGGTAATATGACACGGACGGGTGTTATGAAGTATCTGTAATACGGGTGATTTTGTTCGTAAAGAGTGCTCTGGCGACTTTACTGGGGAGTGATGATACGGACGGGTATCAAAAGGAAATATGCTGGTATTTGTGAATATGAGGCAACTGCTTCTGCTGGGACTCTGGTGAGGATTTTTGGGGGGAGGTATATGATTATTATTCACAAGTGTTGATTCCGAACATGGCTTATGATTATGCTATGCGTTTGATTTTTTGCCGTAATGCTCCGTGTTAGACGGAATGCTACGCTCTGAGGGGAAAATATGATGCGAATGCAATGATTATGCAAAGATATCAAACCGGGATTCGGATCCCGTTGCTGCGAAGATCTCTGGCTGATCTGTTTGAAAAGGGCCTCCCAGCTGGGGATGAGATCATTGGTAGATCTGGTGAGATGTATTCATTTGGGGATATAGGTCACTGGTTGACATATCCTTATAATACGGGACCCAGCTGGGGTTTGTAGAAGCTTTCTTCACTCTGTTGTGATCTTCTATGCGCCGCTCTTCTGGATAGAGGCTGGGGATTCTGTGGGGAGATGGTTCCCTGACTTCTGCACTCAGCTGAGGATGAAATGGCAACTCGGCTGGGGGGAATTATGAGAGGCAACTCAGCTGGGGAGAGCAACAAGAGGCAACTCAGCTGGGAATAGAGCATTTCGGATGCTGAGATCTTTTGTTGATTTGCCAGCTTGCTGGGATGAAGCTTGCATGCCCCAAGTTGCGTTCTGGATACCTGCAATCCTGCAAAGATGAGGAAACGCACAAAAGGTCCCGAGGTATCCTTTACTGGATTCCGTCATAGGAGTTAAGTACTTTCGAGAGTAAGTATATTCCCTGTAAGCATGTGTTTTATTATTTTTTGGGAGAAAAGCATCTGTACTTATGCAATTGATTTTTTAGAGACACCAGACATCCCTTGCAAATAAAAATATACAAAACGAAACATGACTGAAAAATCTGATTTTATTAATTCAAGAGCCCTGAATTGGCAAGATACAGTCAAAGAAACATATCTCCTGAAATGAGGAGACTGTTACAAATTGAGAAACAAGGTGCTGGCAGTGTTGATGACGCTTTGAGGAGCTTCCTCTTCTGCTATGACTCGTATGACAATGACGTTCTTCTCGTCTTGCTTTCTGAAGAAAGTTGATTCTGATTGAGGCTTGATTCTGTCAAAGCTTTCCAAGTTGTCAGTGATACAGACGAATCCAGAGTGCAGTTGTTCGCTTATTCCCTTATTTTGCATGGATCGCCCTTTCGGGTTTTCAATCCATCGGGATACCCATTTTTGCCTGAGTTGTCCAATGCGGCTTTTCAACTCAGCGGGTGTACATTTTTTTCATTTATTTCCCTTATTTTTGCCCGAGTCTTTTATTCTGTTTTTGATTCGCCGGGATGCCCTATTTTTGCCTGGACTTACATTCTGTTTTTATGTCCAGCGGGTCATTTTCATGCGAAGTATTTTTTAACTGCATCTGAATTCACAGGGGATGGAAAATCTTCACCATCCATGGTGCTGAGCATCAGTGCTCCACCAGAGAAAACTTTCTTTACCACGAATGGCCCTTCATAGTTTGGAGTCCATTTGCCCCTGTGGTCTGTATGAGGAGGGAGGATTCTTTTCAGCACAAGATCTCCCACTTGGTACTCTCGGTGCTTGACTTTCTGATCGAAGGCTTTCTTCATTCTCTTCTGATACAACTGCCCATGACAGATTGCGGCCAATCTTTTCTCTTCTATCAGACTCAGTTGTTCGTATCGGGCCCGAACCCATTCTGCTTCACTCAGTTTGACATCCATTAATAACCGTAACGAGGGTAATTCAACTTCAACAGGCAGGACCGCTTCCATACCATACACAAGTTGATACGGGGTTGCCCCAGTGGATGTCCTGATTGATGTGCGGTACCCATGCAAGGCAAATGGCAACATTTCATGCCAATCTTTGTAGGTGACTACCATCTTCTGCACAATCTTCTTGATGTTCTTATTTGCCGCCTCAACAGCACCATTCATCTTTGGTCTGTAAGGAGAAGAATTGTGATGTTGGATCTTGAAGTCCCGGCACAGTTCTGCCATCATTTTGTTGTTTAGATTGGAACCATTATCAGTAATGATTCGCTCGGGAACTCCGTATCGACAGATGATATCTCTTTTCAGAAATCGGGCTACCACTTGCCTTGTAACATTTGCATATGAGGCTGCTTCAACCCATTTGGTGAAATAGTCAATGGCGACCAAGATGAATCTGTGACCATTTGAAGCAGTTGGCTCAATCTTGCCGATCATATCAATGCCCCACATGGCAAAGGGCCATGGTGAAGACATGATGTTCAAAGGATTGGGAGGTACATGCACTTTATCTGCATAGATCTGGCATTTGTGGCATTTCCTGGCATAGACACAACAGTCTGCATCCATTGTGATCCAATAATAGCCTGATCTTAACAACTTCTTAGCCATTGCATGTCCTCCAGCATGGGTACCAAAAGAGCCTTCGTGCACTTCATGCATCAACAAATCTGCTTCTGTCTTGTCCACACATCTGAGGAGTACCATATCAAAGTTCCTCTTGTATAAAGACCCATCAGTGTTCAGAAAGAAACTTCCAGCAAGCCTTCTCAAAGTCTTCTTATTATTGGAAGATGCCCCAGGTGGGTATGTTTGATCCTCCAAGAAGCACTTAATATCATGGAACCAAGGCTTATCATCTTTGACAACATCTGCTGCGAATACATATGCTGGTCTATCAAGTCTCGATACTGAAATCTGAGGTACAACGTTAGCAGCTTGAACTTTGATCATGGACGAAATGGTAGCCAAGGCATCTGCAAACTGATTCTCGTCCCGGGGGATATACTCAAGCTTGACTGTTGTGAAGAAAGTCAATAACCTCCTTGTATAATCCCTGTAAGGTATCAGATGATCCTGGTGTGTATACCATTTCCCGTTGGTCTGATTGATTACCAAAGCTGAATCTCCGAATACGGTCAATGTTTTGATCCTGAGGTCAATGGCTTCCTCAAGACCCATAATGCAAGCTTCGTATTCAGCTTCGTTGTTAGTGCAGTTGAAAGTGAGTTTTGCCGAGAAAGGCATGTGAACTCCTTTGGGTGTAATAAGTACTGCACCAACACCACGGCCATTCATGTTAACAGCCCCATCGAACATCATAATCCATTCTTCCTCCGGGTCAGGCCCTTCAGTGTGAATAGGCTCTTCATGATCTTTTGATTTAATGAACATGATGTCTTCATCAGGGAAGTCAAACCTCATAGGCTGGTAATCATCGATGGGTTGTTCAGCAAGATATTCAGACAATACACTGCCTTTGATGGCTTTCTGAGATGTGTATTGGATGTCGTACTCTGTAAGGATCATTTGCCATCTTGCAACCCGTCCGGTAAGCGCTGGCTTCTCAAATATGTACTTGACTGGGTCCATCTTCGAGATTAATAAAGTAGTGTGGGTCAACATATACTGTCTCAGTCGGCGAGCAGCCCACGCTAAAGCACAGCAAGTTTTCTCGAGCAGTGAATATCGTTGTTCACAGTCGGTAAACTTTTTGCTTAGGTAGTATATCGCATACTCTTTTCGACCAGACTCGTCATGCTGGCCCAGCACACACCCCATTGACTCTTCTAATACTGTCAAGTACATTATCAGAGGTCTTCCTTCAACTGGCGGCATGAGGATTGGAGGTTCTTGCAGATATTCCTTGATCTTGTCAAAAGCCTTCTGGCAATCTTCGTTCCATCTGACCGTTTGTTCTTTTCTTAACAGCTTGAACAAGGGTTCACAGGTTGCTGTAAGGTGAGATATGAACCTTGAAATGTAGTTCAATCGACCTAAGAACCCTCTAACTTCTTTCTCAGTTTTCGGTGCAGGCATCTCTTGAATGGCTTTGACTTTATCAGGGTCCACCTCAATCCCTTTCTCGCTCACAATAAAGCCCAGCAGCTTACCAGATCTCACCCCGAATGTGCATTTGTTGGGGTTCAACTTCAGTTGATACCTTCTCAGACGCTTGAACAACTTGAGCAGATTCACCAGATGATCTTCTTCAGTAAGGGACTTGGCAATCATATCATCCACATAACATTCTATTTCTTTGTGGATCATATCGTGGAACAATGTTACCATAGCCCGTTGATATGTTGCACCGGCATTCTTGAGCCCAAATGGCATTACTTTGTAGCAGAACGTGCCCCAGGGTGTGATGAATGTTGTCTTCTCCATGTCTTCAGGTGACATTTTAATCTGGTTGTATCCTGAAAATCCATCCATGAAGGAGAATACCGAGAACTGAGCCGTGTTATCCACCAATACATCAATGTGAGGTAAAGGGAAATCATCTTTCGGGCTGGCTCTGTTCAGATCCCGGTAATCAACACACATTCTTACTTTGCCGTCCTTCTTAGGCACAGGTACTATATTAGCAACCCACGGCGGGTAGCTAGTTACAGCAAGGAACCCGGCGTCCCATTGCTTTTGTACCTCTTCCTTGACTTTCATGGCCATGTCTGGACGAGTACGGCGCAGCTTCTGTTTGACTGGAGGGCATTCTTCTCTCAAAGGCAGCTTGTGCACAACAATGTCGGTATCCAACCCTGGCATATCTCGGTATGACCAAGCGAACACATCCACATACTCTTGAAGCAGATCAATCAGTTGTCTCTTTACTGAGTCTTGCAGGCAGGCCCCGATCCTAACTTCTTTCACGTCTTCCTCTGTACCAAGATTAATCACTTCAACTTCCTCCTGGTGAGGGGTAATAACCTTTTCCTCCTGTCTTAACAACCTGGCTAGCTCTTCAGGAAGCTCATATTCTTCTTCAACCCCTTCATCAGCTTGATTGATTGGATTGTCAAAGTCATACGATGTCATAGCCGTGCTGTTGTCAGTGCTGTCTGGGAGGCACTCTCTGCAAGGGTTAAGTTGTTCATTTTAGTGATTGATTTTAGTCTTGTTTAGAAAAGTGAAATAAAGTTGTCATTTTGAAAACACTGCCATTTATTTTTTGTACAAAAAGAAAAAAGGAAAAACAGTGAACGGAAAAGAAAAAGACTCATTTGCAAAAAGATGTCTGATATTTCATTAATTGATCTTGTTTGCACAAAAAAGTACAGATGGCCCGATTACAAAATGAGTCTTGTCATCTTGGGCAAGATGCAAGACTTTGATGCATGCTTATAAAATACAGGAAATAATAATTACTCTGATCGAGTAACTCTTATAATTTCCTGGGAAGACCAGTTCGAGATACTGCTTCCCGGGATCTTTGGACGAATCCAGCTTTCCAGGTTGCGCTCCTCTTCCAGCTCGTCTTCCAGACAGTTGATAGCATCAGGGGTAAGCATCCCCCCACTGACAAAACCAGGCTCTCCCGCAGCCCTTGCTTGATGTTGAGTTGGTCTGTAACCCAACCCAAATTTGTCTTTCTTTTCCTCCACAGCTAAAACTTTGCCCCAGCCCAGGGCGGTTCCTTCCTCAACAACCTTCCGGGCTTGTTGGTAAGATGACATTGGAGTACCAGATACAGCAGATGCTTCATTCACATTCAAAGCTTCAAACCCCTGGCTCATTGTTTCATGGATCTCCCCATCCATTTCAATGTACTTATAGGTTGCCAGGTGGCTGACAAAAATGTCCTCCTCTCCACAGATTGTGACAACTTGGCCTTCCCACTCATATTTTAACTTTTGGTGAAGGGTAGACGTTATTGCGCCGGCGGCGTGAATCCAAGGTCTACCCAACAAACAGCTGTAGGCGGGCTGAATGTCCATCACATAAAAGATAGTTTTAAAGGTCTGTGGGCCGATTGTCACAGGCAGCTCAATCTCTCCCAGAACCGATCTCTTAGAACCATCAAAGGCTCTTACTACCAGGTTGCTGGGTCTCAATGCCAATCCATCATATTCTAACTTCACCAGAGCCTTCTTCGGTAAGACATTCAGGGATGAACCTGTGTCTACCAGCACATGAGAAAGGACAGCTCCTTTGCATTCCATGGTTATGTGCAAGGCTTTGTTGTGGTTGCGGCCATCCGCTGTCAAGTCAGTATTGGTGAACCCTAGCCCATTGCTAGCAGTAACATTTCCAACCACGGTTTCCAACTGGTTGACAGTAATCTCTTCAGGCACATAAGCTGCGTGCAGGACTTTGAGTAGTGCATTCCGATGGGCTTCGGAGCACATAAGCAGTGAGAGAATAGAGATTTTGGATGGCGTTTGATGAAGTTGATCCACAATTTTGTAATCACTCTTTTTGATGATTCTCATAAACTCATCAACTTCTTGATCGAACGGTGTCTTCAAGGCTTCTTTAACAGTTTGATCCTCCTGCACCGGGCTCTTTCCTTTTGCCTTGGCAGCAGCTTCTGCTTCGGCAGTAGGTCTTTGCATTGGTGGAGCAAAGAGACGTCCGCTTCGAGTGAAGCCTCCGCCTCCCCCCACATTGTCAATTTGTGGTGCAGGTGTTGACGTTTCAAGAGTGATTCTTTTTCCTTCGCAGTACATGTCAGAGCCATAGTGCCAAGGGATGGCCCTATTGCTTTCATATGGTACTGGTCCAGGCACCGTGACAGTGACTGGACTGATTGCTGCTGCTGAAGGGACTATAATTGTTTGTGGATCATAAAAGATTGTAACTGGTGCTCTGGTGGGAGCAGCACCTTCTGAATGGTAGGCAGAGTTGTTCTCAGGATCATAAAATATTGTGACGGTAGAGACATCTTCATGATTTGTTGCTAGTGTTGTAGGAGATAGTGGTGGCAGGATGGATGTTGCTGTTGTAGGAGCTTCAAAATGGAGTGAAGCTGAAGTTGTAGCAGAAAGATTTGTTGTAAACTGATCAGTTGAGATGATGGATGAAGTACTTGTTGATGAAACCGAAGAATTGTCAGGAACAATAGTTGCTGCAGTTGTAGGAGGTTCTGAAACCGTTGCTGATGATATTGCTGGATTTGTTGGAAATGATGTGGTGATCTGAAGTTGGCCACTCTGAATAAGGCCATCTATGCCATTCCGCAAATTATCGCACCCATTTACCGAGATATTGCAGTAAGCACAGCCTAACTCACACCCCAGGAACATTTGACATTCCAAGAGCTGAGCTTTGATTTCTACCAATGGTGTCCTGATCTGTCCCACACTGGTTATTAAATAAGACGGCTTGTCTTCTTCAATAGCGTTAATCCGGGGACCACCATGGTTTGGCATCGGGTTTTTATTGACATTGGGTGGTGGTGCGAAATTCAGAGCCTTTGAGTCCACCAGGTCTTGTACTTTCATATGCAGAGCCCTGCATTTTTCTGTGCTGTGGCCAGGTGCGTTTGAATGAAAAGCACACCTAGCATTGGAGTCATAGTTCCTTGGTAGACTGTCGGGATCTGGAGGTGCCAACGTTCTTAGCTCAACCAGGTTGAGTTTCAGAAGCTGTGGCAGCAAAGTAGCATATGGCATTGGAATCGGATCAATCACTCTGTTAGCTTGAGAAGGCCTCTGCTGAAATGGCCTCTGTTGACTGTTGTTGTTGGTGTTGCTGTTGTTGTAATTCCTTGGAGGATACTGATTTTGCTGAGGTTGCGGCTGATAGTTTTGCTGAGGAGGTTGATAGACTGGCTGAGGATGGGCTGGAGCAGGAATGGTGACTGCCGCTATTGACCTCTGAACATACTGGGGCCTGCCCCTGTTTGAATGGATGGCATTGGTCTCGCCAGTTCTTCTTGGGCCTGCAAAAGGCTTTCTTGTACTACTGGACGAGCTTGCACTGTTGTCTGAGATCTTTCCCATTTTCAACAGGCTTTCAATTCTCTCCCCAGCTATGACAACATCCGCGAAGCTAGTGGAAGAGAAAGCAGCCAACCTGTCAATATAGGTTCCCTGAAGGGTATTCATGAACATATCTGCCATTTCCCGTTCAGACATAGGTGGTTGAACAGCAGCAGCCAGTTGCCTCCATCTATGGGCATATTCTCGAAAACTCTCTCTTGAAGACTGTGACATTCCCATCAGGAGGGTCCTGTTGGGTGCCATGTCTAGATTATACTGATACTGTCTGATGAAGGCCTCTGCCAGGTCCTTCCAGCATCTAATAGTTGCCCTTGTCAAGTGAGAGTACCATTCCCTTGATGCTCCAGTCAAGCTGTCTTCGAAGTAGAACATCCAGAGCTTCTCATCCATTGTATAGGCCTTTAATCTCCCGAGAAAAGATTGTAGATGGGTCCGAGGACAAGAAGTCCCATTATACTTTTCAAAACATGGAGGCTTGAACTTGTGGGGAATCCTAACCCCGTCTACCAAACCCATGTCCATGACGTCGAAGCCCAAAGAGTTTTGAGATTCTAAGGACCTCAACTTCTCAGCTATTTCATCCAATCTTCTATCGTATGCTTCTTCCCCAGCACCCATTACTGTGAACTGGTCTTCTTGAGGGTCTTCCTGTAGTACCCTCCCTGCTGTGGCAGTCCCTTGTATATTGACAGGGATGTTGGCCTCTGGATGGAGATGGGGTCCAAAAACTGGGGGATTGACATGAGGTTGGACCCTCTCGTTGTTACTTGTGCCAGCAGTTCCCACATGGGGCTCTTCTTGATTCTGCCTTTCCACCATGGCTCTCAATCTTTCCTGGCTCTGAGCCATGTTGTTCATAACTTCCATAAACTGAGTCATTTGGTTCCTCATTTCTAGCCTTTCATTTGCCATTTGATTTCTGACCTCAGTGAGGTCCTGCTGCATCTGATCCATCTGAATTCCCGGAAGGTTGTTTCGGGTTGGATAGCGGTGCGGACGGTTGAGGGGAAATACCCGGCGCCTAGCAATAGTTCCTGATGCATCACAACAGAGGTTAGCAACAATAAAACAAAACCTACAAAACAAGCAAAGGGTTAGCATGCAATGCAGTTATGCTTATTTGTTCTCAAGGTATCCGGTTTGGCCTTCGGTTTTGACCCTTCCAGACCCTTGGAGATGCTGTTGTTGTTGCTTGAAGAAAACTCAGATGAAGCAAACTAACGCAAATATATTACAGAAGGTGAAATAATACAACTTGTTCATTTTACAACACAAGCCCTCTAAGGGGTCAAAATACAGTACAAGAAAATAAAAGTACATGGAAAGAAAGCAACAACAAACAAATGGTCAAACACCAAGACCAAACTCATCCTCACGAACTTCCTTGAGAAGTGCTTCGGTCACAGGATCAGCCGGACGCTCCGTGAGATTCCTGATGAGGAGATTCCGGGTCGTAACGGCTGCTGTTAACTTCTTGTGCTGAGTTTGGTTCTTGGACCTCTTCACCCCTGCTTTGATCTTTAGCTCTGATATCTCCTTCTGGGCTGCTGCCAGGGTTTCTTGCTGTCCTTTTGCACTAGCTTCCAGTTGCTCCATCTTGTCTTGAACTCTCTTGTCTTCCAGGGTACGAGCCTCGGTGATCCTGACCCACCGGGCTTGACTCTCCTTCAAGTACAAGTCTGTCCTTGCTCTCTGGAACTGGGCTTCTTTGCAAGCATTCTTCAGAATTTGTTCACCAGCTTTAGACTTTTTGATATAATCCCCAGACTTTTCAATCTTAGTCAAATGCTCCACTCTCAACTTCTCCAATCTCTCAATCTCCCTCATACCTTCACTCCTTTCCCGGAGGGTCTTCTGCAAAGCCTGGGTTAGCTTCTCATTTCTTTCCTTCAAGCTCTCAAACTCCTCCAAACTGATGGTGGCAGGGGGTGGTGCTGAAGATGACTCAGGCATGTCTTCTATGGTAAAGGGCATTCCAGAGAATTGGGCCCTGGCACGGGACCACTCATAATATTGTGCTGATGCCACATTATTACACTTCCCCAGAATGGTGACTCCCTTGGTTTGAACATTATCCCAGGCCCAGGCAGCCTGCCTAACAACAGCCAAACTAATCTTGTTCTCACAATAAAGGGTCTCCACCAAGTCCTGTGCCCTTGGAGTGTGGACCAGTGCATAGCCCAATTGCCTCCTGAACAGCAGAGGGTTGTAATTGATACTTCCCTTAACTCCTATTAAAGGCACATTAGGAAAATGCCCACAGCTGGTGATGATATCCCTGCCCTTGGTGCTTTGAGTGCACCATCTGATATCTGCTGAAGTTAGAACAGTGAGTCTCTTAGCCCAGTTTCTCTGCTGATGAGGGTTTAAAAATGCATCTGTCCTGGGTAGATGCCTGAGAAGCCAAGTGTGGAACAATGGAGCACAAAACCTCACTAACCTCCCCCTCTGCTTTTCATTCCTCTGATGCACTGAATAATAAAGATCCCCCAATAAAGTTGGCACTGGGTTCTTCAAGATGAACAGATGGATTGCATTCTTGCTAATGAATCGAGGCTCATCTGCAAACAATACAATCCCATATATACTCAAGGCCAGTAAAGCACAAACAGCTTTCCACTCTCCCAGAGAAGCTTTCAGGATAGCTTGAGAGATCAAGAAATCCAGATGAAAACCAGGGATTCCAGCTTTAGAAGTCATATGCTGCTCAATCAGAACCGGTTCCAGGTGCAAAGCCTTTGCTACTTCTCCGTTAGCAGGAAAGACCATCTCAGGGTTGAAAGGAATTTCTCTCCTGATAGGCATACCAACTAATGAGGAGTACTCTTCCAATAAGGGGCCCAACTGAAAGTCTTGAAAAGTAAAACATCTCAGTGGAGGATCATAAAACTGAATGCAGGTGTGGATGAGGCTCCTCTGTGAAGGGTCCAGATCCATAACCATGTCCAGTATATCTCCATAACTCTCCCTGAACAAAGGTATGTGATCTGGAGTGATCAGGGTTTGGATCCTCCTGATGTCTGATAAGTCTGGCTGGAAGAAGTGATAGGTGATGTTGCTTTTCTTTGGAGCCATGATGACAAATGTTGATGAAGATACTGAAGAGAAGGGCCACTGATTGGCTGGAATAGATAGCTGGTAGCAAGTGCTGATGAAGGCAGGTCAAAACTGAAGATGGGGTCAAAACCAAAACCAGATGAAGATGGATACCCTGAAACACAAATAAGCAAATGTTAATATGATGCAATGATTATGTATGCAAATGATATGCAAGGGCCTGTGACTGAGCTGGATCTGATCAAACTGCTCTGATATAGGTCCAAGTGTGTTCAAGAATTCCAGTTGGAGGTCTATAAAACCAGTAACCAGGGTGGGGGACTCAAATAAAGAGCCACATGTCCAGGGTTTTAGAATCACAAGAACTGTCCAACATGGAGTACTCTTAAAGTAACAGGGCATTCTGAGGTCAAGGTACCTGCAAACCTGTAAACAGCCCAACCCCCTCACAGGTGGTGTTCTAAAACAAGGATCCTCAGATTTGGATCAGTTATGAGAAGTGTAAACACTTCTAACCCGGAGGTACAGTGTTTACAATAACCATAACAATTCCTCCTCTAATTCTCCTCAGTTTCTGAAGGTCAATACTAAAAGGTCATCCAGACTTAGCAGGCTTCCCAGATAGCCCTAGCATTGCAGGAAATCTGCAACACAGAGTTCTCAAGAAGAAACCCATATCTGAACCGTGTTTCATATTCCCGCACCAGACCGAAATGGAATGGGAAAGAATATGATTCACTCTAGCCTAGGTGTCACTCAGGTCCCAGGTATAGGACCTTAACTCTCAATAGAACCCCACCCACCAAAGGAAAACCAGATCCAGCCAGCAGCATGACAGTATGATAAATGAAAAAAAACAGTAAAGAAAGCAATAAATAAAGCTGTACAGAAAGCAGTAAATAAAGCAAATATACAAATAGCACATAACACCCCCAATAAACACAAATCAATCAAGCGCTAGGAGGAACCCACAAAAAGAACCAGAAGCCCTAGTTGCAGTATAAGGGTCCCCAGCAGAGTCGCCAAGCTGTCGCTCCCGATAAATGGGACTGGCCCTGATAAAGGTACGGACGCGAACGGTCGGCGAAAGGGACAATGAGAACACACAGCCGTGAACTCACTGGAGATGAAAAGAGTCGCCAGCTAGGCATTTTTATCCCGGAGGAAAGGTAATGCTGCATAGACCTAGAAAGAGATGGATAAGGCGGTTGCGAACCAGAGAGACTGAGAAAGGGGGTTGGTTACAACCTGGGAAGGTGTTAGCACCCAGATCGTCCGTCGTACTCGACGGGATCCACGCTTAAAATATTTGTGCTTTAAAGGGGTAGTGTCAGTGCAATTTGTGTGTAAAGAGCTGGAAAGGAATGTACAGGTGTCAGTGCATGAGTGATGTGAAGTATGAAAGTGTCAGTGTAAGAAAGGAATGAAATGCTCAAGATCATGAGGCTAAAAGAATGAGGCTAGAAAAAGGGGGAATATACAGAGACTTTTGTTCGATAACCGTTAAGTTATGCCTACGTATCCTCTCGTGCAATGAGGAAGTCAGAACACCGTAGTTCGACCCAAAGAGACTGAAAGGTGAATTGACTGTTGAACTGCTTGCTTGTCAATGCTCAAGTGTATGACCTGTCTGGCTCAGGTGCAAACTGTCTTGCATTAGACGGAAGAAGCAAGTTCTCGATTATGAGTGAGTGAGATGAGAAAAGAATCCCGTAGGAGACGATTATTGTTTGTTTTTGTGTTTTCAATCTTTTATTGTTTTTTTGGATTTTGTCATAAGTCAATGAGCTTAAGTCTAAACCAATGGATTTAGTAAACTCATCACATCTTCCCTCTGATCAGGGGTAATGAGAATACCTTAAGTGTGAAGTCAGATTCTCACACTTAATCACCTTTGGTGTAGGATTAAGATTATTAACCTACTTGTGATTATTTAGATGTTTTTTGGGGTTTTTGTTTAGTGTTGAGTAATGAGGTTAAGCCATAATCAAGGATTAAACAGACTCATTACACCATCCTAATAGAAGGATAATAGATGAGAGTGTTTAAGCTGAGGAAAGCTCCTCAACTTAATCCATGATTAGGGATTAAACTCATGACAAAACAAGCCTTTATTAAGTGGATTTTAGTTAATGATATGATGATGAAGTGTTTTTTTTAGGGTTTGTAAGACAACTTGAGGGGGACTTGTCCATTAACACTAGGGTTAGTCCTTCTTAACCAATTAAGGAAGAATTAGAACCCTAATGCAAGGCCCAAGTTACAAGTGTGATGTCTTGATGATTATTGTGTGAATTGATTAAGAGATTTAAACACATTAAGGGTTTAACACTTAGGATTAAAGTTATACACTCCATCCTAATAGAAGGATGCAGGCATAAGCTTAATCACAAAGCCTTAAAGCCTTTAGGGTTTAGTCCCTGATTATGAGGTGAGGAGAGAGGACTCAAAGAGAGACACAAAGGTAAAACTATGAGGGGAGACTAATCAAAACCCTAATTCATTGTCATGCTTGGTTGTTCCTAAGGTTTGTGAAGTTTTCAAGAACAATCTTCAAAGGAGCCACTAGGAAGCAGATGAACAGGATCAAGAGAAGCAAAGTGACTTGCTTCATTCAAGAAGTCAAGTCACTTGAAGAAAGAAAGTGGGAAGAACAAGAATGAGCAAGCTCAATCTCAAACACATATAGGAATGCAGCAATGGATGCAAGAGAGATGAAAAGAAAAGGTTATGAGAAGTGAAGGCAAATTCACTTCCCAAGTTTACTTACCACCTGAAATGTTAGAAAGAAATGCAATGCAATGCAAAATGAGATGAAATGGTATGATGCTAAACAAAACCAGAAGCATGTTGATGATGATTATGATGTTATGAGGTGCTACAAACATGAGGCAAGGCATGGAGATGTTCATACATGATCATGGATGCAAATGATGCAAGCTAAGAAGCATGGATGAGCATGAAAAGTTATGAAGCATACAAGGCAAATGACATGGCAAATATGTAATGCAATGATCAAACATGCTTTCTATATGTCTTAAGATGTCAAATGAATCACAAGAATGCTTGAAATGCTAAGACAAGTCATGTTATGCAAGAGAATGCAAGAGGGATGCAAATGAAAGCCCAAATTAGGGTTCAAGGATCAAACATCAAACAAAAACCCAAAACAGAAGCAAACCCTAAGATAAAAAAAAGGAAAATGCCATCCTAAGAAACCCTAAACCTATACTAAACCAAGATCCAAAGGGGAGGTCTCAACTCTTAACCAATCTCAAGATATGATTTTTCTAAGTTATTAGGGTTTTTTAGGGTTCTTAACAAAAGAAATGCCAAACAATTTGAAATTGAAGGATCAAATCAAGGCCATTTAATCCTAGAAACTACATGCAAAACACAAGACAATGCAAGAAGAATCAATGTCCAACCCTTCTCAAATAGGCAGAAATGAATTTTTGAACTTAGGATCAAATTAATGCATAAAAAATGATTTAATTCAATGAAAAATTCTTAAAATGCATCAAGATCAAAAAAGAAATTTGGTTTGAAGGTTGGACAATGTTTCTAAATGTCTTAGAACATTTCGTGAATTTTTTTGTAATTTTTAAATACCTAAAAGTATTTTTAATTAATTAATTTCCATTAATCAATTAAAAATAATCTTTTAAATATTTAAAAATACTTTTTTAATGATAAAAAATAAAATAAAAATATTTTTGGGTCTTAAAAATTAATAAAACTTTTAGGAAAAAGTTTCATAATTTTTAAGAATTTTTTACTATTTTAAAATAAATATGCAAATTAATTGAAAAGAAAATGAATTAAAAATAAATAAAATGGAAGGTAATCAGGATGGAGGGATGAGATTCACTCTGGATTTGAATATGTTGACTACGCGCGTCATCCAAGGGTCCAGGTTGACTCTGATTAAATTATTTAAATTCTGTTTAATTAAGCTAACACGTGGATTAGGGCATAATCAGAGAGATCCAGGCCATACACTCACGCGGGAGGTCAACGGGTCAGAGGCATCTCACGGTCCAGATTCAAATGGTCATTAATCACGTAATTAGGGCATAATCACTCTCAGGTGGCCGGAGAAGACTTCCGGTCGTCTTCTCCGGCCAACAACTCCCCTGAAAAACTTCAAACTCCCTCAAATCGTAACAAAAACAAAATCTAAGAATTGGGAAATGTTCTCCAACCTCTCACGAATCAAACCCCTCTCCTAAAACAAATTTCTTTTCCCTAACTAAGCTGAATCGAAGGAAATAAGAACTAGGGCACGCAAGCTTCAGAGAGCAATTAAACTCTCATTCCAGCACCATTTCAAAAACTAAGAGCACCAGGATATTCAGTGGAACATAAAGAACAAGTTTATAACATGAAAAACAATTTCTGGAAAAATAATTTTCAAGCTACCTGAGATTTGGAGCTTTCAACCTGATGACTTTCTGGCCACTTCTTTTAGTGCAAACTACTCCACTTGATCCCCAGATGATGTTTGAATGCTCAAGAAGAGTTTATGTTGGCTGGATAATGAGTTTCGACAGCTCCTGCTTCAACTCAGTTGAAAATGGCTATGGTGAAATAGGCAGCTTCAGGCCATTGTGAAGGGTTGTCTGTGATCCTGAGGGTGAATGGAGAAGCTTTGCAAGGTTTGTTTGGATGTTTGTGAGCTAGGGAGGGAGATTCGAATGGAACTGCAGTTTGAGGTGAGAAATGGCTATGGGGTGTTCTGGTTGATTCAGGCTTGTGTTCTTGCTGGTTTCTACTCAATGATGCATGGTGAGTTGAATGGTGAAAATGGTTTTAGTGTTTCTTGGCTGGGCAGAGAGATTCGAAGGCTTATGCAGCTGGGGTGTATTTTGGTGAATGTCCCCCTTGTGAATGGTTTCAGCCTTGCCTTGTACATGAAATGGCTTGCAAAATGATAATGTATTTTAATCCTATAGGTCAGATGATGTGACCTGGCCTATAGTGATTGGTAAGTTTGCTTTTGCAAAAAGTCACATTTTGTGTAAGGCAAGCATGGCTCATGATCTAGGCTTGGTACAAGGCATGGGCTATGCGCAGCAAAATGAGGGGAAAGGGTTAGCTTGGTTCAAGGGCCAATGCTGCAAGTTGGTGAAGAGAAATGAGTGGCTTTGCAACTTGTTGCTTTTTGAAACTTTATGAGAAAAGTCTTGTTACATGAACCATAACCATGGGCATTCTTGGTTCAAATCTGAATTTTATGACTTAGAGGATGTTTGCATACTGGTTTGAAATGAATTAGAGGTTGCAATTGGCCTTGGTCCATGATTTTGCAAAATTCTCATTTGAGGCATGCCTTGAAAATCAATGATTTTAGCCAACTTTGTCACACCATAACTTTTGATCCAAGAAGAGTTTGATCATGTTCTTGTACTTTTTGAAAAGGGAAAGATGAGATCTACAACTTTCATGACCAAAGTTTTTTCATTTGAAGCATTTTTTGATCAAGAATCAAGGCTTGAAAAATGACCTAAAATGAAGCATTCTTGAAAAGTCAACTATGCCCAAAAAGTCAACATTTGCAAAAACCCTAAATTCTTGATTTTTGTGAACTTCAACCTTCTTCCATGATCAAATAAAGATCATATACACTCAAAATGATGAAGATCACCCATTGGTTGGGTCATTGGGGGTCTCAGATGCCCTGATTTTGCATTGGCTTGTCCAGAAAGTCAACTCTTGATCAGATGACTTCCCCATGGAATTTCTTCATGAAACTTGATATACATACTCCCTATACCATATAGAGACCAATAGAAACAAGAATGACCAAAAAATTTGGAGTTATGGCCTTTGAAACCAAAACCCTAATTTTAGGTCAACTGTGCAGTCAAACTTGGCTCTGCATCCATTCCAATCCCAGTTCTTGTGATTCTTTTGCATTCTTGACTTTGAGAGGATATAATATGATACTTGAACACACATGGATCCCTTTAAATTGATTGGTGGCCTTTGGAGTGGCTCAAGAGGCTCTTGGATTGCTCAGATCACAAACCCTAGGTGCAGATGACTTTGAAACAATGTAGTGAATCAAAACTGTGATATGAGATGCTATGATTGAGTTTATGCATATGAAATGATCACAAGCCATGGTGTGAATGGGTGAGGGCAAATTTGGGGTGTTTACAGATGGTCGTCCCCATCATCGACCTTTTCTATCCGATATTCGTCCTATGTCGTGATAAAGAGCAGCCGTCCCCTGCTAGGTGATCGTCCTTCACCTTTGATGATCGTCCCTCATCATTATTTCATTTATTCTTTAAACCGATGGTCGTCCCCATCATTATTTACTTTACTTTTCAAAACTGATGGCCGTCCCCATCATTGCCTTTACTTTAATCCCCAGAGAATCTTGTTTCCTTACCTAATGGCCGTCCCCTTCATGGTCTCTTTATTTCCCTAGTTTGTCGGCCGTCCCCGTCATTGCTTTGCTTACCATTTTATCCCCAGCAAGTCGTCCTCTGCTCGATGGTCGTCCTCCATCGCTTTCATTTGATAAACATGCTATGCTATCTTTTACAATTTATATCCCTTTTCTTCTTCTATCCAGCGAGTGCAAATTTTGGACTGTCTTTGGTGTTCAACCACAAGCTATCTTGTTTGTCTGTTAAGCCAGACGCTTACATCTTGCACAGCTAACTCATGCTTGAATAGGGGTAGCTGTAAACACCCCAAATTTTCCCTCACTTATATCACACCATGGATTGTGATCTTTTATGTTTGCATAAGCATAAGCATTACACCTCATATTGAATATTTGTTTCATCTTCATAGTTCAAGTTCATCTGCATCTAGGGTTTGTGATCTGAGCAATCCAAGAATCCATCTGAGCCATCCCAAAGGCTTCAAAGCTTTCCAAGAGGGTCCATGTGTGTTCTATCATCATATTATACTCCTCAAAGTTCATGAAAGTCAAGGGATCACAAGAACTGGCAAAGACATGGAAGCAGAGTTAGGGTTTCACTACACAGATGACCAAAATTAGGGTTTTGGTTTCAGAGGCCTTAACTCTAAATTTTTGGGCCATTCTTGTTTCTAATGTTCTTAATATGTCATAAGGATCATGTGTACCAAGTTTGATGAAGAAACTCATTGTGGAAGTCATCTGTTCATTGGGTAACTTCTTGAGCAAGTTAAGTCAAAATCAGGGCATCTGAGGCCCCCAACAATGGAACCAAAGGGGTATTTTCATCAAATTGAAGTTCTTTGATCTTTATTTGATCTTATAAGTGGTTGGAAGTTCACAAGATTGAAGAATTTTGAGCCAATTGCAAACTTGCCATTTTTGGAAATGACTTGAAATGCAAACTTTCCATTTTGGGAAAGTTTTTCAACCTCCTCTTTCATAACCAAAAATGCTTCAAATGAAAAATTCTTGGTCATGAAAGTTGTATATTGGGTCTTTCCCTTTCTAAAAAGTTCAAGAACATGTCTTGATTCATCATAGAACTCAAGATATGGCCTTTCATAGTTGGCAAAAATCCTATAATTTCAAGTTTCATGTCAAAGAGGGATTTTGCAATTTGGCATGTTCAAACATTCTAATGACTTCTAATGTGCACAAACACTTCACAATATGTCAAACAAACCTCAAAAGATCAGAACTGTGCATTGAACCTAGGGTTTTCATGACTTATGATCCAAGAAACTTCAAAGAGGGAATTTTGCAAAACATGTGATAACTCTTCATCCAAGCCTTCCAGCACATCAAAACCAATCCCATGGCCATCCTTGAACCCAGCTGAGGCCAGACACCCCATGAAATCTCCTCTGACCCGTGCCCATACCTCAAGTACACAAATCTTGACTTTTTGCAAAAACCACCATACCAATCAGCCTGTGCCACAACAACTCTCTGGCCAATCAGCATACATTATGTGAACCCTAAGGACTCAAAAGAACACAACATTGAGGCCTGAATCCACACACACACACACACACACACACACTCAGAATCACAAAACCTCAAGAAACCTTCCCTTAATTGAATTTCATAACACAACCAACAAAAATCACAAACTCTTCCACCAATCAACTCAGCATCACCCCAGGATCATTTCCGACCCATCACCATAGCCTAAAACACCCTCAAACCAAAATACGATTTTTGCTTACTCGGAACTGGAACTCTTGATTCAGGCAAAATAAACTCATTTCAAGCATCACAATAGACTCAGAGGGATCAAAGTAGGTGGTTTGCACAAAAGAAAGGGTCAGAAAGCTCAAGAACACAAAGCTTCAACTCAGGTAGCTATGATGAACTTTTTTTTCTCCAGAACTCTTGTTTTAAGTTTCTAAATGATTCCTTGTGCTCCCCTGATCATATTTATATGATTTGTTTTGAAAATGATTGAGAAATGACCATGTATTGACTCTCTGAAATTTTGCCCGTAAAACTTGATTGCTTCGATTCTTGTTGTTGATGTAATATAAATGAATTTCGTGCCTGGATTCTTGTTTGTTGTTGTTCATTGATAATTTTTGGAGAGTTTGATGCATTTTGGTGGCGTATTGAGTGAGATGGCATGAGGGTGTGGCCGGAGAAGATGACCGGAGCTTAGCTCCGGTCACCTGAGATTAATTAGGGCTAATCATGTTTAAATCTTGGCCTTTGGATTAAGATTAGGGTTAGCGTGTGTACGGCTAGGATTAGGTCATTAAACCCTAAAAATAATTAATTAATTTAAATAGGATTAATTAGTCAGGAGTGATCTGGGCCCTTGTTTCACACGCGTAGTCAAACTTTTCCCCTTGGATTTGAATCTGAGCCCTTAGATCAGCATACCATCCATTTAAATCATTTTTATTTCATTTTTTATTGCATTTTATTGCATAATTTATTTAAAATACCAAAAAGCATCACAAAAATATTGCATTTGAACTGCAATAGTGATTAATTTTGTGATTAATTTGTGACTGCAATAGTGATGGAAAATAAATACTCATATTTATTAAGACATATAAAGATCATCTAAAATTGGATGATGACTTATATAGACTTCTGAATTTAGAGTATAATATAACTATTGAATACCGCAATATGGAATTTTGAGATCCTTATCACGGAGGATAAGAAATTCGAGATTTTCACGAATAAAGAACCTTGTGAAGAAGATTCTCCACAAATTTTAAAATACAAACCAAAAAATGTGGCTTCCACAATTCGTGTTTTTAGAGATGATACTCTAATCAAAGAAATTCAAATTTATTAAGAAAAAAATGGACAAGAAGACAAATTCATATATTATTGAATTGTGAATTGAAAGAGAAAATCAATTGTCTATTGAAATTGATTTAAGAACATCTTCATATATTCAAAACTGGTCAAGTATTGTAATTGATCACCAAGTGTGTGGTGACTTAACTTGTAAAGAAAATGTGTGTACTTTCTGAATATTATAGAAGAACTCTGCTTCATCTGTAGTCTTCCACACAGTCACTACTAAGGCAATTCTGGAAATTTGTCATCACCATTGACAACCACCTCAATCTTGAAAACAAATTCGAAATATCAACCAAATATTCAAGAAGATTTATTTCAAGAACGTGCCTCCTTCAATCAATTACACATTTCTCATTATTAGGATCTGAATCAGGTTGAAGTTGAAGATGTAATAATTTCATTGCAAGAAATTTGACTTTCAAAACAGAGGAAACTGGTTTTTCACAGAGCCACAAAAAAGATTATGATTTGATGTATGTGAAAATGATTACAAAAAGGTTTTACACGTGCATGAGATTAAGTACTTAAAATCTTTGAAAAAGTCAGTTACTTTTGAATCAAGAGCATTTCATGATTTGAATCAAATGAACAGTGAAGTGGAATAAAAGAAAAACAGAGTTTTGACCCATTTTTCACCTGATTCGAATCAATGGGAAAATGTGATTAAAATCAAATACCTCGTGATTTGAATCATGTATTAAATTTGATTCGAATCAAACAAGCTGAGCCAATTGAGAAAATATGGAAAATTGCATGATTCAAATCATGTGTAAAGTGTGATTTGAATCAATCGAGGAGAATGTAACCCAGAGTTTGATATTTTTAATCATGTGTTAAATTTGATTAGAATCAAATGGTTTAGAAATTTATGATTTTCCTATGTCCAAAATGATTTGAATCAGGATTTGTGCTTGATTCGAATCAAACATCAAAAAATCTACAAATTTCAAAAAATCTAAGAGACTTTGAGATTTTTATTTCCACTTAACTTGAATCAATATCATATATGTCTCTTATTCTGCTCACTAATGCAATTGATTAAAAAAATCATGATCAAGTTCAAACATAACAAATGGCTCATGCATGCTAAAAATGAATCTTTTCAAAACTTGATTCAGAGACGTGCAATCATGAAGGAGAACCAATAATTGAAAGTAAATCAAAGATGAAAGAGATAAGGCAGGAAACAAAATAATTGTATATGGGTGCTCACCCTGAATGTATGAGGGAAATGCAACTACATTCTCCCTTTTTTTTATGCTTGACATGCTTTATCTTGAAATTGAGTTGACTTTGAGTTTAACGTAAAAAAATACTTATGTTCCCATTGAAACATTGCTCACAAACCACAACATAAAACACATAAAAAATTTATATACTCGTTACAACATCTCCCCCTTTGGAAACATCAAAAGAGATAGATCAAAATGCGTCTAAAAACCAAATAAACAACCACTAACAAATAATTCAAAAGAGCATATGAGCTAAACAGATAAGATGAATATACAACAATAAAGATCATATACAAAACACAAAGATGGACATGTCACAAGCAACAAAATGCAAATAGACATACAACACCAACATTCAACAACTAATAATAAAGTGATAAAAAAAACTTGTATGTCAAGGAATGCATTAACAATTCTAAATAATGCATGAACAAGTATATAAATGCTCAAATTCACATAATTAGCAACAAACATTTAAAAAGAATTAAATGCAAATAAGAACAATCAAAGACATAAGCTAGGGATGAATGAGTAAGATGATAAGGATATAAGCAAACCAACATACAACTCTTGAACAAACACTATAATGTTATAAATTGGATACAAGACTTATAAAGACATGCCATTATAGTTCGGTAACAATTATGATTTGCTACAAAATAGTGTTAGTGGAAACAAAATATATAGAAAATGAAACTAAACAAAGTCCTCATTCTATTTAAGGCATGAAGAGTCTAAGACTCCCAATCCCCTACAAATCTTGTGAAAGGGATTTGATGACAATGGTTTTTTAAAAATGTCATTAAGCTGACTTTTAGGGTCAACGCATTAAAAAACAACATCCTTTTTTCCCATATGATTTCTAATAAAATTGTGTCGGATCTCAATGTGTTTGGTCCATGAATGAAGTACCATATTCTTAGTGAGGCTTACTGCACTAGTATTATCACACTTAATTAGAACACATGCAAGTTTTAAATCATAGTCTAGTAATTGTTGCTTTGGACATAAGACTTATGCACAATAACTACTAGCGGCTATATATTCAACTTTGGTGATGGAATGAGAAACACTATGTTGCTTCTTACTGTGCCCATAAACTAAACAACTTTCAAATAAGTGACAGATACCACTAGTACTTTTCCTATCCGACTTGCGCCCCGCAAAATTGGAATCTGAATAACATACAATAATACAAACACTACCTTTAAAATACCAGAGATTGAGATGGGAGGTTCTGTTAAGATTCCTCAAAATACATTTTACGGTCTTAAAAAAGGGATCCTTAGCTAATGCTTGATATCTAGCACACATGCACACTCTAAACATGATATCTTTCTTACTTGCGGTTAAATAGAGTAAGAGTCCGGTTATACCTCTATACTTAGCACTACCTTTAGGATACTAAAGATTGTGAAAAGACATTTTGTTAAGATACCACAAAATACGTTTTACGATCTTAAAGTGGGAATCTGTAGGTGATGTTTGATATCTAGCACACATGAACACACTAAACATGATATATTGCCTACTTACGGATAAATAGATTAAGGATCGGATTATACCTCTATACTTGGTTACGTCGAAATCCAATATTCTTTCATCTTTGTCAATAAGCATAATCAAAGCCATTGATGTTGAGATAATCTGTGAATATTTCATATTGAACTTCTTGAGAATATTTAAGCAATATTTAATTTGACTTATAAAAGTGTCTTCTTTGAGTTACTTGATTTGCAAGCCTGTGAAGTATGTTAGTTCTCCCATTAGTGACATATCAAATATTCTCCCTGCACCAAACTTGCAAATCCTCAACAAAGAGATTCATTAGTAGACCCAAAAATAATATCATCTACATAAGTTTAAACTAAGAGAATATGTTTTTCCTTATGTCTTTTAAACAAAGTGGTGTCGACTTTCCCACAATTGAATCCTTGTTTGATAAAAAAATCACTCAATCGCTCATACCAAGCTCTAGGAGCCTTTTTTAGACCATAGAGGGCTCTTTTTAATTTAAAAACATTATTAGGATTATCGTGATCCTTAACATTCAGAGGTTGTGAGACATATGCCTCTTCATTTATATGGCTATTAAGAAAAACAAATTTAACGTTCATTTGGTAAATGTTAAAGTCTAGGAAGCAAGAGAATTCCAAAAGGAGTCTAATAGTTTATAGACGTGCTACATGAGCATAAGTCTACTCGTAGTATATTCCTTCACCTTGACTATCTTTTTCCACTAATCTTGCTTTATTTCTAGTAATTACACCATTTTCATCCATCATGTTACTAAATACTCTTCTTGTGTCAATGATTGTTCTGTCAACCATATCCGGAATAAGGTCCCAAACGTTGTTACGTTTAAATTGGATTAGTTTTACCTGCATAACAAGTAACCATATCTTGTCAAGTAAAGCATGGGATATCGATTTAGGTTCAATCTATGAGATGAAAGCATAGTACTTACATAAGTTATTAACCGGTGATCTTGGATTTACACCTTTTTTTATGTCTCCCAAGATTTTTGATCTTGGGTGCAACTAGGAGGGCGCAAGTTCGAGATGGGTGAAAACCGGTTCCTGGAAGTCCGTGTAGGGAAATCGGTACCTAGCCTCGCAAAATGTGAACTCGTACATCGGGAAGCGAAGGGCAGGAAAGCGCGAGCAAATCCTCTGATCGGGTTTTAGAGGTAACGCCCACCAGTTTACAGGTCCCCATTTCTTCCACTTCTCAATTTTTCCCCACGCATCAGAGGCATTTACAGCGAACTCAGACGCCGTCTCGAGCGGCTCGTCCATAATCCACATTCGATCAGTAGCGGGGACGTCCGCGACCTTAGTAGCATTACCCGAAGGGTTATCCTCAACTCCATGTGCGGTTTTCTAACTCCTTTCACCAGAAAAACAGAGGAAACATAGTGAATTCAACGATCTCAAATCCAATATTCCATTGCAAATTAAGTGAAAGGGTTTCGATAAGGACCGGGGACGTGTCCCAGATCAGCCATTTAACCAAGGAAAGCACTACGAGGACGAAGCCGATATATTGAACTCAACCTTGCTACTTTCAAACTAAACTCCACCGGGGATAAGCCCCTATACTAACCACCAGCTACAATGACCCATTGCCCGATCAACTAACACTAAGTTATCATAACCAGAATCTAGCATGGATATAACATTAATCTATTTATATCCTAAAGCTAACCCAGTTCTTCATGAGATTCATACGCATTTGATGAACATTCATCAAAATTTCCAGAAATTCATAGGAATCCCCATAAATGTTGAAGATCCTATGAACTTCAGAGAGATTGATGAATGTCCATCATTCAAAACTGCAGAAAAGAAGGAATATGATGAAGATTACCTTGATCCATGGTAGAATTCTGAGAATTTAACGGTGGCGATGATGAATGTCTGTTGCGAGGTTGTAGAGAAAAGGTTTTACGTTGAGAGGAAGAGTTCGTGCGAAATGAACAAATGAATTCCTTCTCTGTTTTCTTATAATGCCTTAAGCTCGCGTGAGGAATCGCAAAAGCCAAGTAATTATTACCTAGGGCTAGCCCCCAGGTGTCATAAATGAATGCAACACGTTTTCCAACACGTGTCACTAAAGCTATAAACGTTTTGTCTTCTCAAAAAAGAGAATCTTTTTGCAGTCTGTGTCTTCCTCCTACAGACAGCTTCCCGACATGATAACCAAAGTCAAAGGAAACATGTGCTCATACACAGCGACTTGGGGAGCTCCTTTTCTGGACTGGCCTAGCAAGTGCCCTACGCTAAATTGAGGCTCAATCCAATATTCGTCTGGGCATAAGCGACTTAGGGGGCTCCTGTTCTGGACTGGCCTAGCAAGTGCCCTACGCCAAATTGAGGCTCAATTCAATATTTGTCTAGGCATAAGCCCATTAAGAGGTTAGTGAAGATATGATTGTTGTAAGAAAGAGTTGTTGGTATATAGTCGTTGGGGACCTCCCCTCATGCGCCATAACGCCTTCCACGCAGCCAACTGCCCTCCAGATTTACAAGAGGCGGTTATGCTCAATCAAAGGCTACGCGCCCACAATCCACAGACATGTTCCCTTATAAATACCCTCAATCCTTGGAAGGTCGGGTATTCAATTCTAATCACCCAATTTCTTACGCTTTAGTTCGTCTTACACTGAAACTTACTTGAGCGTCAGAGTATCTTGCAGATACGTACACCACCCCCTCTCCTACAAGCACCATCAAAATCCCAGTTGAAGGCCACAAGGACCTTTTCGAATCATTTCGGTGCACATTCCTTCATTTAGGATGCAATCTTCAAACTTAGTCTCACCACATTAGGCGTAATAATGGTCATGATTGATAGTGCAATGTAACTATCATGGATAACACTAATAATGGCCTATAATGAGATCAAAATCTTGCCAACATATCCAGGTGATGCCAAACTAGTAAAGAGAAGAGCATGTTCAAATTCAATCATGGGAGGAAAGCTTCATATAAGAAGCTTGTCCATCCCCTTAATAAAATGCCTAGAGGAAAAGGAAACCAAGTATGTTCTCGCTGAAGTTCATGAAGACATATCGAGGAAAAACCTAAGAGTTAGAGTCCTTACTAAGAAGGTTCTCAGGACTAGATACTATTGGCCCTCGACGATCCATGATGCTAAAATATGTGTTAAAAGGTACAAACAATGTCACAAACACATGCAAACTCGCATGGTTATTGCATCCGAGCTTAGAACATTAACTACACCATGATCATTCTCCCAAAAGGGCATGAATACCCTTGCATATTTCCTATTCGTTCCAGGGAAACTAAAATTTATGGTTGTAACTATAAAATATTTCACTCCAAGAATAAGTCTTTTTAATTTATTCCAAATCATAGCTTTTAAATTAGATTCAATTGAATGATTATAAGTATAAATGTTAATTTAACCATTCAATTAAATCTAATTTAAAGACTATAATTATTGAGTAAATTAAAAAGACTTACTCTTGAAGTAAATTGATCCCAATAAATATATATATATATATATATATATATATATATATATATATATATATATATATATATATATATATATATATATATATATATATATATATATATAATCTTAAAAAATACAAAAAACAAAAAGGTAGTTTAACGATAGTATAAAGAAGCTGTTTTCGTCTTGTCCTATGCTTCGTGCTGGTTTGGTTTGCTTGTTCTCCCATTAGTTTATTTTCTGCTCCTTCTTCAGCTTTCAAATTTTTTATATTTCAAACTAACAGCACTAGAATATCAATTTTACCTTCTAAAGAAAACTCAAATCTACCAACTTTTTCAAACCCCATTAATTACATATCATATCTATTAATGGTATACCTATACGCCGGCCACACACATGTATAAAATAAACTCCTATTCCTATTGCAGTAAGCTGAATGTAAAACCTTTAAAAAAGTTTCAGCATCTTTCATTTGTCAAGGTTTGCCAGATGTGATTCTCATCATACAAATGATTAAAAATTTGAATTGAATATAAATTTCCATGTTTCAAGTTTCAACTAACAAATTTAATGCAATATTGCAAATGGACAGTACATGACAAATAATCATGTTGTCAACGGTGAAGCTGATATACAATTTGAAGACCAAAAATAAATCCAATTAAATTATTTCAAACTCCAGCTAGCAAGAAAATAACTCAACCTGTGCCCTATCTGAAAAATCTTTGTATATAAAATGAAACTATAGAAATAAATGGTAAGCATTTATTAGTCTAAGAAATAGTTAAATAAATCAATAGAAGGTGTTTGAGGTGAAACAAAATTAGAAGGACTAGGTAAAAAGAAATTAGCACCAGGCTCCATAAAATTTCTACTACTAAGAAGTGCAGGACTGAAATCTTGAAGTAAGTTGCTGAACATGTTCGGATCCGAAGACGGCGGCGAGAAAAAGTTAGCCGGAATCGGTGATAGGGAAGCCGGTCCCGGAGATAAAATCCCTTGAAACATCGTGTTTCCTCTCTCAACTCCATGGTTCATCAGTTCTATCCCTTCCATGTTGCTTATTACATCATTAGTAGTAATAGTAGAAGTAATTGCTGTTATTGGTAGTACTATTTGATGCTGTTGTTGTAGTTGTTGTTGAAGTTGATGTTGTTGTCTTCTTCCCAAAGGAGACATAGCTTTCTCTACGGTGGCATAACGTGCCGCGGGTGATATTGTTCCGTCACCGTGAAAAGGATTGAAAGGATCTATGTTTGACGATGATAAAGTGGAGGAAGTTACTGAGGAGGAGGAGGAGGAGGAGGAGCCGGTGAGACGTTGGACGAGGTTCATGAAGTCGCCGGGTGTGGTGTGGATTACCTTAGGGGAGACGGTGTATATTATAATCGGTTGGCGCGGTTGTTGCTGATGCTGATGCTGTTGCTGTTGTTGTAACTGCGGTGGCGCCAATGGTGGTTTCTTGATTTTGTGAGAGTCTTTGTGTATTCTAAGAGGTGTAGGACGAGGACCTTGAAGTTCTCGTTTTGGTGATCTTCCCGTGGGAATGTATGGGAATTGATCCATGTTATGAGTAGCAAAATGGGGGTGTGTAGAGGGTGATGAATGAAATTGGGACTAAATAAGTATAATTGTTGTGAACTTTATAAACATGAGAAGTAACTAAAAAGGGATCTGGTCAATGAAGAAGAGAGGAAAAAAAAAGAAGTATTTGTTGAGAAAAGTTTGGCTTATTCAAAAAGGGTGAAATTATAATTTTATAGAGAAATCGATACCTACGGCCGGTTTCGTGATGTTATGGTTGTCTGAATATGAACGCGTTTGAATAGAGAAATAGAGTTGGAAAAGGTCATGCTAATGTCATTGTAATGTAAGGACTAAGGCGATAGGAGCAAGTAAGTGATGTTGAGTACAAATGTATCAACAAGTGGATATAGGTCTTAAGTTGACAAGTTTGACAATAGTTATGTGGAGTATTTATTATCTATGTGTCACTGAATTATAATTTTTAATAGTTTCGTGATAAGTGGAGGGAGTGACCGTCGTTGATGTGTATTTCTCTACTCATTTTTTACACTTTAAATCTACTACACATTTCTATTTACCATAATGACATTATGTCCCATTAAATACACATTTCATAATCAAATTAAATGAGATAATTTCTTTTCTTTTTTTCCGAAACAAAATAAGTTAGAGTTTTTCTTATAATGTCATGCCCTTACCCCCAATGATTTCTAATGAAATAAGGTGATGATTGGATAAGGTTTGAATGATAAAATATTAAAAAAATACTTAATATTAATTGTCGTATCTTAAATTTTTGACCACATTTCATATTTTTTTTTAATATCACTTTATATTGAATAAATAAAATAAGATAATTTGTAAAAGAATATGTGTAAGACTTACAAGCACTAGGTCTCAGGTTTGAATTTCACCTTCCTCACTTTTGTTTCCATCCAGATTCATTGGTTTGAGCATTAAGAAATATGGAGAATTAAGTTAAATTGAATCATTCCTAAATAAAACAATCTTATTCAATTCTTTTAATCTAATTTTATGCTATAAATAGACTTCATGTCTCTCCTATTTTTTCCACCCACATTTTACATATTTTCACCCTAAAAGTTGTTGTTCTTCACATCGAAGAACAACAACAAATAAACCTTAAAAGCATCCATCATCAACCGGAACGTAAAGAAAAGAAGGAGATCTCGAGGAAAAAAGGGTGATCACGAGGAAAAAAGGGAGATCACAAGGAACGATAAAGAAAAGAGGGAGATCACGAGGAACGCAAAAAAGAAGAATGAAGGAAGCAGCTTAACTGGGTCACGACATTCCAGGTTAGTAAAACTGATATTTAACTCATATGTATAATAACTTGTGTATGCCTAAAATATTTGTTAGATTCATGTAACTTTGGGATTTATTGTATATGGTATATAACACATGATCCATGATTGTACTTTTGTTTAAATGATTTATTTATATTTTGTTTTGTGTAGTTACACTCTTTTTATTAAATTATTATCAAATCACTAAAAAAACAATAAAAAAATTAATAATCATTCTCTTTTACCATGTAATCAAATTTTTTGATATGTTTGGTTTTTTCTAAAAAAATAATTTGGTTGTAATTCAACACGAAAAAAATAATAAACTAAAGAAAAAAAAACATAGTAAATAGTAAGGGGACGACACCCCAGCACAATGAGGGTTCAATTATTTAGGGTTTCCTTAATGGGCATCTTTTAGCAACCCAATTGCTAATTCTGTTTAAATTGCACCCCTAAAATTAATTCCAATTAATATTAAATTAATTACTTAATTTAATCATTAATTAAGGGATTAGAGGTTTAATTAGAAAAATTAATTAAGTTTATGATTTTTTTTTAAATTTGGGATAACATAATTGATTTTTTTTTATCTTTAGGGTTTTGTTAAGTTTTTAAATTAAAGTTATTTATTTGCTTTTATTTAATTTCTTAGTTTATTTTTATAAAAATAGATTATTTAATTTCTTAGTTTGTTTTTATAAAAATAGAAAGAAAAAAAAACGTTTTGGACATTATTTAATTCTGGATTTTGGAAGAATAAAATATTTTTGGGTTTTTTTTGAATTAATTAATTCTATTTATGTTTATTTTAAAAAAGAGATTTTAACATAAATTTTTTAAGGAGTTATTCTAATTAAATTTTGATTTAATTTTGGGGGTTAAAACTTGGGTTTTGAAATATATTTGGAGTTAAAAGTATATTTGTGGGATTGAGATATTATCTTGGGTTTAAACATTTTGGAATTTAAATGGTTTAATTTTAATGTTAGGGGTTTAATTTTATTTGGAGAATTAAACTTTGTTTTTGTGATTTAATAAATGTTTTAAAGGGATTAATTTAAATGGTCATGGGATTGGTTTAAAAATCTTATTTTTGGGATTGATTAATTGACTTGGAGTTTTACTTTTAGGGCTTTATAAACTTTTGAGGTTTTAATAATTTGTGGGGTTCTTAAAGAATTTGGGGTTGACTTATGATTTTAGGGGTTTCATCGAAGAGATATTTAATGGGGTTTTATAAAAGGAATTTAGGGGTTTTATAATAATGATAAAAAATGTTTAAAATAAGGGTTTTAATAACTTAGTAAGGGATATTCAGAAACATTAGGATTATGGTTAGGGGTATGGGAATTGAACTACGGTGCTCTGATCCTTCACATTGAAGGTACGTAGGCATATGGTTTTACAAACATTAGCGAGTAAAATTAGGGTTTAATTATGTTTTTTTATTTATAAAAATAAATAAATATCTCATACAAACAAAGATACCCTAGAAACATAGAAATAATCTCATTGGTTACAATAGAAGTGAAGGGTGCCTAATACATTCCTCTTACTTAATTGACTTCCGAACCGAAGGTCTCTATCCTAGGAATTTAGGTTTATCACTATTTTTACCCAAAAATGTGATGTCGACTCTTAATTTTTAAGTCGGTCGCGACAGCTGGCGACTTTGTTGGGAAACATTAGAAAGTCAATCCTATTTGTAGGATTTTTAGGGTTTTTGTTTGTGGGATATTAATTTTGGGATATTATTTTTATTTTTATTATTTTTATTTTGGTTTTTTTGTTTATTTTCATTTTATTTTCATTATTGTTATTATTTGGTTGTTGTTTAATTGTTGCATTATTATTATTATCATAAATATTATTGTTATATTATTTTTGTCATGCATTTAGTTGGAAATACATATGTGAAGCTAAAACCAAAGCTTGAGGATACCCTAGATATTAGTATGTGGAACATAAGTGTCTTTGATGGGGTTTATATCTCATTAATGTATGGAGGCCGCACTCGGAATAAATCCTTTAATGGGTATCTCCATGTTAAGGTTAGCCCTTGACAGAGGATGCTGACTTGACAGTTGATCTATGACTCCGGGAACCTAGAAACCCTACCTTTTGACAATCTTGTGTATTCACCCGCAAAGGGGTTGTTACTAAGTTTTTGCCTAAGTTGGACTTATCCCGAAGGATTACCATTGGAAGACTTGCTTCTTCTCATGGTAAAATAAGGGTATAGTCCTAAACTCTATGGCTTATCAAAACTTTATATCCTACATGTCATCTTCATGAAATAACTTCTTTGGGATGGATGCTTTTGATATGTGCTTGGTACCAGATGTGGTCATACCGCCGAAGTTTAAACTACCAGACTTCAAAAAATATAAGGGTGTGAGTTGTCCTAAGTATCACATTAGGATGGTTACGAGAAAGATGGCCGCTTACGCTAAAAACAAAAATCTGATGATCCATTTCTTTCAAGACAGTCTAAGCGGGGCATTTTTGGACTTGTATATGCAATTGGAAAGGACTCATATCAAGACATGGGATGATCTGATTGCCACATTTGTAAAACAATACCAATATAATGTGGACATAGCACTTAACCACTTACAATTGCAAAATGTTTCTCAAAAAGATGTGAATCATTCAAGGAGTATGCTCAAAGATGGAGGAAACTGGCTTCTTGTGCGAACCTCCATTATGGGAGAGTGAATTAGTAGATATGTTCATGAGTACTCTGTCGGCTCCGTATTATAAGAATATGGTATGGCCAATTTCAACCGGATTTGTTGATTTGGTCCTTATTGGGGAAAGAATCGAAAATGGGCTAAGGACTGGAAAAATTGGGAAGGTACCCTCCAATCAAACAACAACAAGGGATACTTCGGTAATAATCTCAAAAGAGAAGATACCAATGCTATCACTTTTGATAGGAAAGTTCAGATACCTTATGATCCTTACGCAACAATGATGGATCCTAATCAAGACATATCATAAGAGCATTTGACGCCCCAAATATGCCAGGCCGGGGTATCACCTCAGCAAAGTCAACAACAAAATAGGTATCCTAGAAGGGAGCAAAAGAGGCCATGGAAATTTTTTTATCCTCTTCCTTCAACATACACTGAGATCCTACCTTTCTTGATTCAAAAGGGAGTCATAGAGATCAAGCCACTACAACCTCCATCAGGACCTCCCCCTCGAGGATATAATCCCAACACCAGATGTGACTACCATGCTGGTTCACCGGGGCATACTACGGAAAACTTTCTAGCTCTCAAATTCAAGGTGCAAGAACTTATTGACCATAAAGTTATCAACTTCACACTTGAAGGTCCAAGAATAAGAGATGATCAATTACCGGGGAACGCTGGGGAAAATTTCAATTCCATTGACGGGATAGAAGATGACTTCATAATCAAGAGGAGAGACATAACAGACTGGGGAAATTTGTGGGAGATACCTGAGAAGAAGGATCGGTTCGGGATGAGTTACAAATCGGCTAATTAAGGGGTTCGAAAGATCTATAAGCAAAGGAAAGTTCCTCCTATCAATGAAACTTTCCATAATGCTGGATTCGAAGGTCAAAATTAAGTGGATTCAATTGAAGAGGACGGGAAAGGGATATTAGACTTGGTGCATCATTACTCACTAGATACGGTCCTCAACAATTGGAAGGCCATTGATATTTCTGAGATGATTTCTATTTCAAAGTAATTTCCTTTTTATAATAATAATAAGTTTGTTGCTATGCCAAAAGCAAGTTGAACAAAGCTTTGTAGGCTCACCCTTTATTTCTTGGAATTATTTTATCAATAAAATTGCATTTTGTTTTCAATAAAGATCTGTTTTCTTTCATTTGCGCTTCTTTCACAAAATGGCAAGAATTTCTTTCAATATTTTCACTTTAAAATAGGCCACATAAAAGGAATAACAATAAAATCTTTATGCATGTAGATTTAAAAATGAACCTATTGAACATAACATCGACATAATCCCTGTTGACTTTGAATTACTGATTTACCAAGCAGAAGAGGGTGATGGAGACAATTGTGATCTTCCAGAAGAATGAGCCAGATTATTGAGGCAAGAGGACAAAGAAATATATCCTCATCAGGAACCAGTGGATATGATCAATCTGGGGACTGAAGAAGAAAAGAAAGAGGACAAAGTCGGCACTTCGTTAAACAAAGATATAAAGGAAGAACTGATCAAGGTTTTGCGGGAGTATACTGATGTGTTTTCTTGGTCATACCAAGGCATGCCCGAGCTCGATACCAACATTGTTGAAGACAAGATGCCACTCAGACCAGAATGCCCTCCAGTTAAACAGAAATTGAGAAGAACCAGAGTCGACATGATTCTCAAAATCAGGGAAGAAGTCAAGAAGAAATTCAACACATGATTCTTAGCTGTTGTGAAATATCCATAATGGGTAGCCAATATCGTGCCAATGCCAAAGAAGGATGGGAAAGTTAGGATGTGTGTAGACTACAAAGACCTCAATAGAGCAAGTCCTAAAGATGACTTTCCACTACCTCACATTGATGTATTAATGGACAACACCGCTCAATTCTCCGTCTTTTCATTTATGGATGGGTTCTCCTGGTATAATCAAATCAAGATGTCTCCTTCTGATATGGAGAAGACTACATTTATCACTCTATGGGGTGCTTTCTGCTACAAGGTGATGCCATTTGTGTTAAAGAATGTCGGGGACACTTATCAAAGGGCTATGGTGACTCTATTCCATGATATGATGCACAAGGAGATATAAGTTTATGTGGACGATATGCTTGATAAGTAACAGAATGAGGAGGGCCATCTAGTAAATTTACAAAAAAAAATTGAGCATCTAAGGGGGTTCAAACTACGGCTAAATCCAGCAAAGTGTACTTTTGGCGTCAAATTGGGAAAATTATTGGGGTTCATAGTCAGTCAAAGAGGAATAGAAATTGATCTAGATAAAGTAAAGGCCATCTAAGAAATGCAAACTCCGAAAACAGAAAAAGAAGTTTGTGGGTTTCTAGGGAGATTAAATTACATTTCAAGATTCATCTCACATCTTACTGCTACTTGTGAGCTGCTCTTCAAGCTGCTTAGAAAAGATCAAACTATCAAGTGGAATGAAGATTCTCAAAAAGGCCTTCTATCAGATTAATGAATATTTACAAGAGCCACCTATCTTGGTGCCACCAGTTCCACAGAGACCACTTATAATCTATTTAATGGTGCTCGACAACTCTATGGGATGTGTACTAGGGAAACCTGATGAAACAGGGAGAAAAGAACATGCAATATATTACTTGAACAAGAAGTTCACCGATTACGAATCAAGATACTCACTGTTGGAGAAGACATGTTGTGCACTTGTATGGGCTGCCCGACGATTAAGACAATACATGGTGTGTCATACTACTTTGTTGATATCAAGAATATCATCTTGAAAATGGTAAAGACTTATAAGGATTGGCACGAGACGCTCTCGTTTGTACTACATGGTTATAAAACCCCAGTTCAAACATCAACTGGAGCTACACCTTTCTCATTGGTATATGGCACGGAAGCAGTACTCTCGATCGAAGTGGAAATTCCATCACTAAGGGTTATAATGGAATAAAAATTGGATGAAGCGGAGTGGGTTCAAACCAGATACGACCAGCTGAACCTCATAAAAGAGAAACGCATGGCTTCTATATGTCACAATACATTATATCAAAGAAGAATCAAAATGGCATTCGACAAGAAATTTCGTCCATGCCTATTCGAAGAGGGAGACTATGTGTAACACCCAAAATATCCCCATGAATTAATAAATAAAATCAGAGTTATTAAAATGCACCAACCATTTTGAGTGTCACAATTCACTAAAAACATACGACTCAAATGATACGTTTTACAAAATAGTTTAAGTTGCAGCGGAAAATTTCAAAAGAAACATAAAGTATAATTCAATTACAAAAGGTTTTTTTGAAAATAAATAAACAAGGAACAATCATCGTCCCGACACACCAAAGCACGTATCAGATTCGACTCTTCTAAGTGTGAAGTACACCGACTTCACCGACCATCAGTTTACTTATCCTGATCACCTGCACGTTGCCAACATAAGGGTAACATTCAAACATAAGGGATGAGAAACTTACACCATCAAAAGGGAACAATAATAAGAATATAAGCAAGTATCATTAAATAGTTCACCGCTTCTCATCAACAACAATCAAATAAATGCACCACAACACATAAAAACATTATGCACACCAACAAACAAACCATGCAATGAAACCCTACCAACTTTATGCATGCGGTACTATAATTCGATCTCTATTTCAAGATCATGTTCCCGTCGGAACTCTCGACCCCTCTTTTATGGTACAATATGATCCCTATTTCATGATCACGCCCTCGACCCCTATTTTAAGGTCACGTATGATCCCTATTTCATGATCGTACCAACATTACAACAATCCCCCTTGGGATTAGAATGGATATACCCTACCTTGATATACCATTTCCAACCATGCACATGCCATGCACCATCAATGAAAAGTATGCATGTCTATAACAACTACTTCATGCAATCAACATCAACAACATACATCTTCGTATGCAACAACATATATCAACAACAACGAGCACACATAACAACAACACAACATACATCAACATGTTACATCAACATATATCAATATCAATGTCATGTAACAATCAACAACAACAACCATATATAGCAACAATAACATCAACTAAACATATCAATTCATGTTCATTTTAAAGTTATGCTAATTATACTCCTAATTAAGCTCATAACCCATCCCTACCTACCTATAACAACAATACTTCAATTCATATCCATTACTGTATTAATTAGATAATGTTTTAGAATTTTTCAGAATTAAAACAATTTATTTTCCACTCCAGGTCTCACTAAGCGAGAGGCTTGCTCACTAAGCGAGCAACTCTCTGTAAAACTCTCTCCAAAATTTCAATTTGCTCGCTAAGCGATCACTGCGATTTTTGCAATTCTGCTTCTGCGAACAACCAACATTCTGCTACGAAATTATCACTTAAAAACCAGTCTAACAACCAGAAAATACATAATTTACACAATCCATTGCCTAATTCATACATTTATCACACAAAATCAACGACTACTGACAATTTAACACAATTTCATCCAAAATCACCCAAACACCAAATCTCTATTCAACAATACTACACCTAAAATTCAGATTATTAAACCCTTAGGAGATGAAGAAATCCCACCCTTACCTTAGTTTAAAGAGCGATTCCTTCCTTCTCTGCAAATTCCTCTTCAAGCCCTTGACCTTTCTCCTTCCTTCTTCTTTGGTTTACGCTTTCTCTATACAATCCCAAAACACGATTGGACATCCTCTTTTCCTAATTTTCAAACTTAACCCTTAGACCTCATTTATGGTTTTCCTTATTTTCCCTCACTATCCTTCATCAATTTACCCTTCTACCATTTTCTCTTAATACTCCAATTATTATAATTTTTCAATATAATATAATTCATTTAAAATAATATCATACTAAATAATATTATAATTACTTCCACGCACCAAATACAACAAATCCAAATAAATAAATAAAATAATAATCAAGGCGTTACAACTCTCCCCCACTTAGAATGTTTTCGTCCTCGAAAACTTACCTCATGCGAATATATTCAGATACGAATCCCGCATCTTGCTCTCTAATTCCTAAGTCATGCTTCCACATGAAACTCCTCCCTAAACCACCTTTACAAGAACAATCTCTTTGCCTCTCAACTTCTTCACTTCACGATCATTAATTCTTCTGGTAGTTCTTCAACCGTAAGATTATCCCCGACCTTAACTTCATCCATCGGTATCACATGTGACGGATCCGAAACATACTTCCGAAGCTGTGAAACATGGAATGCATCATGAAAATTGGATAACCACAGTGGCAACAACACTCTATAAGCAACAGGTTCAACTCTTGCAGAAATCTGGTTACGGGCCAATATATCTCGGAGCAAGCTTTCTCGACTTCAAATCTCGTCCAACACCGGTCACTTGAGTAATCCTAAAAAACACCTGATCTCCTTCTTGAAATTCAAGGTTTTTCCTTCTCTTGTCATGGTAGCTCTTCTGCCTACTTTGTGAAGTTCTCATCTTATCTCAAATTAACTTCACCATCTCTGTAGTCTACTGTACAATATTAGGTCCAAGTACAACACTTTCACCTGACTCATGCAAACACAAAGGTATCTGACATCTTCGACCATATAATTCTTCAAATGGTGCCATTCCGATACTAGAATGATAACTGTTATTATAATTCAACCCGATCAACAATAAGTTACTATCCCAAGCACCTCCTTGTTCAAGCACACAAGCTCTCAACAAATCTTCCAAAGATTGTATCGTCCTCTCTATCTTCCCATCAGTCTGAGGAAGATAAGTTGAACTCAATTTCAACTTCAAACCCAATGCCTCTTGCAAAATCTCCTAAAATCTTGAAGTAAATCGTGCATCTCTATCTGACACAATACTCAAAGGAATTCCATGCAACTTCACAATCACACTGACATGTATCTCTACCAATCTCTGCAAAGAATAAGTAATACCAATTGGAATAAAATGCGCTGAATTTGTTAACCTATCAACAATCACCCAAATAGCATCATGTCCTTTCGGAGTATTAGGTAGCCCCTTAACAAAATCCATTGAGATATTATCCCATTTCCACTCGGGAATATCCAACGATTGCATTAAATCAGTAGGTTTCTGATGTTCCACTTTTGACTTCTGACAAGTCAAACAAGCATAAACAAAATGAGCCACATCACACTTCATACCGGGCCACCAAAATATCTTCTTCAAACCTTGATACATTTTCTTCGCTCCCGGATGAATACTCGGACTACTTCTATGTCCTTCTTCCAGAATCATTCTCTTCAATTCAAGGTCATCAGGAATGCAAATACGCTCCCGAAATCTTAATACTCCTTGTTCATCAACTCGAAACTCATTACCTCTAACTCGTTCATCCCTGACCATCAAGTCCACTAATTTCACATCTGACTTCTGACTCTCCCGTATATGATTAATAAAATCATTGTTAACCTTCAGCATTCTGAACATTACACTATGAGGTGTCTGTTCACAAACCAAACTCATATCGCTAAATTGTTCAATCAACTCCAACTCTCTAGCCATCATGATCGACATATACAATGTCTTCTGACTTAAAGCATCAGCCACAACATTAGCTTTACCAGGATGCTAATTCAAACTAAAATCATAGTCCTTCAACAATTCCAACCAACGTCTCTACCTCATATTCAACTTCTTCTAATCAAACAGATATTTCAAACTCTTATGATCACTGAAATTCTGGTATGACAGACTCAGATGTCGAATATGATGTTGAGATATCTTATCTATTACTAATAAACATGGTAAGGTATACACATCAGTACTAAAAAATTCTGATATATCATAGTCAAACATGCTTCAGAATGTTGTGACATCTGATAGGACATTGAGTTCAGGTACTGCATAAAGACATCAAAGTTGTAAGGAACACAACAGAATTGATAACCCAGTTCGATCAAACTCATCTACTCTGGGGGCTACCAAGCAAGGAAGGAAATCCACTATGTAGTATCAATTCAAAGACTTCTCAGCAAACACCTACAGTTTACAATCTTCTCACTTAATCACTACCAATGCAACTTCTACTTAGGAACTCCTAAATATGAGAAACTCATCCTCACTTCCAATCACCTCAGTGATGTCTCACAGTTCTCAACTCTCAGTGCTGATATTGACGGCTCTTTACCTATACAACAATTCACAATAGAAGTCACACTTTCATTACAATACATTAACCTTTCTTAGCAGCTCCAGTTAAGTACAATCCACCTCTTGCTTAGCAGTTTCGAGGTTTACAAATACACAGCCACAACAGGGTTCCTTGTTGCGTACAACTGCACAAAAATACAACCCTAATGATGTTTACATTTTGATCAGTTGGTTGGTTGGTTCTAAACTAGGTTACAAGGTTTATTTTATAACATATTCCCAACTGGATTTGGGCCTAAACAATCACAACAATAACTGCTATAAAAATGTAGAAAAAATCTGCTACAAATTATACAAAAGGATCTTCAAATATAAAAACTCCTAAAATATCTCTAAATATAAAAACTCTATATTTTTCAATATTTGTCTTCAATGTAAATTTGATTCTTCAAGATCTTTTTCATCAGCGCCATTGGATTGATTTAAATCTTCAAAAATATTTTGTTTCTGTTGAAACCTAACAAAATTTTAATCCATCTTCAGTAGTTCATGATGTCGAATGAACTGTTTTGACATCTTCTTTGACATGTTATTCTAGATGTTGAAACATTTCAACATAACATGTTTGGGAACACACAAAAGGAATCTTTGCTTTATGTATTCTCTATTTTGCAAAGATCATGTACATACACATTGTTGCTATATTTGTTTTACAAAATTCATGCCAATTACAGAACTTACAATCTCCCCCTTTGGAAAATTTTGGCTAAAACAAATATACAAAAAAACAGAAAAAAATATCCGCAAAATAAAAAAGAAACCTTTGGATTGATCATGTTAGAACATGTTGCTTGGCATCTTCCACAGTGGCCTCCTTTCCTTTAGTGGAAATAGCAGTGGGCAAGGAGTAGAAAATCCTCCTGAACACTTGAAAGAGAAAAAGAGCAGAACCACTACTACCCCTCATGAAGTGAGAGACTCTTTCCTTCAGAGTCCCATGGATCCATAGGAGAGTAATGCACTCATTTTCTAATGCTCCAACTCAGGACACAAGTCACAAGAACTAAGCTTCAACTTCCATCTTGACATCCTGGTCTCTATCTCCACACACGCCACACACACCAAACACATCCAATACAGACATTGGAACACACACTCCAGCCTCATCACAGCACCAGACACAACATCAGGCTTTCTCTCCCCCTTTTTAGCCAAAAATTGGCAAAAACAACCCACACAGTGCCAAACCTATGCAATATTCTTCTAGAAACACACGAACCCCATTAGAAGGAAGATAAAAAAATACACACTGGATGAAAGAGAATAAATGCTCTCTATAAATAGGACAAAGCTAACCTTGAAAGTAACGATGATGCCTTGAAAAGAAGATGCATTCTTAGTTAAGACTTGTTATTTTAGGCACAAAAGCTTCTCCACCCAATAAAGAACATGCCAAAACAAGCTTTGTATAAGCACGCGTTTCACACCTATACCATCCACATAACAAACCTGGTCATCCTCAACTCACATGTTCTGAAACATGTTCTGACAACCCACTACATCATTGTCTACACCTCATATAGAATCCAAAATAACCTGCAGATAGCAACCTTATACCATATAATCTTTTGGACACACCTGGACACTCATCCTCTGGATCACAAGGACATACACACCACAACCACTAAGTAAAAAAATAATTAAGAAATCATACTTATTAGCACTTGTCACAACATGATGTGTAACACCACAGAACCTGGTTAAGGTACTACTCCCCCTTAACTTCACAAAATAAGCTTCCCAGAATTATAACAAACTCCCCCTGTCTAGGATACTCCATGCTTCTCTGCACTTTGATGAAAGGAAAACATAAGACGCATCTTCATGTCTTCAAGTGCTCACCTATGTTCAATTCCCAATTGAACACATTCACTTCTTATACCAAAGTATAATGGATCCCTTCTTGGTTTGTAGTTACCACAGACTACACATGCTGAACATCTTCTGCACACAGGTTATTGAAATTGTCCCAACATAATATCTTTACAGTCCTTTGGCCATGCAATCTAGACAAAACACATTCAAACTAATTCTGAAATTAGAAAGAATGCCATAAACAGACTTCTAAGCAATCAACACCTGATGTACTTCAGTCTCCTCTACATGTTTCTTCCAGTACATATCATGTATTTCATCATTCTCCCATATGATTAGGTAGGCTAAGAATAGAAACCATGTAGATAAACACCCAAGATAATGTCCTAACACCTAGTTAGAACATTCTCCTCACACCAAAACCTTATCACCATGATCTTAGATGTGTTCCACCAACTTGACTTACTATAATATAGTAATCCAAGAACTGAAAATCTTTAACTACACTGTGCCACTAGCTTGAATCAGAAATCCAGAAGGAGAGTTAAACTCTCACCCACCTTCAAGAAGAATAAATCTCCTTGAGTCTTCAACTCATCACTCTTCTGCCTAAGAGCAATTTGTTCCAAGACAATTCTCAAGAACAACCAGCTCCCACACTTTGATTATTTTGATTCTTCGAATCCACTATAGAGATAAACCAATTGCCACATTTTGATCACCTCCTTTATGAATCCTCATATGAAAAGCCAATTGCCACACTTGTCTTCTTCACGTTTATAAGAAATCTTCCAAAGATATCATGATCAATGAAGTTGAACTTCCCCAAGCTGTCAAGATAATAAACCTTCTAAAGCATTCAATCCCTGTAGATCATTCTATCTTAAATTGAAGTGCCACGTCACCAATTAGATTCTGGTGTTGAACTAGATGTTTGAAAATTGTTAGTCCACATCCAGCTGTTAAATTCAGCTCCTTCTTCTACCACTTGAAAGAACCTCCTTCCTTTACAGAGCAAGAGTTCCATGCTTTCATAGACTTGATTTATCAACAAAGTTTGAGTAAACAACCCCCATTTTGTTGGTTTTGCAAAAATTCCTACCAATACCACATATTGATGAGAAACTTCCAATGTTTCTCCAAAGTCTTCAAACCTGCCACTGTCTGAATCTTCAGAAGGAATAGTTTAGAACTACACCTTGCAGCTATACCAAGGATGACATTTCTCCTTGAGTAAAGCAATCTTCACAAATCTCTAATGATTTATCAATAATTACTTCATGAATATAAACACCTTCCTTGTCATGGGAAGAATAACACTCCAGCTGCATCCATCAAAACCAGTCTGCATTCTTGCACCAGAGGACCATATATAACACTACTTAACTCCCCCTTTCATGAACAACCAAAGCTCTTTCTAAAGATGAGCATAGGTTACTCAATACACCTTCTGAACCATAAGATTCAGACTGCAGATATGCATACTTCCAGATAAACACTAAGTTTCCCGTCTAAGTATCCATCTATATGCATCATAAAAACAATAGACAAATACCAAGTCTCTCGTCAAGGTATTTACTAATGATCAAATAAGATTACCTTCTCACACAAGGTTGAACATGTAATCTGACTTCTTCTTCTTCTGCAAAAATCTGACACTTTCTGAGATGATGTTCTAACATTCGTTCATACATTAGTATCAGTCACATAAGTCTCCACACAAACCATATGCATGGAAACACAGGGGAATCAACCATCAGCAGTTAATCAGGCTATCAAAATACAGACATAAGCAGCAGCTGGGATACTTCCACAGACTTCTTCTTCAGACCTAGTATTTTGACTATCTGATTTGAGATGTCTTCACACACAATATAGCTATTGACCAACTATATCCACATCATTCAACTCAACCAGTTGACACAACTTGACCTTCATGTACAAGGAGTCTATCTGAAATAATCCTCCTTAAAGCTAAGGTACTTTACTCCTGCAGCAAGGACAAAAAATAAACTGTCCTCAGGAGAAAAAGACATGTTGATCACTCCTTGATCAACACCCATAGCTAAGAAAATTTCCAGGGCCAGAACCTTCTTAGACACACCATAGAATCATGCCTAATTCTGATGTTATGTTATATCATGGGATAAGACATCACTCCAAGGATCAAAAATAGATCTACAGACAAAAGATAGGTCTGTTAATAGCAGTCTTCAAATCTCCAAACAGCCACTTCTCTTCACAGTGCCTTGAGTGGACTTGAAAAAGAGTCTTCAAGTATCATTAGCACAGTTGACAGAAGCAGATAAACATATATCCCCAACATCATAGGATATATCTCCAGAGAAGAGAAACCTTCTCACACAAAGGAGTTATCATATAGATAAGAAGTGGATAACAAACTCCTTAGAAGCTTCAAGTGTCACAAATTAGCCCTAGTAATTATCTCCAGGTGACACCAGCAACCATAGGTTTGAAAATAAATCGAACATATCATAGTAGCAACACGAACCTCATGCTATAACAACAGAACATTCCATCCTCCTCTTCTAGGGACCATTCACACATCTAAACAACTTTTCAATAGAACCCTTCTATATTGACCATGAACCAGAAAGTATCCCCTTTGGTTCTCATCCAGAAACAGACTAGGATGCCTACTCTGATACCAATTGAATTTTTGGTATGACAGACTCAAATGTCGAATATGATGTTGAGACATCTTATTTGTTACTAATAAACATGGTAAGGCATACACATCAGTACTTAAAAATTCTGATATATCAGAGTCAAACATCCTTTAGGATGTTGCGACATCTGATAGGACATTGAGTTTAGGTACTGCATAAAATAAAGACAGAAGAGCTGTAAAGAACGCAACAAAATTGTTAACCCAGTTCGATCAAACTCATCTACTCTGGGGGCTACCAAGCCAGGAAGGAAATCCACTATGTAGTATCAATTCAAAGACTTCTCAGCAAACACCTACAGTTTACAGTCTTCTCATTTAATCACTACCAATGCAACTTCTACTTAGGAACTCCTAAATATGAGAAACTCATCCTCAATTCCAATTACCTCACTGATGTCTCACAGTTCTCAACTCTCAATTGCTGATAATGACGGCTCTTTACCTATACAACAATTCATAATAGAAATCACACATCCATTACAATACATTAACCTTTATTAGCAGCTTCAGTTAAATACAATCCACTTCTTGCTTAGCATCTTCGAGGTTTACAAATACACAGCCACAATAGGGTTCCTTGTTGCGTACAACTGCACAAGAACACAACCCTAATGATGTATACATTTTGATCGGATGGTTGGTTGGTTCTAGACTAGGTTACAAGGTTTCTTTTATAACCTATTCCCAATTGGATTTGTGCCTAAACAATCACAACAATAACTGCTACAAAAATGCAAAAAAAATCTACTACAAATTATACAAAAAGATCTTCAAATATAAAAACTCCTAAAATATCTCTAAATATAGAAACTCTATATTTTTTAATATTTGTCTTCAATGTAAATTTGAGTCTTCAAATATTTTCCATCAGCGCCATTGGATTGATTTAAATCTTCAATAATATTTTGTTTTTGTTGAAACCTAACAGAATATTCAATCCATCTTCAGCAGTTCATGATGTCGAATGAACTATCTTGACATCTTCTTCGACATGTTGTTTCAGATGTTGAAACATTTCAACATAACATGTTTGGGCACAAACAAAAGGACTATTTGCTTTATGTATTCTCTATTTTGCAAAGATCTTGTAGATACACATTGATGTTATATTTGTTTTACAAAATTCATGCAAATTACAGAACTTACAATCACTATAAACCTCAAATCTCGAACCATACAAATAATACCTCCAAATCTTTAATACAAAAACCACAACTGCTAACTCCAAATCATGGGTAAGATAGTTCCTCTCATGATTTCTCAACTGTCGCAAAGCATACGCCACCACTTGACTGTCTTGCATTAATACTCCACCCAAACCCATCAAAGAAGCATCACAATAAACCACAAACAGTTCATCTGCTTTTGGTAAAGTCCAAACTGGAGCAGTAGTCAACTTCTTCTTTAGTTCAATGAAACTCTGCTCACACTGGGCGTCCCACACAAAAGCTTTATCCTTATAAGTTAACTGAGTCAACGGAAGTGTCAACTTCGCAAAACCTTCAATAAATATTCGATAATACCCAGCTAATCCCAAGAAACTTCTAATTTCTATCACCAACTTCGGAGTCTCCCATTGTAGCACGACATCTACCTTGGATGGAACCACCTCAATCCCTTTTCCTGAAATCACATGACCAAAAAAATTCACCTCTTTTAACCAAAACTCGCACTTCGATAAATTAGCATACAACTTCTTCACTTTCAACACTTGCAACACAATTCACAGATGTTCAACGTGCTCTTCTTCTGACTTAGAGTAAATCAGAATATCATCTATAAAAACAACCACAAATTGATCCAAATAATCATGGAAATCCGATTCATATATTCCATGAATACTCCATGTGCATTAGTAACTCCAAATGGCATCACTACATATTCATAGTCTCCATTCCGAGTCCTAAAAGCGGTCTTCAGCACATCTTTATCCTTTACTCTTTTCTGATGGTAACCTGATCACAGATCGATGTTACTAAACACACGACCACCAACCAAGTGATCCTTCAGATCATCTATCCTTGGAAGTGGATACTTGTTCTTAATTGTCACCTTATTCAATTGCCTGTAATCAATACATAATCTCATGCTACCATCCTTCTTTTTCACCAATAATACTGGAGCTCCCCAAGGTGACACACTCGGTCTTACAAACTTTTTTTCTAACAGATCCTCTAGATTCTTCTTCAAATCAGATAACTCAGAAGCCGACATACGATAAGGTGCCATCGAAATAGGTCTAGTTCATGGAACTAGGTCAATACTGAATTCCACCTCTCTCTCTAGCGGTACATCCATAATGTCATCTGGAAATACTTCTGGGAAATCTCTCACCACTAGAAATTCATCGATTTCCATTTCATTTTCCACCAACAAAGATGCAAACAATGCCAACACTTATGCTTCTTCATTCAAAAGTTCTTTCAACTCTCGAGCATATAAATACCCAGCTTCTTCTTCCTCTTCATCAGGAGTAAGAAATCGAACTAACTTGCTGAAGCAATTAATGTGAACATTATTGAACTTTAACCAGTTCATTCCCAGAATCACATCTAAACCTCCCAATGGCAAACAAATCAGATCCATGCCAAAGTCCTTACCATAAATTGATGGAGGACAATTCAAACAAACGAGAGAAGTAGTTAACGACCCATAAGTAGGAGTCTCGATAACCATTTATCCTTTCATAAGGGAAACAACAAGATTTAGTCTGCTCACACAGTCAATAGAAATAAAACAGTGTGTATCGCATATGTCAATCATAGCAATCAAAGGCATATTATTAATATAACAAGTACCTTTGATCAAACGATCCTCATTGGAAGTCTGTGTCCCTTTTAAAGTAAACATTTTTCCTCCAGCATCAGCTTTCTTTGGCTTCTGACAATGAGTGCTGATATGACATTACTCTTTATAGTTGTAATAAGTAACCAAATTAGTCTTGCACTTTGCGATCAAATGTCCAGGCTAACCACACTTGAAGAATTTCTTCACATCACCCATGCATTCACTGACATGATAACCCAATTCACCACATCTGTAGCACTTCAGAGAAGCAAGAGCACCTCCCCTACTTGTCCTTTTTCCCTCAAACTGTTTTTGCTTACCTTAATCAGTTGGAGTTGCATAAGGTTTCCCACTATGCATCTGCTGCTTTCCTCTTCTCTCGGCCAAATTCTTGAAATGATCAGATCAAGCCTTGATGTCTTCTTCAAAGATTCTACAACAATCAACTAAATCCATAAATCTTTGGATCCTCTGATAACCAATCGCCTGCTTGATCTCAGGCCTCAAATCATTCTCGAACTTGACACACTTCAAGAACTCAGCAGTCGCCTCACAATAGTGCAGATAAAACTTCACAAGATCAGTAAACTTGGCAACATACTCGATAACTGTCATACTTCCTTGGTTCATTTCCAAGAATTTGTAAGTAAAACGAGTGCCTAAGAGGGGGGGTGAATTAGGACTTTTGAAAATTTTTGGTATTTTTGACGGTAGTTGATTTTTATTGCCTAAGGTTTCTAAGTGATGAAAGCGATAAAAGCAGAAAAATAAAGAACAGAGAGATTTATATTGATTCCCCTCACAAACCGAGAGTACTACAGTCCCCTTACAACACGTAAGAGATTTTCACTATAGTTTTAGAATTATCGTACAAGCTTATTCACACCAAACCGGTTAAGCTTACTATCTAAAGCTATATGACTATGTGTAGAAGAATAATCCTCTTCAAACACTTTACTTGTATCCAACAATCCTGGATCACAAGATTACAAAGAAATGATTTCTTGACAAAGTTTAATGATTTGATAATATGGTGCTATCAATCTTCTTGATTGATCTTCTCCTTGAATAAAAATGTCACTCAAGATAGTATACAAGTGTTCCTTAAAAGAATGAGATGAAACAAGTGATAGTGTATGAAAAATTATGAAGGTTTCTTCTCAAAAATGTATGAACACTTTTAACAAAAATTTGAAGAGAATGAGTGAATATATTTTTTATGAAATTCTTGGAGGTAATTTGTAATTTGAAAAAGTCAGAATTTATATTGTGTAAAACACATTTTCAAAGGGGTATAATTTTTATACAGCAAAAGCTTTCAAAATACACAAGAAATTAAACCATATTTTCATGAAAAGTTGCCAAATTTCACAAAATGCTACAGGGTTAACCGGTTAACCATATGGGTTAACCGGTTAACGCATTGCAACGTTAACTCAGAATTCAAAATTTTTCCCGTTAACCAGTTAACACTGTAGAAAAATCAGAAAATAATTTTAAATTGTGTATACCACAAAGAAAAGTTTGGAAAAGGTTCATATGTAATATGTTATGTAAGATGGAGTATTTGAACACTTGTATTGATATTTTAAGTGAATTTTGGTATACCTTTGAAATTGTTCAATACTTGTAATGTTGTTGACTTCCATATGAAGATTTGATCGTCTTTGTTGCTTGATGCCATTTGATTCTCTTGCCTTTTTGCTTTCATGTGTTTCATAGAGACTTGTTATCTTTATCAAAATACTTGTGTGATTGAAGCATGCTTCTACAATCTCCTCCTTTTTTATAATGACAACCAATCTTGAAAAAGCTTGCTTTGATAGTTGTTTCTCTAATCTTGTTTCTTCCCCTAAGTTCAAGAACTCCCCCTTAATTTAAGAGGCATGAAAATTCTACACAAAGAGACATTAGAAAACAATCATTCTCCCTCTTTGGCATTAGCAAAAAGGAAGCAGACTACATAAAAACTGAAAATGAAAGCTAATATGATCATGACAAAACAATAAAGAAATATGTAAACAATCAAGAACACTCGTACTAAACAAAAAACAGAATTTTTAACAAACCTGGGATTTCAAAAACGAACAACGTTAACCGGTTAACCCCAGGCGTTAACCGGTTAACGAACTTGAATTTTCAAAAAACAGAAAAAATCCAGCAAGTCCATAACTTTGAAAATATGAAAGATATTGATCTAATATTTGAAGAATATATTAGCACAAAACATAATGCAACTTTGGATAAGATATTTTTTAAAATCGATAAAATTTAAGTGTGTGAAAGTGAGAAAAACGGAAACCGACAAAAAATAAGTACTAGCATTTTATGCAAATAAAGTAGAATAAATGAACTTTTTATGATATTTTACTATATACAAAGTAATTTTAGACAAGTTTAGATGTCACCTTCATCAAGAATACCAAATTCTCGCCGAATTTTGAATAATTGATCTTTACCCAATGGTTTTGTGAAGATGTCAGCAAGTTGATGATGAGTATCCACAAAGGTGGCGTCTACATCTCCGTTAAGTACATGATTACGAAGGAAATGATGCCGAATATCTATGTGATTTGTTCTTTAATGCATGCCCGGGTGTTTTGTGATGTTGATGGCACTTGTGTTGTCACATCGTAGAGGAATACATCTGAGATCTAAACCATAATCAAGAAGTTGTTGTTTAAGCCACATAATTTGTGCACAACAACTAACTGCTACAATATACTCTGCTTCGGCCGTACTAAGTGCGACACATGCTTGTTTCTTGCATGCCCACGACACTAGTGCATTCCCAAGTATGTGACACGTACCACTTGTGCTTTTTTTATAGGTTTTACATCCTGCATAGTCAGCGTCGGAATAACATATAAATTACATATACTACCTCTTGGATACCATAATCCGATGTTTGTTATTTCTTTGAGATACTTCATGATCCTCTTCACAACAGTGAGATGTGACTCCTTAGGATTTGCTTGAAAGCATGCACATAAACACACACTAAACATTATGTCAGGACGTCTTGCCGTCAAATTTAATAAGGAACCAATCATACCTCGATATTTCGTGACATCAATTGAAGTACCCGACTCATCTTGATCAACATACATTCTGGATCCCATCGGAGTGGACATTAACTTGCAACTATCCATATCAAATTTTTTTTAATAATTCCTTGCAATACTTGGATTGGTTGATGAAAATTCCATCCTTTGTTTGCTTGATTTGTAGTCCAAGAAAATAGTTCATTTTTCCCATCATGGACATCTCGAATTCTCCTTGCATCATTAATGAAAACTCTTCACATAATTCCTTGTTTGTTGAACCAAAGATGATGTCTTCGACATAGACTTGAACCAATAAGGTGTTGCCTTTTATCTTATTAATGAACAATGTCTTGTCAACCTTTCCTTTTAAAAATCCCTTTTCACAAAGAATGTTGCTAAGGCGATCATACCATGCCCTTGGTGCTTGTTTTAAGCCATAAAGGGCTTTCTTCAACTTGTAAACATGTGAGGGATTCTTGAAGTCTTCAAAGCTCGGAGGTTGTTAGACGTAGACTTTTTCATTAATGTAGCCATTCAAGTAAGCGCTCTTGATATCCATCTGGAATAACTGAAAATTCATTGAACAAGCATAAGCAAGCAATAATCGTATAGCTTCTAACCTGGCCACCAGAGCGAACATTTCATCAAAATCGATTCCTTCTTCTTGTTTGTATCCTTGTATGACCAATCTTGCTTTGTTTCGAACTATGATTCCATTCTCATCAAGTTTGTTTTTGAACACCCATCTTGTTCCTATGATATGTTTATTATTCGGTCTTGGTACAAGATTCCAAACTCGATTTAAGATACAAACGCCATGTTGAGACAAGCATCCTTGAGATTTAGTCATGTTACTATGCCTTGGCTAATATCACCAATAACTTTATCGATCGGATGATCTCTATGAGTCCTCCATTCTTTCGGTAGATCATGATGTTCTTCATTGATTTGTGACTCATCTTCTATTAGTTTAGGTTGATCATTTCAAACATCTTTTTATGGTTGCGACAAGTCTATTATATCATCATCATCATCAAGAATATTATCCTCTTTAGAGGTGTTAGTTTCATCAAAAGATACATGCATAAATTCTTCAATAGATAAAGTTCTTTTATAAAAATTCTAAATGCCTTACTAGAAAGGGAGTAACCAAGAAAGATACCTTCGTCGGATTTCTCATCGAACTTACCAAGATTGTCTTTGTCATTGTTGAAAACAAAACATTTGCACCCGAAAATATAGAAAAAAGATATATTCGGTTTCCTTCCTTTGAATAACTCATACAGAGTTTTTTTGAGAATAGGTCGAATGTTGACACGGTTGCTTACGAAACATGTTGTGCTTACCGTGTCTGCCCAAACATATTTAGGAAGATTAGAGTCGTTGAGCATCCTTCTTGCAAGTTACACCAATGACCTATTCTTTTTTTCTACGACACTGTTTTGTTGTGGAGTTCTTGGTGCGGAGAAGTTGTGTGAGATTCCATGCTCTTCGCAAAATTCTTCAAATGAAGCGTTTTGGAATTCTCCACCGTGGTCGCTTCTAATGGAGGCTATTGTGAGTGATTTATCATTTTGTATTTTCTTTGCGTACTTCTTAAAGGCTTTGAAAGCGTCACTTTTCTGCACTAAAAACAATGTCCAAGTATATTTAGAGAAATCATCAACAATAACTAAAGCATAAACGTTACCTCCAAAGCTTTTTGTTTTTGATGGACCAAAAAGATCCATATGCAATAGTTTTAGTGGCCTAGATGTGGACACCACTTTCTTGGATTTGAAAGATGTCTTGGTTTGTTTCCCTTTTTGACATGCGTCACATAACTTATCCTTGATGAATTTAATCTTTGAAAGACCAACAACTAAGTCATGCTTTATCAACTTGCTCAAGTGCTCCATATGAATGTGAGCAAACCGCTTATGCCATAACCAAGCATCGTTGTTGTTCGCCAATAAACATTTTACCTTCAAGGAAGTGTTATCAAAAGAAATCATAAAAATGTTCTTGTACCTTTTAGCAAAACATCATGTGTAACTTCATGTTCAATCAAGCATTCGTCCTTTGTAAAGTTGATTCGGAACCCTTTGTCACACAATTGACTTATGCTAAGTAGGTTATGTCTTAGGCCTTCCACATAAAGGACATCTTCTATGGTTATAAACGGTGGTGCACCAACGATTCCTATTCCAAGTATCTTTCCTTTATTATCATCACCATAAGTTACATATCCTTTGGCCTTACGAGATAGATATGAAAATTTGTTGATATCTCCCATCATATGCTTTGAACATCCGCTATCAAGATACCATTGATTGGATGTTGTCTTCAAGCATACCTATAAAACAAGATTAGGTTTTGTTAGGTACCCAAATTGCTTTGGGTCCTTGATAGTTAATACCCTTTTCAACCCACACATAATGCCCTTTTGCAATACCAATATTACGAACATAACAAGCATTAGGTGTGTGGTCTTTAACTCCACAATAAAAGCAAGTTGGTTCAAAATTACTTCTATATCTAGGAACATACACTTTTATCTTAACAAACCTTTTCTCTTTAGGATGTTGATGCACAATTTTAGAATTGTTTACTTTCTCTTTATGAATTTGATCACTAGATTTAGCAAAGATGGTCTCATTGCTACTTGGTTTAGAAAACTTAGAATATCCTAATCCAGTCTTATCATTAGAATATCTTTTGTGCCTTAGGATTTCTTCCAAGCTAATTTGACCTTTCTCATATCTTTCAATAACTCTTTTAAGTTGAACAATTTGAAAAGAGAAAGATTCACAATTCTTACAAACAAAATTTTGTTTTTCATCCATCACTTTTTGGTTTTCATTTTCAACACATTTTTCTAATGCAATGTTCTTTTCTTGTAGGAATGAAATTAGTTTCTTTTGAGATGATATAGTCTTATACAAAATTTTTCATTCTTTTAACAATTCATCAATAACATGTTGTGCACCTTTATCATAAACAGAAAAGTTACTACTAACCTCGTCTTTTTCTTCATCGGAGTGGTGTGAAGCCATTAGAGCCATATTTGCACATTCATCGCTTTCCGATTTTGATGAGGAACTTATCTCATTATCTTCCCAAGCAATGTACGCCTTCTTGTTCTTGACATCATTCTTGCCTTTGAATCCTCCTATCTTTGCAAGCTTTGGGCAATCCGGTTTTATGTGACCTTGTTTTCCACCTTCATAACAAGTAACATCTTGCATTGATGTGGGTGCTTCCTTTTTCCTGAGATGTCTATTCTTTTTAGCATAAAGGGATTTTTTTATATTGAAAAACTTACCAAACTTTTTCACAAGAAGCATGAAATTCTCATCTTTCGATGTGTCATCATCTTTATCTTCTTTTGACTCAATCTTCAAGGCAATTCCTTTAGAATTCTTTTCTTGATTTTCATGTTTCTCAAGCCTTCCAAGTTCCAATTCGTGTTCTTGAAGTTTGCCAAATAAAGATGCGGATGTCATCATTAAGAGACTTTTCTTTTCCGAGATAGTAGTTACTTTCGGTTATCATTCTCTTGTTAAAGATCTTAAGACTTTGAGATTTAGATCATCATTTGTAAATGTTTTTCCGAGGGTAATCAAATGGTTTATTAGATGAACAAATCTCTTTTGTAGCGTAACGATCAATTCATCGGGCTGCATCTAGAACATTTCATACTCTTGACTCAACGTGTTTAACCTTGATCCCTTCACTTCGGCGGTTCCTTCATGCGTCTCTACTAAAGTGTCCCATATTTATTTTTTCATCTTACATTGCAAGATGCGGAAAAATTCATCCATACTCAAGGCGCTTTTAAGAATGTTTATAGCCTTCTTTTCATTCAAGATTTTCTTTCTATCATCTTCATTTAGGGCACTTTTTGTCTTATCGGAGGCTTCACCATTTATCACCGTGACCGGAACATGAGGACCATCTTCAACTATTTCCCATATTCCTTCTCCTTGTGCTTCTATATGTGATTTCATCCTTATTTTCCAAAAGTCGAAGTATTATCCTGAGAATAGCGGAGGCTTGTGACTACCTCCCCTATCTTTGAAAATAGGGTTTGAGTTTACGGAAGCCATACTGGATCTGTAGGAACAGATTACCTATAACCCGCTCTGATGCCAAATGTAAGTAAAACTAGTGCCTAAGAGAGGGTGAATTAGGACTTTTGAAAAATTTTGGTATTTTTTACGGTAGTTTATTTTTATTTCCTAAGGTTTCTAAGTGATGAAAGCGGTAAAAGCAGAAATATAAAGAACACGGAGATTTATACTAGTTCCCCTCACAGACCGAGAGTACTCCACTCCCCCTTACAATATGTAAGAGATTTTCACTATAGTTTTAGAATTATCGTACAAGCCTATTCACACCAAACCGGTGAAGCTTACTATCTAAAGATATATGACTAAGTGTAGACGAACAATCCTCTTCAAACACTTTACTTGTATCCAACAATCCTGGATCACAAGAGTACAAAGAAACGATTTCTTGACAAAGTTTAATGATTTGATAATATGGTGTTATCAATCTTCTTGATTGATCTTCTCCTTGAATCAAAATGTCACTCAAGATAGTATACAAGTGTTCTTTAAAAGAATGAGATGAAACAAGTGATAGTGTATGAAAAATTATGAAGGTTTCTTCTCAAAAATGTATGAACACTTTTAACAAAAATTTGAAAATTTTGAAGAGAGTGAGTGAATATATTTTTTATGAAATTCTTGGAGGTAATTTGTAATTTGAAAATGTCAGAATTTATATTGTGTAAAACACCTTTTTCAAAGGGGTATAATTTTTATACAACAAAAGCTTTCAAAATACACAAGAAATTAAAACATGTTTTCATGAAAAGTTGCCAAATTTCACAAAATGCTACAGGGTTAACCGGTTAACCATATGGGTTAACCGGTTAACACATTGCAACGTTAACTCAAAATTCAAAAATTTGGCTCGTTAACCGGTTAACCTCTGGTGTTAACCGGTTAACACTGTAGATAAATCAGAAAATAATTATTTTAAAGTGTGTATACCACAAAGAAAAGTTTGGAAAAGGTTCATATGCAATATGTTATGTAAGATGGAGTATTTGAACACTTGTATAGATATTTTAAGTAAATTTTGATATACCTTTAAAATTGTTCAATACTTGCATTGTTGTTGACTTGCATATGAAGCTTTGATCATCTTTGTTGCTTGATGCCATTTGATTCTCTTTCCTTTTTGCTTTCATGTGTTGCATAGAGTCTTGTTGTCTTCATCAAAATACTTGTGTGATTGAAGCATGCTTCTACAGAATTCAATCTCTTTCTTTCCCCGAACATCTTCAGGAAAGTACTTCCTCATGAATTCTCTTCTAAACACAGCCCAGGTGACTGCCTCACCAGACGTGTCCAACCGCTGATGAGTGCCAACCCACCAATCATCAGCTTCTGCCACAAACCTATGAGCACACAACCACACCTTATGGCCTTTAGAACATTCCATCACTCTGAAGATGCTCTCGATCTCCTTGAGGCAATCTTGTGCTCCATCTGGGTCATACTTCCCCTTGAATGTAGGTGGATAATTATTCCGAAATTCATCACTCTCACGATCCCCAGCAATCATCAGCGGCAAGTGCAACTTCATTTTTTCCAACCATTGTAAATTTGTCACACAACCACATCCAAACAACGGTTTAGAAATCTACAACAACACTCAACACTCGACAACGACTTAACGACTCAACTACTTGGTCGGACGAACCAACTTGCTCTGATACAACTTTGTAACACCCAAAATATCCCCATAAATTTATAAATAAAATCAGAGTTATTAAAATGCACCAACCATTTTGAGTGTCTCAATTCACTAAAAACGTACGGCTCAAATGATACGTTTTACAAAATAGTTTAAGTTGCAGCGAAAAATTTCAAAAGAAACATAAAGTATAATTTAATTACAAAATGTTTTTCTGAAAATAAATAAACAAGGAACAATCTATGTCCCGACACCCCAAAGCACGTACCATAGCCGACTCTTCTAAGTGTGAAGTACACCGACTTCACCGGCCATCACTCTACTTATCATGATCACCTGCATGTTACCAACATAAGGGTAACATTCAAACAGAAGGGGTGAGATACTTACACCAACAAAAGGGAAAAATAATAAGAATATAAGCAAGTATCATTAAATAGTTCACCACTTCTCATCAACAACAATCAAATAAATGCACTACAACACATAACAACATTATGCACACCAACAAACAAACCATGCAATGGAACCCTACCAACTCTATGCATGCGGTACCATAATTCGATCTATATTTCAAGATCCATTTCCCTTAAATACTCTCGACCCCTCTTTCATGGTCCAGTATGATCCTTATTTCTTGATCACATCCTCGACCCCTGTTTCATGGTCACGTATGATCCCTATTTCATGATCGTACCAACATCACAACGACCCCCTCGGGCTTAGAATGGATATACCCTACCTTGGTATACCATTCCCAACCATGCACATGCCATGCACCATCAATGACAAGTATGCATGTCTACAACAACTACTTCATGCAATCAACATCAACAACATACATCTTTGACGCAACAACATATATCAATAACAACGAGCATACATAACAACAACACAACATAGATCAACATGTTTCATCAACATATATCAATATCAATGTCATATAACAATCAACAATAACAAACATACATAGCAACAACAACATCAACTAAACATATCAATTCATGTTCATTTTCAAGTTATGCTAATTATTCTCCTAATTAAGCTCATAACCTATCCCTGACTACCTCTAACAACATTACTTCAATTCCCATCCATTATTGTATTAATTATATAATTTTTGAGAATTTTTAGAATTAAAACAATTTATTTTTTACTCCAGGTCTCGTTAAGCGAGGGGTTTGCTCGCTGAGCAAGCAACTCTCAACGCTCTCCAAAATTTCAACTTGCTCGCTAAACGAGCTGCAACTTGCTAAGCGAGCACTATGATTTTTGCAGTTCTCCTTTTACATACAACCAACATCCTGCTACAAAATATCACTCAAAAACTAGTCTAACAACCAGAAAATGCAGAATTTACACAATCCATTGCCTAATTCATACATTTATCATACAAAATCAACGACTATTTACAATTTAACACAATTTCATCCAAAATCACCAAAATCCCAATTCTCTATTCAACAATACTACACCTAAAATTCAGATTATTAAACCCCTAGGAGATGAAGAAATCTCACCCTTACCTTAGTTTAAAGAGTGATTCCTTCCTTCTCTACGAAATCCTCTTCAAGCCATTGACTTTTCTCCTTCCTTCTTCTTTGGTTTACGCTTTCTCTATACAATCCCAAAACACGACTGGACTTCCTCTTTTCCTAATTTCAAAACTTAACCCTTAGACCTCATCTATGGTTTTCCTTATTTTCCCTCACTATCCTTCATTAATTTATCATTTGTCGCTCCCTGGATTTCCATCCAGGTACAAATGCGAAAGTGGTGCAGAAAAGGTAGAGTCACCAGCCAGGCATTTTTATCCCAAAAGACCAGGAATGGTAATGTTGCACAAACTGAAGAAAAGAAAAGGAAGGACAAAGGCCCTGCGAACCAAAGAAACTGGGTTTGGGAGTCGATTACGACCTGTGAAGGTATTAGCACCCCAGATCACCCGCCATACCCGACGGGATCCATGCTTGCAAAGAAATTGTTTCAAAGGGTGTGAAAATGAAAGGTGTTGCATAAATAAAGACTGAAACAGGATAAGAAAAGAAAAGAAAAGAAAAGAAAAGAAAGGGGAAAATGTAGGGAAAATAAAAGAGTGCTCGACTGGGCCCTACCCTGCTGCCTACGTACCTCATCTGGACATGAGGATCAGAGACGCCGTAGTTCCCCTAACTAGGGAGGAAAATGGCTTGTGTTTTAAAAGCTTGAACTGCTTATGTCAATGCTCAGGTGTTGCAGGCTCGTCTGACACGAGTGTGTTATAGTCTTGCAAAGTGACAAGTAGGAGCAAATTCGCACGTTAAAAGTGAAGGTGATGAGAAAAGAAGTCCCGAAGGAGAGACGTTTATTGTTTTTTTAGAAGCTTTTATTGGTGTTTGGCACAAGAAAGTGAATTCAAGTCCTTTTCCATGGAATGTGTAATTATTACTGCAGTCCAAGATGGAATGAAGAACAAGCACACCCAAGTAAGGAGAATTTATCCAAGACTTGGTTCCAAATATTAGGGCCTAAGCCCACTAACTTGTTGTACTTATTAAGTGTTTTTGTACTTTTGATGAAGAAGTGTATTTTATGATTTTCTTTGTGAAAGTAGTCTCATGATTAAACTTGTATATCATGCTAGACAAGTTTGTACTATCCCAAGATGGGATGAATACAAATGCCCCATGGCATAAGTCCATATACACAAGACTATCTCAACCATTATTAAGTGTTTTTTTAGGTTTTTGTTTGAAGATGAGAAGGAGAGAGCACCAAAAGGATCTCAAAGGTAAAAAATCTAAGGGAGACTAACAATCCTAAATGTTATTATGCATAGAAGTCCTAGGTTAGTGTGGCTTAAGAACATCACAAACACAAGTTAAGAAATCATAAAATAAGTTGATCCTAAAGGGGAATGAGGAAGAAGTTAAACATTTATGGCCTAAGAACATCACAAACACAAGTTAATAGATCATAAAATAAGTTAAGGAGGAGTGTTGATATATGGAAACTAAAACCACACCTATAGACTTGCCATAGCCCCTGAAAATGTTAGAAGTATTCACATAGGCATAAGATGGAGTCAAGAAGACTTAAGCAAGTCATAAACCAAAGAAAAAGTTCATAAACTAATCCACAATCACAAAGTCAGAATGTACACATTAAGAATGACCTATAACAAATATCAAACCAAATCAAACAAAGAAGATGCCCACAAGTGGCAAAACAACCAAGAAGTTCCTTAAAGAAGGAAAGGAGGAAGAATAGATGGAAATACAAGTTAATAATGCAAGAATGCTTCAAACAAACTCAAAGTCAGATCTTAAAAAACCTAAAAATTTGTCTAAACATGGTATTCAAATGTCAATCAAAGCATACAAACCAAAGTCCAAGCATTAGGAGTGGATATGAGAAGAAGTGAAGTGAAGTGAATATGATTCATTCATGGAAAGGAATGTGACTTATCACACAAGTCAAACATAAAAGATGAAAGATGAAGGTCAAACATCAAAATTAGAAGTCATATCACAAGTTAAGATGGATATTAGAGACACAAGTTAGTCACATTTGAACAATTATGGAGCATTTAGAAGTTGGGAAGAGAATTAAGTCAAAAGGAAAGCATAAGGAGAAAACATGGATCAAATAAGCATCAAAATCAAGTCAAGTACCTATAATTGAAATCTAAGGACCTATAATTAACTAAACATGGCTCATGAAGTCAAAGAAATGATCTCATACAATGGCACAAGTGTATTCTCAAACAAGTAACCAAACATACTCAAAATAGTTCACAAAAGAAACACTCAAAGTTCATGCATAAAAGAAATATCAAACATGCTTTAAAAAATATGGAATTAAGTCACAAAAGACATCAGTCAGAAGCAAACAACATACCAAAATATCTCACAAAATTTCACAAGATATGGCCTTCAAACAATCACTTAAAGTCAATTAGGGTTTCACAAACTTAGGCTCAAAGAAAGGTCTCAACACATAAGCAAACATGATCTAAAAATCATACAAAAAATGGTTTAGGGTACCCTAACATGTTACTAATATAGTGTAAAAAGAACTAGGATCATATATTCATGGATATCAAGAAATAAATTCTACAAGGTCAAGTACTTAAGAAAGAAAGAAATTCAAAAGAAAATAAAGTCAAAATTAATTCAAATGGCCAAAATAAAATGAAAATAGAAAATAAAATTTTATAAAATCCTAAATATCTATCATGAATTTTTGGGGATTTTTAAAAGCCTAAAACTATTTTTAACAATTAAAAATGGAACTGAAAAAAAGAAATACAAATAAAATTGAAATAAAGCATGGGAGGTGTAAACAGAAGCTCAATCACGTTGAAAGTAAACACAAGTCAATGGAAGGGGGTCCAACGTGCCAGATTAAGTCTCCAAGAAGTCATCGGATCTTATGGCTATCATGCAAGTCAACCTATCACAAAGTAATCAAATCCTACGCATCTGAATGAGTCAACCAAATAAATATTCAAATCCAAGAGCTCACAACCAATCAATAAATAGTCAAACATCCAACGCATATGATCAGTCCACAAAATAAAAGTATACGCAATGAGAGGCTAAGATCATAGGGCACACACACACATACCATAGGCTGGCAAACAAATGGAATTAAAATGAAAACAAGAGGTCACATGCCAGGCACAGGAATTTTAATGCGCTGGCATCATACCACGCGTTGGATCAAACATATGAATGGATGATATTTCATTCCTAACCTCAGATCACCATCACCACATGTAAATCATCCGATGACGGAGCCCTAGCTCCGGTCACCGGAAAACTCAAACTCAAGAACAAAAGCAACCAGAAAATCATGAAAATGTCCATATCCAATCTATTCAACCCCAGGAAAAACAATCCAGCATCAAAAACAACAAACAATCAACACATATCATGAATCGAAGAAAATAAAAACGAACCTCAAACTTTCAGATCTACAATACAAGCTCAATTCATGTCCAAAATCAAATCCAAATACATCAGCATGCTCATGAGATCCCATACACATAATGCACACAATTAAATTAAGATCTAGGATGATGAATTATGAAGCTAACCTGAGATGAAGCTGAGCCAAATACACCAAGAAAACCTCCAGAAATGTGCAGATCCACTCCTCTTGGGCTCTATTTACAAAATAAATACAAAAAGAGACTAGAATTGGCCTAGATCTGAAGATTTGAAGTTGAAGCTTCAAATTCGAAACCTCTGGATTCTTGCACTATAGCTTGCAGTGATGGTAGATTCATCTTCCTTATGCTTCACTGAGTGTGATTATGTGAAGAAATGAACCAATGTGTGGGAGAATTATGAGATTCGAAGAGAAGAAGAATTTTGAAAGTTTTGTGAATTGGAGAAAATGAGAGTGCATGAGTCTGATTCAGAGGGCTTGTAAGCTTATATATGATTAGTATATACACCTATGTAGGTTTTTAGAAGCAAGGGACTCATGAATTGTGAGATATGGAGTGAAATACAAAATTGCATAATTATGGTCATGTGGTGAATCCCTTGTGCAAACTTTCATCTATGTGCATAACCACTCCTCATTTGTGTCCCTGAATGCCCATGGATCAATCTTACGGCTTGAAATGGTTTGATTCACGAGTTTCACATGATTTTGCAAAATGGCATAATGAGAAATAACTTGATGCACAAGCCACGGATTTGAATGATTCTTTGGGAAAAATGAGTGTTGTGAGATGTAATTGGATGTGGTAATGAGAATTGGTCCATACAAACTCATTATAAGTCAATGGGAACCAATTTGCAAATGGTACCAACTTTGAATATTTGAAAAACCCTAAAAATCAACCAACTTCCTTTGATCATAACTTTTGATCCACAAATGCTATGGATAAGTTCTTGTACTTTTTGGAAATGGGAGAGAAAGTCCTAAAACTTTCATGTTTCAGGAAAATTAATTTGAAGCCATCTTGATCATGAAAGAATTGGTTGAAGTTAGGGAAAAAATTGCCAAAAATAGAAAGTTTTCACTATAGGTCACTTTCTAATTTTAGTAACTTTCTTCCAAACTCTTGATTTTTTATTTTTAGGATCATTAATGTCATTCTTTTCCCTTATGAAGGTCCATGGACTTGAAAATCATGATTGGAACCCTAAAAATCCCAAGGTTGACTTTTCTTCTATACAATTGACCTCTTTCTTTAAACACAAGTAACTGAACCAATGTCTGACTTCCCTGATGAATTTTTGCATCAAACTTCATCCCTAGGCCTTGTATGACATATTAAAGCCTTTGACCACAATAATTGGTAAAAGCTATGAGGATATCATGCTCTGAGGCAAAACCCTAATTAGGGTTTCTTTGTATAGGAGAAATTTGCATTGTTGAACTTCTGATGAACTTCACCCCTTCTAGGGCTTTAAGGATGAGCTTGAGCTTGTGTGAAATATGAGAATCCCTTGTAGGCTTCTTGCAAGACCACTTAGCTCTTCTCTTGACTTTGAAGAATCATAGCTTGATGGATGACTGATAACATGCCCTATGCTTCTAATCATGGATGTTATGCCTCATCTTTCTATGCAAAGATGCAATGGTATGTATACTATATGCTATGATATATGACATTAAATGAGAGGAAAAATTTTGGGGTGTTACACCCTTCTACCCTTTTCTCTTAATATTCCAATTATTATAATTATTCAATATAATATAATTCATTTAAAATAATATCTTACTAAATAATATTTTAATTTCTTTCACACACCAAATACAACAAATCCAATTAAATAAATAAAATAATAATCGGGGCATTACATTTGGTGTTAAGAAAAATATTACCCATCCATAAAGATCCACGTGGAAAATGGTCCCCAAACTACGAAGGGCCATATATCGTGAATAATGCCTTCTATGGCGGAGCATTAATATTAACTACTATGGATGGAGAGGATTTACCACGATCGGTGAACTTCGATTCAGTCAAAAAATACTATGCCTAGAAAAAGAGGATAAAAGCCCACTAAGTCGAAAACCCTAAAGGGCGACTTAGGTAAAAATTAGGGTGTCTCGGCGAATTGAAAACTCTAAAGATTAATCCAGGCAAAAACTAGGGACTCGTGAAAAATAAAACCCAATAAGTCGAAAAACTCAAAAGGGTGGCTTATGCAAAAAAAGGGTATATCATTTCGGTGGACTAAGACTCTAAAAGAGAAGTGCAGACAAAAATTAGGGATATCCAAAAGGCATATGACATAAAACACTCAAGTCACCCGTAACAGGAATTCAGAAGGGAGTGATCATTCCAACTGTCATCTTCAGAAGCGAAGTATCGTGACCTTGAAGACTTAGGGATTATAACTGGTGTTTAATTTAATAGGGATATTAATAAATTTTCATTTTATTTCCATTTTACATCTTTTTAAAGTTTGTGGTTATATCTCCTTATAGGAATTATCTTCCTCATGTACTTTTGCCCACTTTCGGGCCTATTATCAATAAAGCTTGCATTTTCCAAATATTGTTCTTTGTTCCTTAATAACTTTCCACTTGATTACAAAGTGTTAATTAATTGTGAAATAAGGCATTGAAACATTGGGTTTAAAATCAAAAGCTTTTAAGAGAAAATGGTGTTTACTTTGTTTCAAAATTGTTAAAGGGATCGTACATTTTCCAAAATAAATAAAAAATGGGATTTATAAATAAGCAGTCATGACGATGACCTACAAGTGAGTTTCTTTAAAAATAATCTCAGGGATCAAGGATGGTTACCACTCAGGAATCAAATATATCAAGAGTCACTACTCAAGAATTGAGGTTAAGGAAGTCAGGATGTCAAAACACCTAAACAAAAGGATATACATTACATGGCATAAAAGAGGCATTAGCCCAAACAATGCATCATACATAAAAACACATCACATGCATTCATAAACACGAACATGCATTCATGAATAAGGGTTTAAAAATAAATTCAATAAAGGGTTACAAAAGATTGTCATCAACCATCACGATGTTACCAGGAATTCTATCGCAGGGTTTTATAAAAAGTTTACCTAAGGAAGTTCAACTGGGTTTATCAAGGGCTATATTCAAAAGGATGTTATCAAATGTACATAGGATGTTATCTGGGAGTTTTATATTGGGATTATATTATGGGATCATTATCTAAGGATGTCATTTAAGGGTCACATCGGATTCGACCAACGAAATCTGTTAGGGGTTTACCAAAGATTCACCAGGGTCTTAACAAGGGATTTCGTTAAAAGGGTTTTTATCTGAAGTTTCATCTAAGGGGTTCCGTCAAAGCGTACTACCAAAATTCTACTAAGGGATTTTCATAAGAGATTCCATCAAAGGATTTTATAGAGGAATTTTATCAAAGGGAGTTTATCAATGGGGTTCAGTCAAAAGGGATTTGTCTAAAGGATTGCATCAGGATTTTTTAAGGGTTTGATTATAGACTTATCAAACATGATTTCATCAGGGATTTACCAAAGGGGTTTTAACACGAGATTTACCAAAGGGGTTTCATTAGAGGTTTTATCAAAGGTCCATCATGGGTTCTCAAAGAATTTTAAGGGATTTTATAAAAGGGATTTTTTTCATCAAATGGGGTCTATCAGAATTTTATCAATGGGGTTCTACCGGATTTATACCAAAGGGGTTTTATCAAGGGAGTTTTACTGAAGGGGTTTCACAAAAGGGGTTCTATCATATTTTTATCCAAGGGGTTCTATCAGAATTTTGCCAAGGGGGTTCTACCAGATTTATATCAAAGGGGTTTTATCAACGGATTTTTATCCAAGGGGTTATATCGGATTTATATCAAAAAGGGGTTTTATAAAGGGATTTTAATCCAAAAGGGGTTCTATCAGAATTTTATCCAAGGGGTTATATCGAAATTTTATACCGGAGAGTTTTACTAAAGGGGTCTTACCGGATTAAAGGGATTTTCAGGGGCTTCGAAAAGGGGTTCTATCATATTCTTGGGGATTTATTATGGGGTTCCAATAATGAGTTTAAAGGGGTTCCATCTAGGGATTGTATCCAGGGTGATCAAGGTATCACTAAATTCCTTTTGGATTCCAATAGCATGATTAGAGGATCATAGGAATCATAGGCAATGTTAACCCAGAACAGTTGAAAGTGATTAAGGAGTTCTATCAAAGATGAATCAGGGGTTCCATTAGGGTTTTATCAAACAATTCTATCGTGAGTGTAACACCCCAAAATTTTCCCTCCCTTTTTAATCCATTTAACATTCCATTCACACTCATTGCATTGCATAGAAATCAAAAGAAGAGAAAGCATACATTCATTGGTTGAGGCCTCAGGTGTGTGATCAGTTGATTTGCAAAGCTATGATCATTCAAAGTCAAAGAAGAAGAGCCTAGTTCCTATCAACAAGCCTCAAGGGTCTCTCATAGTCTAAATAATATCAAACTAATCCTCAAGTCATTGGAAGATGTGGATTGATCAAGAAGTTGAAGCAGTGTAACATCTTCTAACAAAAAGGGCTAAAATTAGGGTTTATGATTCAAAGGGTTTCCTGACGAAATTTTGTTTCAAACTTGATTTTAATGTTTTCCACATGATATCAAGTATCTAAGGATGACATATTTTCTATTGAATCATTTCAGAAGGTCTCCAATTGGTCAGTTACTTGAAAAACAAGAAATAAGGGAAAAGTCAATTATGCAAAGAAAAAAGTCAACTCCTGACTTTTTGAGGTCAAAATCATGATCCACGAGTTGAATATGTTCAATGGTTGAAATTTGATCAAGAAAAGTCAAGAGATTCATGGAAAAATAAAGAAATCACAAAATTACCTAAAATATAAACTTAGGGTTTCTATTTATGTCAAGTTTAGGCCATTTTGCACCTCACTTTCAAGCCCTCTTTCTTCAAGATAAAGGCTTCAAACATCAGGCCTAAGTTAAGAAAATTAAAGAACACATCTCGAGCTTCAAATCCATAACAATAACATCTCAATTAGATTAAAATTTAGGGAGATATGATCAATCAATGTTTGACAAAACCTGGGTAACTTTGCTAGGAAACCAAGTCATGGGCGTGCCAGAGGCCAGGCATTTCATCAAGCAGGTGGTGTGCCAAATGTAAATTTGTTTTTCTCCATCAAGGAAGCCTCAAATAATTTTGGGCATTTTTTCATTTGATTAAAGGATAAAAAGATATGAGGGTTCAAAGAGGGAGACATCATAGTTGTTTTCAAACTACTTAGAGGTTTTTATCTCATTTGATATTGAACTTCAATGTTGTTCTATTTCACGCCCTCAATACAAAGACCTCGAGAGCTCATCATTTCATACAATGTGCAAGGATAATTCCTTCAACAAAGTCATCATCTCCATCATGTTTCTTGGCTGCCAAGGCAAAGTGGTTCATGACTTGTTTTCTTATGAATTCAGTCACACACACCTCAAACAATTCTCACATTCATTTTTCCACAAGAGGCCAAGCCAATTTCACATACACAAGCATCATACCTCATGCATCATAAGTGAAAGAAGGAAAGAGTAGAGAAAACTTATAGAACAAGCTTGCTGCATTAGATTACATCAGCATCACACATCTTGATCTCCACCATAGTCCTATTGATCAACATTACACATGAACATGATTACACCATAACACACGAGTTCAGCTCCTTCTCACTCTCACTATTGCACTCACACTCTATTTTTGATCCTCACACCATTCTTAACTCAACCTGGCTCCTAACTGTCAACCACAATGGTTAACTCCTAACCAAGGATTTAAATACAACTCTAATAGAATTTCAGAGTCAGTTTTCTTACACTTCATCATTTTTATCTCACATTTTCATATTTCCCACTCAAAATTTACTTTGTTTTTCTCTCTGATTTGCGTGCAAGTGTTCACATTGTTCATCATCACCTTCATCAATTCATCATTCTCAAGCTTCCTTGATCAAGAACAAATTCGAAGCAGATCCATTTTCTCAAGTGTGATTTCATTGTAGCTCAAATTTCTTTCTTTTATCTTCAAGATTCAAGACCTTGGAGCATTTGTTGTGCTCCATAGAAGCTCAAGAACAAGCCTACATCTCTGGATTTCTTATGTAGCAAGCTTAGTCATAAATTTTGGTTTGAGATCCTCTGATTTTTTTTGTTTCATTTTGCTTTGTTCTTGTTGAATTTGTGGTGTATGGAGCTTAATAGAAGCATTGGAAGTTATGTCTAGTTGATATGCACCTTAGGTGCTTAGATCCAGATTTTAGGGCAAATGTTCATTTATTCGTTTCTCTCTGGATATGTGTTGTTTGATTGTTTTGTTTTTGGATTTGGAACCTACATGAGCTCAACTTCATTTTGATATACAGTTCTTGAATTTATGGGAAATTTTAGGATGAGGCCACCGGAGAAGACAACCGGGGGTCTTCTCCGGTCACCTAAATTTGTTTCAGGTTGATAAACCCTAGGGTTTATAACTTTAAGTCGCAACCATTGATTTCATTAGATCCTGAGGACGGAACCTTGCCAACGTATTAATGAATACGCTCCTCCTCACATGCTTCTGACTTTAATATTTGTTGACTTTGACTGTGCATGTGTGCGTGCGTCCATCATATTTGTTATGTGTGTGCATTCTGATCCCTTTAATTGAGCTACTTTCATGATCATTTTTGGTTGACTACATCCTAGGGTTAGTATTGAGTCAACATTTGACTGAAGGTCCACTATAATTCCAAACACACACTCACACTTATGGACTGGACTTGATTTCTATTCCCACACCCCACTCTTAAGTCCATGACATTTTAAACTAAGATTTTACTAGCGTTACACCCCCTGGCTAATTTCCCTTGATTTTTATTTTAATTTTGCATACTTTTTGGTTTTCCATTTTAATAAATACCAAAACACTTCCAAAAATTCCAATTAAATTCATACAATATTAGAACACATTAAACTAATTTTCTACAATTTTTAATTCTGATTTTAATTGACTTTGCGCATATTTCCATAATTTTCACTTAATTTATTTTCAAATAAGTTTCTTCATGATACTTATGAATTCATCAATTTCTTTGACATGGTCCCTTAATATTTTTGCATCCAATATTTTCAAAATATTCATACATATTATCAAGGCATCTAAAACAGATTTTAGGGAATTTTTAAAGTCCTTTTGATTATTGTTTGAACTCTTTCTTTGTGCTTCTTCCTTCTTGACCTAATGTTGACTTTGATGACTTGTTTGAACTCTTTTCTTAATGCATCTTGGCACGAGTTTTTGATAATTGATTTGCTTCTGACTTAGGTGTTTGACATCTTAATTTCACATTTTTTACGAATCATTTTCTATTTTGTCCTTGCTTGTAAGTATAGGTAACATTTGTGTGATCATATAAGCATTTCCTAACCCTAGTTTAGGTAAGAAACTTGTTCCATCATATTAGAACTAATTTAAGCCTCTTATATGTCTTCATTAGAAAATTATAGGTCCCTTGATCAAAATTATCGGTCATGTACATTTCACTTTCATTTGGTTTGTGTATGTGGTATGTATGCATCCTTATCATTTCTCTCCTATTCTAATCATCAATGTGACTTGAAATTTAACCATACATTCTTATTCATATCTTTCATGTGCATTTCATAATAAGTATGCCACTGACCCATGATCACCTCGTGCATTCAAATGTCATTCATCCCTAACATGTATGATTTACTTGAACTTTTTTGACCTTGTTTGCATCATTTTTTCAACTAGTTTCAAAGTGACTTGCATACACTTATTGTATGAATAATACATGCATACTAACCTCATCTTAGTTGTCATTTGGTACAGAACGCATCCATGCCCATTCATATTTGTTTGCAACCTTGGTTTTTGTTACAAATTACTTCATTGTTATGTGATACATGTTCATCTCTTCCCACTTCTTCATCTTAATCCTTCTATCACTTGAATACTTCTTCTCATGCTTTGTATGCTCATTCATATGCATTATAGGATATTCACAAATTATGTATGATACTTACTTTGACCATTCATGAAGCATTAATACATGTTCATCTTGCATAACCATTCATTCTCTCTACATTAACCCCACATAGAACTTACTTAGGGTTTAAGGCATAGTTTAAGTTTAGTTAGCTTGTGTTTAGTTTTTTATACTTAGGGAGAAATCTTAGGGGTAGGCTACTAACTTTAGAAGTCATGTAACCTTTAGGTACCTTCACCTTTAAACTTAGGTTTTATTTGAACCCCAGTCTCACTCTATAGGATATGTGATGCTTAATTGTGTTTCTCATTGTTGATTTCATATGTAGTTGTCACTAAGATTTTGTGTAAGGGATATGGTAAGTAATTAAGTATGTGGATGCTTATCCATACTCATACCTCTTCTCCATTCTCTTTTAAAAGCTTTCTCTTATGTGATTGTGAAAAGCACTCGATGCTTCTTTGACAAGTAATCTCTTTTCATCCCTTTAAGTTCTCATCTCATCTTCACTTTTTGAAGTTAGTTAGAACTTGTTCTTCTTCTCTCTTTTTATAGGTTTAGGGTTCTTCAAGCCTTAATAACCTTAGAATACCCATTGAATAATAACATAGGGTGAGTCTTAGTTTCCCTTAGAATTTTCCCTTTCTTCACTTGAGTCTTCTTTCCCTCATCTCTAAACAAAATCAAAATACTTAATAAAAGTTAAGCTTTATCATGTGCCAAGGGACTTTGCCATGGGATACTTGCACACATTCCATAAGGGGATGAGGTGTAGGGTATCTATCATGATGAATAAGTTTTAGCATGAGGATGATTCACAAACATAAACTAAAAACACTTCTTCATCTCAAAAACAACAAAAACATCTAACAAATAAAATAGGCCAGTTGTAAACACCCTAAATTTGCCCTCACCCATTCACACCATGGCTTGTGATCTTTTCATATGCATAAGTTCAATCATAGCATCTCTTCTTGCATATTTGCTTCACTGCATTGGTTCAAAGTCATCTGCATCTAGGGTTTGTGATCTGGGCAATCCAAGAGCCATTTGAGCCACTCCAAAGGTCATAAATCACTTAAAAGAGGTCCATACATGTTCAAGCATCATATTGTATCCTCACAAAGTCAAGAAAGTCAAAGAATCACAAGAACTGAGAAAGGCATGGAAGCAGAGCCAGGATTAACTGCACAGATGACCTAGAATTAGGGTTTTGGTTTCAAAGGCCATAACTCCAAATTTTTTGGTCATTCTTGTTTCTGTTGGTCTCTATATGTCACAAGGATCATGCATATCAATTTTAATGAAGAAATTCCATGGGGAAGGCATCTAACCAAGAGTTGACTTCTTGAGCAAGTCAGTGTAAAATCAGGGCATCTGAGGCCCCCAATGACCCAACCAAAGGGTGTTCTTCATCATTTTGATTGTATTTGATCTTTATTTGATCATAGGAGATGTTAGAAGTTCACAAAATTGAAGAATTTCAAGCCATTTGCAAAGTTGCCTTTTTGGGAAAATGACTTGTAATGGAAAATTGCCATTTTGGGAAACTTTTTCAACCCTTGCTTTTTGATTCAAAAATGCTTCAAATGAGAAAACTTTGGTCATGAAAGTTGTAGAATGGATCATTCCCTTTTCAAAAAGTACAAGAACTCATTCTAATTCATTTTGGATCAAAAGTTATGGCTTGTCAAAGTTAAGAAAAATCACATAATTTCAAGTTATGAACCAAAGAGGCAAAGTTGCAAAATCACTTGCCAAGGCAAATTGAGACCTCAAAGTGACTTCTAATCTTTGTACAAACATAAACCAAGGCCTAAAAATCAGAATGCATCAAAGGTTTGCCCATTTTCATGCCTTGTGGATCAAGAAACTTCAAAAGGGGCAAAAAGTCACAAAGTTGCAAAACCTATCACAAACCCTAATCCACTTGCTGCATTGCCTCTAATCCTTTTCCATGGCTCTCCCTGATTTAAGCTGCAGCCAAGCCATGATTTGTACCCTCACTGCCATAGCCCATACCTCTCTTACACAAAACTTGACTTTTTTGCAAAAGACCCATACCAATCAGCCTGTGCCACACCAACTCCTCTGACCTCTCTAGTTGTGATAAGTGGACCAAATACAACATAACACACCACACACACAAGCCTGAAATTCTCTCCAAGCCTGAAATTCTCTCCAAGCCATAGTTCCAAGTTTTCACCCCTTATGCATTTTCATTCGAAACTCACTCCATAGGACACAAACACTAAAACAAACTCCATAGAACATCTCAGCATACTCCCCTGATCATTTCCCTACCCTCATTCATCCCTGAAACCTCCTCAAACTGAAACACGATTTCTCTCCCTCACTGAACAGAACTCCATAAAACTCACAAATCAGCCACTTTCCAATCAAACTAAACTTCAAAGCATCTTCAGGAGGTTCATTGGAGAAGCTTTGAAGCAAGGAGGCAGCCTGAAAGCTCCAAACTGAAAGCTTCACTTCAGGTAGCTTCGAAAATTATTTTTTCCAGAAACCTTGTTTTAAGTTACTAAAATGATCTACATGTTTCCCTGAATGCAATGAGCTTTGAATTTTTGAAAATGATGCAGAAATGAGGATGTATGGTTTGTCTGAAACTTTGCCCGTAAATTTGATTTTTGTTTGTTCTTCATGATTCATGAAAAAGAAATGAGTTTTGTTGCTGGATTGTTGTTTAGGATGTTTAGTTGAGTTGATATGGAGATTTTGGCATGTTTTAGTGAGGTTTTGAGAGAGATAGGTTGAAGGTCTCGCCGGAGAAGACGATCGGAAGTCTTCTCCGGCCACCTGAGGGTCATTAAACCCTAATCTGTGTAATTAATCAACTTTGAATTTGGACCCTAGATCCTGTTGACTTCCATTGACTCCCGCGTGAATGAACGCACCAGATCTTCCATTAAACCCTAATTCAGTTTAATTAGGTTTAAATTTGAATTTCCCAGGAGCAATCTCAACCGTCCATGAGCGCGCGCAGTCTTTCCCTCCCTCCTGAGTTTGAATGTTGGCCCTTGATTGCGTTGACTTCCCCCTTTTATTCATTTTAATTTCTTTTCTTTTCTTTTCTTTTCTACATTTTATAAAAAATAGTAAAACAAATCACAAAAATCTTTTTTTTTGCATGCTGGCTTAGAATATTTTTCTCATTTCAAAAATATTTTTATTTTTATTTTTTGCATTAAAAATTATTTTTAAAATCATTTAAATGTTTATTTTTAATTAGTTAATGAAAATTAATTAATTAAAAATACATTTAGGTATTTAAAAATCACAAAAAAATTCACATAGCATTTAAAAACATTTAGAAACATTGTCCAACTCTCAAACCAAATTTCTTTTTTGTTCTTGATGCCTTTAGATCATTTTCTTTGGAATTAATTTCATTTTTAGGCAATATTTTGTTTCAAACTTCAAAAATTCATTTCTGCCTAACCATTGAGAGTTGGACAATGATTATTTTTGCATTGAATCTTGCATAACATGTAGTTTATAGGATAAAATTGGTTTGATTTGATCTTGCATTTTCAATTTGTTTAGGATTTTTCTTGACAAGGTACCCCAAAACCCTAAAAATCTTAGGAAATTCATAACTTTCACTAGGATAAGAATTGGATCCCCTCCTTTGGGAAGTGAGTTTGTATAGGTTTAGGGTATCTTTGATTGCATTTTCAAATTTTTATCATGTCATTTGCTTCTGGTTTTGAATTTTTGCTTTGTGTGATGCATATAACCCTAATTTATGTCTTCCTTTGCATCCATCTTCCATTTGCTTGTATACCATGACTTGCCATGACATTTTGTGCATTCTTTTGATTCATAATACCTCTTAGGACATAATTGAATCATGTTTGATCATTGCATCTTTCATTTGCCATGTTGTATGTCCATTGCATTTCATAACTTTCCATGAACATTCTTGGTTCAAAGCATGCTTCTTTTGCATCATTATGCTTGCTTGATCATTCCCATGCCTTGTATCATGTTTGCATCATCTCATTAGCATCATTAACATCATGTAAATGCTCCTGGTTTTGGTTTGAATCATCCCATTCCATCTCATTTGCATTGCATTTCATTTCTTATGCTAACATTTCAGGTGGTAAGTTGTTTGAGAAGTGAATTTGCCTTCACTTCTCACATTATCCTTTCATCTCTTTCATACTTCCTTTGCTGCATTTTTGTATGTGTATTGGATTGAGCTTGCTCATTCTTGTTCATCTTACTTTCTTTTTTCAAGCAACTTGTCTTCTTAAGTGAAGCAAGTTGTCTTGCTTTTCTCTGCTTCTTCCTCCTTTCATCTGCTTCTCTCCTTGGTGGCTCTTTGAAGATTCTCTCTCTCTTAAGCCTCACTAACCCTAGGAATGACCAAGCATGATAATAATTAGGGTTTGATTAGTCCCCCACTTAGTTTTGCCTTTGTGTCATCTTTGAGTCCTCTCTCCTCATCTCATAATCAGGGACTAAACCCTAAAGGTTTTAAGGCTTTGTGATTAAGCTTATGCCTGCATCCTTCTATTAGGATGGAGTGCATAACTTTAATCCTAAGTGTTAAACCCTTAATGTGTTTAAATCCTTCAATCAATCCACTTAATAATCATCAAGACATCAAGCTTGTAACTTGGGCCTTGCATTAGGATTCTAATTCTTCCTTAACTGGTTAAGAAGGACTAACCCTGGTGTTAATGGACAAGTCCCCCTCAAGTTGTCTTACAAACCATAAAAATCATTTCTTAATCTTACCATGAATTAAAATCCACTTTAATAAAGGCCTTGTTTTGTCATGAGTTTAATCCCTAATCATGGATTAAGTTGAGGAGCATTCCTCAGCTTAAATGTTCTCATCTATTATCCTTCTATTAGGATGGTGTAATGAGTCCATTAAATCCTTGATTATGGCTTAAACTCATTACTTAACACTAAACAAAAACAACAAAAACATCTAAATAATCACAAGTAGGTTAATGATCTTAATCCTACATCAGGGTGATTAAGTGTGAGATGCTGACTTCACACTTAAGGTATTCTCATTGCCCCTAATCAGAGGGAGGATGTGATGAGTTTACTAACCCATTGGTTTAGGATTAAGCTCATTTTCTTATAGCAAACTTTCAAAAGCAATAAAAGACTGAAAACACAAAAACAAACAATAATCGTTTCCTCCGGGATTCTTTTCTCATCATCTTCACTCACAAACGAGAACTCGCTTCTTCCGTCTAATGCAAGACAGTTAGCACCTGAGCCAGACAGGTCATACACTTGAGCATAGACAAGTAGGCAGTTCACAAGTCAATTCATCTTACAGTCTCTTTGAGTCGAACTACGGTGTTCTGACTTCCTCATTGCACGAGAGGATACGTAGGCATAACTTAACAGTTATCGAACAAAAGTCTCTGTATATCCCCCCTCCTTCCAGTATCATTCTTTAAGCCTCATAGTCTTGAGCTCCTTCATTCTTGTTCTTACACTGACACTTCACTTATACACTCCACACTTTCTTTTGCACTGACACTTGCATTCTTTCCAGCTTTGATACACATATAGCACTGACACTACCCCTTTAAAACACAAATCTTTTAAGTGTGGATCCCGTCGAGTACGGCGGACAATCTGGGTGCTAATACCTTCCCAAGTTGTAACCAACCCCCTTTCTCAGTCTCTCTGGTTCGCAACCGTCTTATCCATATCCTTCTAGGTTTATGCAGCATTACCTTTCCTTCGGGATAAAAATGCCTAGCTGGCGACTCTATTCATTCCTTCCTCTTTCGCCGACCGTTCGCGTCTGTACCCCTTCTGACCTGAGGTGTCATTTGGTGGGAGCGACAGCTTGGCGACTCTGCTGGGGACCCTTATACTGTAACCAGGGCTTCTGGTTCTTTTTGTGGGTTCCTCCTAGCGCTTGTTTGATTTGTGTTTACTGGGGTGTTATGTGCTAATTGTGTTTGTATAGTTGCTTTATTTATTGCTTTATGTACAGTTATTTATTGCTTTCTTTACAGCTTTATATACATCATACTGTCATACTGTTATCTGGCTGGATCTGGTTTTGTCTTGGTGGGTGGGGTTCTATTGAGAGTTTGAGGTCCTATACCTAGGACCTGAGTGACACCTAGGCTAGAGTGGTTCATATTCTTTCCCATTCCATTTCGGTCTGGTGCGGGAATATGAAACATGGTTCAGATGTGGGTTTCTTCTTGAGAACTCTGTGCTACAGATTTCCTGTAGTGCTAGGGCTATCTGGGAAGCCTGCTAAGTCTGGATGACCTTTATTTTGACCTTCAGAAACTGACGTGAATTAGAGGAGGATCTTTTATGCTTATTGTAAACACTGTACCTCTGGGTTAGAAGTGTTTACACTTCTCATAACTGATCCAAGTCTGAGGATCCTTGTTCTAGAACACCACCTGTGAGGGGGTTGGGCTGTTTACAGGTTTGCAGGTACCATTGGCCACATCATACCCAGTTACCTATTGTGTTTAAGAATGCTTCACTTTGGAAAGTTCTTGTGATTTAACCCTGGACATGTGACTCTTTATTTGAGTCCCCCACCTTGGTTACTGGACTTCTGAACCTCCATCTGGACTTCTTGAACATACATGGACCTTTATATCAAGGCAGTAATCAGATCCAGCTTGATTACAAACCCTTGCATATCATTTGCATACATCATCATTGCATCATTTAACATTTGTTTATTTGTTTTTCAGGGTATCCATATTACATCTGGCTTGGTTTTGACCCCTTCATCTGCATAGACCCTTGTTCATCAGCTATCTGCTTCAGCTATCTTCATCAGTTGCCTGCTTCAGCTACCTCCATCATCCTCATCAGCCTATCAGTGGCTCATCTCCAGTATCAGCCTTCATCATCAGCATTTGTTTTCAGCTCTTCATCAGCAGTCATGGCACCTAAGAAGAGCAACATTTCATACCATTTCTTTGAGCCTGTGCTGACTGGCATCAGGCAGGTCCAAGCACTTATCACTCCAGACCACATCCCATTATTCAGAGAGCATTATGGAGGCATCCTTGATATGGTTATGGACCTGGACCCTTCTCAGAGGAGTTTGATCCACACCTGCCTACAGTTTTATGACCCTCCTTTGAGATGCTTCACTTTCCAGAACTTTCAGTTGGGACCTCTGCTGAAGGAGTTCTCATCATTGATTGGAGTACCTGTCAGGGGTGGTGTCCCCTTCAACCCTGAGATGACTTCTCCCAGCAATGGAGAAGTGGAAAAAGCACTGTATTTAGAGCCTGTATTGACTAAGCAGAACATGACAACAAAGGCTGGGATCCTTGGTTTGCACCTAGACTTTCTGACTTCTCAAGCCATCCTAAAGGCCTCCTTGGGGGAATGGAGGGCAGTCTGTGCATTGTTAGCCCTCAGTATATATGGGGTTATACTATTTGCAGATGAGCCCAAGTTTATCAGCAAGAATTCCATTCATCTCTTCCTTCTGAGGAACCCAGTGCCCACATTGCTGGGGGATTTCTATTATTCTGTTCATCAGAGGAATGAGAAGCAGAGAGGGAGATTGGTGAGATGCTGTGCTCCTCTATTTCACACTTGGCTGCTAAAACACTTACCCAAGACTGATGCCTTCCTGAACCCTCACCAACAGAAGAATTGGGCTAGGAGGCTTACTGCTTTGACTTCAGATGACATCAGATGGTGCACCCAGAGCACCAAAGGCAGGGACATAATAACTAGTTGTAGGCAGTACCCCAATGTACCTCTAGTGGGAGTGAAGGGTTGCATCAATTACAATACTTTGCTGTTTAAGAGACAATTGGGCTATGCTTTGGTTCACCCTCCTAGATTGCAGGACTTGGCTGAAACCCTGTATTGTGAGATAAAACCTAATCTAGCTGTTGTCAGGCAAGCATCCTGGGCTTGGGACAACATCCAGACAAAGGGGATGGCCATTCTTGGGAGATGCAACAATATGGCCTCAGCTCAGTATTATGAATGGTCCCATGCTAGAGCTCAGATTTCTGGGATGCCTTTCACCATTGAGGATGCACCTGGACCATCCACAGCACAGCCACCAGCCACTGTCAGCCTGGAAGAATTTGAGAATCTGAAGGAAAGAAATGAGAATTTGTCTCAAGCTCTGAAGAAGACCCTCTGGGAGAGGAGTGATGGTCGTCTAGACATTGAGAGGTTGGAGAAGCTTAAAGTGGAGCATCTGGCCAAGATTGAGAAAGTAGAGGACTACATCAAGAAATCAAGAGCTGGAGAGCAAATATTGAAGAATGCCTGTAAAGAGGCCCAGTTTCAGAAGGCTAGGACTGATCTCTATCTAGAGGAAAGTCAAGCTAGGTGGTTCAGGATCACTGAAGCTCACACTCAAGAAGATAAGAGGACTCAAGCTAGGATTGAGCAGTTGGAGGCTAATGAGAAGAAGCAACAAGAGGCTTTGCTGGAAGCCCAGAAGGAAATTTCAGAATTGAAGCTCAGGGCTGGTTTGAAGAGGTCAAAGGACCAAGACAGACACAAGAAGCTGACCACTTCTATTGCCACCAGAAACCTCCTCATCAGAAACATCACAGAGCATCCAGCGGGACCAGTGACTGAAGCACTTTTGAAGGAGGTTAAGGAGGATGAGTTTGGACTTAATGTCTGACCTATTTGATTGTTGTTGCTTTCATTTGATGTATTTTTCATTTTGTGCTGTATTTTTGACCCTTCAGGGGCATATGTTGTAAAAACAGACTATGTATTATTCACCATTTGTAATATATTTGTTAGTTTGTTTCACTGAGTTTTCTTTCCCTCAAGCAACATCAAAGCATCTTCCTCAAGGTCTGGAAAGGTCAAAACCAAGAGCCAAGCTGGATACCTTGAAAAATAAATAAGCATAATGCATTGCATGCTAACTTTTGTTTTGTTTTGTAGGTTTTTGTTTTGTTTGTTTCTAACTCTGTTGTGGTTCAGGAATTATTGCTCGCCGTCGGGTGTTCCCTCTCAACTGTCTGCACCGGTATCCTACTCGCAACAACCTTCCTGGTATCCAGATGGATCAAGTACAGCAAGATCTGACAGAGGTCAGAAATCAGATGGCTAACGAGAGGTTTGAAATGAGAAACCAAATGACCCAATTCATGGAAGTAATGAATGGCTTGGCCCAAAGTCAAGAAAGGTTAAGGGCATTGGTAGAAAGACAAACCCCGGAGGAACCTCCCCTGGGAACTGGAGGAACAAGTAACAATGAAAGGGGTCAGCCTCATGTTAATCCACCAGTATATGGGCCTCATCTACACCCGGAAGTCATCATCCCGGGTAATGTGCAAGGAAATACCACTGGAGGTAGGATCTTACAGGAAGACCCCCAAGAAGAGCAGTTTACTGTGATGGGAGTTGGGGATGAAGTTTATGACAGAAGGTTTGATGAAATTGCTGAGAAGTTGAGATCTCTGGAGTCTCAAAACTCCCTAGGTTTTGATGTGATGGATATGGGGTTAGTAGACGGGGTAAGGATTCCCCACAAGTTTAAACCCCCATGCTTCGAGAAGTACAACGAAACTTCCTATCCACGAACTCACTTGCAGTCTTTTCTGGGAAGACTTAAGGCATACACCATGGATGAAAAACTGTGGATGTTTTACTTTGAAGATAGCTTGACTGGGGCTTCAAGGGAGTGGTACTCTCACTTGACCAGAGCTACTATCAGGTGCTGGAAGGACCTAGCCGAAGCTTTCATCAGACAGTACCAATACAATCTGGATATGGCTCCTAATAGGACCCTTTTGATGGGAATGTCTCAGTCCTCCAGAGAAAGCTTCAGGGAATATGCCCAGAGGTGGAGACAGCTTGCTGCTGCTGTCCAGCCACCCATGTCGGAGAGAGAAATGGCCGACATGTTCATGAATACCCTGCAAGGAACATATATTGATAGGCTAGCTGCCTTTTCTTCCACCAGCTTCGCTGACGTAGTTATAGCCGGGGAAAGAATTGAAAGCCTTCTAAAGATGGTTAAGATTTCCGATAATGGTGCAAGTTCGTCAAGTAATCCCAGGAAGCCTTTTGTGGGACCTAGAAGGACTGGTGAGATAAATGCCATTCATGCCAATAGGGGCAGACCTCAGTATGTCCACAGATCAGTAGCAGCTGTCACTATTCCAGCTCCGATTCCTCAGCAACCAGCATATCAACCACAACAACAACCACATTACCAACAGCAAGTTCAGTATCCGCCACAGAGGACCTACAACAACAACAACAACAATCAACAACAAAGACCCTTTCAGCAAAGACCATCACAGGCAAATAGGGTAATTGACCCTATCCCTATGCCTTATGCCGCTTTATTGCCACAACTCCTGAAGCTCAACCTGGTTGAGTTAAGGACATTGGCACCACCTGATCCCTCTAATCTGCCAAGAAATTATGATGTCAACGCCAGATGTGCTTTTCACTCCAATGCACCTGGCCACAATACTGAGAAATGCAGGGCTTTGCAAATGAAGGTACAAGATTTGGTGGATTCTAAAGCCCTCAACTTTGCACCCCCTCCAAGTGTCACCAAGAATCCCATGCCCAATCATGGAGGGCCAAGAATTAATGCCATTGAGGAAGACAAGCCATCTTTCTTAATAACCAATGTTGGACAGATTCGAACACCTCTGGTAGAGATTAAAGCTCAGCTCCTAGAGTGCCAGATGTTCCCCGGGTGTGAGCTCGGTTGTGGTTATTGCAACATTTCGGTTAACGGGTGTGATAATTTGAGAAGTGGCATAGATGGTCTCATCAAAAGTGGTATACTTCAGATCATAACAACGGCGCCTGCAAATCCAGCAATCCCTTTGACAATAATTCCTGACTCTTCTACAACTGCAACAACAATCATTCCGACCAATTCATCAATATCATCAACAATGGCTCCGTCCATCACTTCAGCACACCAGATGTCAACAACCATTTCTTCTACAACGTCAGCACCCATTTATTCAGCAGAATCTTCTACAACGCCAACAGAAATTAATGAAGATATCTCAGCAGTCACCATTTACTATGATCCGTCAAGTGTTCCTCCGAACAACAAATTTCAACAACAAATAGTGGCACCTCCTGCCAGATCACCAGTCACCATTTACTACGATCCGCACACCATTTCAGTACCTTCCTCTGCAGCAGTCAGTCCAGTTACCATCACAGTGCCTGGACCAGTTCCATATGAAAGCAGTAATGCCATACCTTGGCATTATGGCTCTGACCTCTACTGCAACGGAGAGAAAATCACTTTGGACTCTTCAACTTCTTCTCCACAGATTGATAATGTTGGGGGAGGTGGAGGCTTCACCAGAAGCGGACGCCTTTTTGCCTCACAATTGCAAAGACCTAATGCCGAAGCAGAAGCTGCTGCAAAAGCAAAGGGGAAGAGTGTGGTACCTGAAGAACCAATCGTCAAAGAAACTCAGAAGACATCTTTTGAGCAAGATGTAGACGAGTTTATGAGGATTATAAAAAGAAGTGATTACAAGGTGGTGGATCAGCTTCACCAAACTCCCTCAAAGATCTCCATATTATCCCTGTTGATGTGTTCTGAAGCTCACAGGAATGCATTATTGAAAGTCCTGTACGCAGCGTACGTGCCAGAAGAGATCACTGTTAATCAGCTAGAAACTGTGGTGGAAAATGTCAACACCAGTCATGGACTGGGCTTTACCAATGCTGACTTAACAACTGAGGGACGTAACCACAACAAGGCTTTACACATCACCCTAGAATGCAAGGGTGCTGTTCTATCTCATGTACTGGTGGACACTGGGTCATCACTCAATGTCCTACCAAAGAAAGCCTTAGTGAAGCTGGAGTACGATGGCTTGGCATTGCGTCCAAGTAATTTGGTGGTGAGAGCATTCGATGGCTCTAAAAGATCAGTGCTTGGAGAGATTGATCTGCCTGTGATGATTGGCCCGCAGACCTTCAAAATTACCTTCTATGTGATGGACATTCAGCCAGCCTACAGCTGTTTGTTGGGTAGACCCTGGATCCATGCCGCTGGCGCTGTTACGTCTACCCTTCACCAGAAGCTGAAATTCGAGTGGGAAGGCCAGATCATCACCATCTGTGGTGAAGAGGACATCTTTGTTAGCCATCTGGCTACGTACAAGTACATTGAAATGGATGGAGAAATCCATGAAACCATGAGCCAGGGGTTTGAGGCCCTGAACATTAATGAAGCATCTGATGTACTGGGAACCTCCATGACGTCTTATCAGCAAGCCAGGAAGGTTGTTGAAGAGGGTACTGCCCAAGGCTGGGGCAAACTGCTGCCTGTGGAGAAGAAGGAAGACAGATTTGGGTTGGGTTACAAACCAACTCAACAAGATCAATCAGAGGCTGCTAAGAAGCCCAATTTTGTCAGCGGGGGGATGCTCACCCCGGATACAGTGAACAACTTGGAAGATGAGTCGGAAGATGAGCGCAACCTGGAGAGCTGGATACGTCTAAGGACCTCGGGGAGCCATATCTCAAACTGGTCTTCCCAGGAAATTATAAGGGTTACTCCTGCAGAGTAATTATTATTTCCTGTATTTTTAAGCATGCATCAAGTCTTGCACCTTGCCCAAGATGACAAGACTCATTTTGTAATCGGGCCATCTTGTAATTTTGTGCAAACAGATCAATCAATGAATATCGGACATCTTTTGCAAATGAGTCTTTTTCTTTTCCGCTCACTGTTTTTCATTTTTCTTTTTGTACAAAAATAAAATGGCAATGTTTTCCAAAATGATAACTTTATTTCACTTTTTCTAAAAACAAGATTAAAATCGATCACTAAAATGAACAATCTAAAACCTTGCAGAGAGTGCCTTTCAGACTACACCGACAACAACATAGCTATGACTTCGTATGACTTTGACAATCCAATCAATCAAGCTGATGAAGGGGTTGAAGAAGATTACGAGCTACCTGAAGAGCTAGCCAGGTTGTTAAGGCAAGAGGAGAAGGTTATTACTCCTCACCAGGAGGAGATTGAAGCGGTTAATCTTGGTACAGAAGAAGATATGAAAGAGGTTAAGATCGGGGCCTACCTACAAGATTCAATAAAGGGACAATTGATTGACTTGCTTCGTGAATATGTGGATGTCTTTGCTTGGTCTTATCAGGATATGCCAGGGTTGGACACCGATATTGTCATGCACAAGCTACCTTTAAAAGAAGATTGCCCACCGGTAAAACAGAAGCTGCGCCGTACTCGCCCAGATATGGCAATGAAGATTAAGGAAGAGGTACAAAAACAGTGGGACGCCGATTTCCTTGCTGTGACTAGCTATCCGCCGTGGGTTGCTAATATTGTACCTGTGCCTAAGAAAGATGGCAAGGTGAGAATGTGTGTGGATTACCGGGATCTGAACAGAGCCAGCCCGAAAGATGATTTCCCTTTACCTCACATTGATGTATTGGTTGATAATACGACTCAGTTCTCGGTGTTCTCCTTCATGGACGGATTTTCAGGATACAATCAGATCAAGATGTCACCTGAAGACATGGAGAAGACAACTTTTATCACACCCTGGGGCACGTTCTGTTATAAGGTGATGCCATTCGGACTGAAGAATGCTGGTGCAACTTATCAACGGGATATGGTAACATTATTCCATGACATGATCCACAAAGAAATTGAATGTTATGTGGATGATATGATTGCCAAGTCCCGCACAGAAGAAGACCACCTGGTAAATCTTTTGAAACTATTCAAGCGTCTGAGGAAATATCAACTGAGGTTAAACCCCAACAAGTGTACATTCGGGGTACGGTCTGGTAAGCTGCTGGGATTTATTGTAAGTGAGAAAGGGATTAAAGTTGACCCTGACAAAGTTAAAGCCATTCAAGAAATGCCTGCGCCAAAGACAGAAAAAGAAGTTCGGGGTTTTCTAGGTAGATTGAACTACATTTCAAGGTTCATATCTCACCTTACAGCAACCTGTGAACCTTTATTAAAGTTATTAAGGAAAGAACAAACGGTTAGGTGGAACGAAGACTGCCAGAGGGCTTTTGACAAAATCAAGGAATACTTACAAGAGCCTCCAATCCTGATGCCTCCAGTTGAAGGAAGACCTCTAATCATGTACTTGACAGTATTAGAAGAGTCAATGGGGTGTGTGTTGGGCCAGCATGACGAGTCTGGTCGAAAAGACTATGCAATTTATTACCTAAGAAAAAAGTTTACCGACTGTGAACAACGTTATTCACTGCTCGAGAAAACTTGCTGTGCTTTAGCGTGGGCTGCTCGCCGACTAAGGCAGTATATGTTGACCCACACTACTTTATTGATCTCGAAGATGGACCCAGTTAAGTACATTTTTGAGAAGCCAGCGCTTACCGGACGGGTTGCAAGATGGCAAATGATCCTAACAGAATATGACATTCAGTACACATCTCAAAAAGCCATCAAGGGCAGTGTATTATCTGATTATCTTGCTGAGCAACCTATTGATGATTACCAGCCTATGAGATTTGACTTCCCTGATGAAGACATCATGTTTATAAAAGCAAAAGATCATGAAGAGCCTGTTCACACTGAAGGGCCTGACCCAGAGGAAGAATGGACTATGATGTTTGATGGGGCTGTTAATATGAATGGACGTGGTGTTGGTGCAGTACTCATTACACCTAAGGGAGTTCACATGCCTTTCTCGGCAAAACTCACCTTTAACTGCACTAACAACGAAGCTGAATACGAAGCTTACATTATAGGTCTTGAGGAAGCCATTGACCTCAGGATCAAGACTTTGACTGTATTTGGGGATTCAGCTTTGGTAATCAATCAAACCAACGGCAAATGGTACACCCACCAAGATCATCTGATACCCTACAGGGATTATACAAGGAGGTTATTGACTTTCTTTACAACGGTCAAGCTTGAGTATATCCCTCGGGACGAGAATCAATTTGCAGATGCTCTTGCCACCATTTCATCCATGATCAAAGTTCAGGCCGCCAACTTTGTACCTCGGATTTCAGTGTCCAGACTTGACAGACCAGCATATGTGTTCTCAGCAGAAGTTGTTAAAGATGATAAGCCTTGGTTCCATGATATCAAATGCTTCTTGGAGGATCAAACATACCCACCTGGGGCATCTTCCAATGATAAGAAGACATTGAGAAGGCTTGCTGGTAGTTTCTTCCTGAATACTGATGGTTCCCTGTACAAGAGAAACTTTGATATGGTACTCCTCAGATGTGTTGATAGGGCAGAGGCAGACTTGTTAATGCACGAAGTGCACGAAGGATCCTTTGGTACCCATGCTGGAGGGCATGCAATGGCTAAAAAGTTGTTAAGATCAGGCTACTACTGGATCACAATGGATGCAGACTGTTGTGCCTATGCCAGAAAATGTCATAAATGCCAGATTTACGCGGATAAAGTGCACGTGCCTCCAAATCCTCTGAATGTGATGTCTTCACCTTGGCCATTTTCCATGTGGGGCATTGATATGATTGGCAAGATCGAACCGACTGCTTCAAACGGCCACAGATTCATCCTGGTTGCTATTGACTATTTCACCAAGTGGGTTGAAGCAGCTTCCTATGCAAATGTCACAAGGCAAGTGGTAGCCCGATTCCTGAAAAGAGACATCATATGTCGGTATGGAGTACCCGAGCGAATCATTACTGATAATGGTTCCAACTTGAACAACAAAATGATGGCAGAACTGTGTCGGGACTTCAAGATCCAACACCACAATTCTTCTCCTTACAGGCCAAAGATGAATGGCGTTGTTGAGGCAGCTAATAAGAATATCAAGAAGATTGTGCAGAAGATGGTAGTCACTTATAAGGACTGGCATGAAATGCTACCGTTTGCCTTGCATGGGTACCGTACGTCAATCAGAACATCCACTGGGGCAACACCGTATCAGCTTGTTTATGGTATGGAGGCAGTCCTATCTGTTGAAGTTGAATTACCCTCCCTACGGGTATTGCTGGATGTTAAACTGAATTAAGCAGAATGGATCCGATCCCGATATGAACAACTGAATCTGATTGAAGAAAAGAGATTGGCTGCAATCTGCCATGGGCAGCTGTATCAGAAAAGAATGAAGAAAGCCTTCGATCAGAAAGTCAGGCTCCGAGAGTACCAAGTAGGAGATCTTGTGCTAAAAAGACTCCTCCCTCCTCATACAGACCACAGGGGCAAGTGGACTCCAAATTATGAAGGACCATTCGTAGTAAAGAAAGTTTTCTCCGGTGGAGCACTCATGCTCAGTACTATGGATGGCGAAGAGTTCCCGTCCCCTGTGAATTCAGATGCAGTTAAAAATACTTCGCATAAAATGACCCGCTGGACATAAAAACAGAATGTAAGTCCAGGCAAAAATAGGGCATCCCGGCGAGTCAGAAACAGAATAAAAGACTCGGGCAAAAATAAGGGAAAATAAACAAAAAATGTACGCCCACTGAGTTGAAAAGCCGCATTGGACAACTCAGGCAAAAAGGGGTATCCCGATGGATTGAAAGCCCGAAAGGGCGATCCATGCAAAATAAGGGAATAAGCGAACAACTGTTCTCTGAATTCATCTGTATCACTCACAACTTGGTAAGCTTCAAAAGGATCAAGCTTCTGTCAGAATCGACCTTCTTCAGAAAGCAAGACGAGAAGAACGTCAAATGTCATACGAGTCGTAGCAAAGGGAAGCTCCTTGAAGCGTCATCAACATTGCCAATACCTTTTATTTCTCAATTTGTAACGATCTCCTCATTTTAGGGGATTTGTTTCTTTGACTGTATCTTGCCAATCCAGGGCACACGAATTAATAAAATCAGATTTTCAGTCATGTTTCGTCTCGTACATTTTATTTTCATTTGCAAGAACGTCTGATGTCTTTAAGATACTAATTGCATAAATACAGATGCTTCCCTTCTAAAATACGTGCTTGCAGGAAATATACTCACTCTCAGGAGTGCCTAAAATCCGATGATGGAATCCAATAAGGGATACCTCGGGGTACTTGCGCGTTTCTCTGACTTTTTAGGATTGCAGGTATTCAAAGCACAGCATGGGGCATGCAAACTCCCCTCAGCAAATTGGAAAATCAATATCTACTCAGTCTATCTCCTGATTAGCACCGGAAATGCTTTCTCCCCAGCTGAGTTCCCAGTCATCATTCCTCCTCAGCCAAGTACAAAAGCCAGGGAACCATCTCCCCACAGAGTTTCAACCTCTATCCTGAGAAGCAATGCCTGAAGATCTCACAACAGAGTGACGAAAGCTTCTACGAGCCCCCAGCTGGGTCCCTCATTACCAAAGATAGGTCTATCAGTGACCTATATCCCCAAGCAGAGTCCCATTTGTCAGATCTACCAATGATCTCATCCCCAGCTGGGATGTCCATTCCAAGCAGATCGGCCGGAGATCTTCGCAGCAACGGGATCCGAATCCCGGATCGGTATCTTTGCATAATCATGGCATTCGCATCATATTCTCCTCGCAGAGCGTAGCATTCCATCTAATATGGAGCGTTACGACAAAAATCAAACATATTGCATAATCATAAGCCATGTTCTGAATCAAACACTTGTAAATACTGACAATCCAGCAAACGATATACAAAAAACTCTCCAAATTCCCCGCCAGAAAGCCAAGGCATTTGCCTTACACTCACAAATACAGATACACGCTCCTTTTGGCACTCGTCCGTGTCATCATTCCCCAGCATGGTCGCCCGGGCATTCTTTACAAACAGACACTTATATATTACAGATACTTCCTGACACCCGTCCGTGTCATATCCCCAGTAGAAAGCCAAAGCGTCCTTTTGCACTCACAGATACATATATATACAAATACACCTGTTTATATTACATCTTTCTCTTTTGACACTCGTCCGTGTCATACTCTCCCCAGCAAGTTAAACACTCGCCTGTACACCACTCATACTTATTACTCCTGTTTCACTCATACAGATACTCGTCCGTATCTTGTATATGTTACTTATATCCCTTCAGATTTGACACTCGCCCGTGTTCTTTGTTAACCAGTTGATACTCGTCCGTATCATCATCTCAAGACACGCGTCAAGCGTTGTTTCTACCTGATACTCGTCCGTATCATAGTCTTAAGGATGCTCGTCCGCATCTTTAATCCATACACGCGTCAAACACTTATGTCTTCTTAGACACTCGCCTGTGTCTACTACTCCCCAGAAGAGTCCCCACAGAATCAACACTCGTCCGTGTTCTTTGTTAACCAGTTGGTACTCGCCCGTATCATCATCTCTGAACATATGTCAGCAATTGTTTCTACCTGATACTCGTCCGTATCATAGTCTTAGGGATGCTCGTCTGCATCTTTAATCTATACACCGTACCCAAACACTGATACCTCTCATTCCTTGGATATAGACACTCGTCCGTGTTTACTTGTCCCAGCAAATCCCAGTAAACTATTTCCTTTCTATCTGACATTCGTCCTATGTCATGATACCCGTTCGGCAGTCGTACCCTGCCAGGTGATCGTCCTTCACCTTTGGATGACCGTCCCTCATCCTTTCCCCAGCGGAGTCTCCATTATTGGAATCCTTTCCTATCCGGCATTCGTCCTATGTCGTGATACTTAGCAGCCGTCCCCTGCTAGGTGATCGTCCTTCACCTCCTGATGATTGTCCTTCATCATTTTATCCGATGGTCGTCCCCGTCGTTGATCTTGTTATCTGACATTCGTCCTATGTCATGATAAACCCCGAGAGCAGTCGTACCCTGCTAGGTGATCGTCCTTCACCTCTTGATGATCGTCCTTCGTCATGCTTATCTGATGGCCGTCCCCATTGTCGACTTTTTATCCGGCATTCGTCGCAATACTTTTGGCAACCGTACCTTGCCAGGTGATCGTCCTTCACCATTAGATGATCGTCCCTCATCTTGTCCCCAACAGAGCAGCCGTCCCCTGCTAGGTGATCGTCCTTCACCTTTGATGACCGTTGTAAACACCCCAAATTTGCCCTCACCCATTCACACCATGGCTTGTGATCTCCTCATATGCATAAACTCAATCATAGCATCTCATGTTACATTTTTTGATTCACTGCATTGGTTCAAAGTCATCTGCATATAGGGTTTGTGATCTGAGCAATCCAAGAGCTTCTTGAGCCACTCCAAAGGTCATCAATCACTTCAAAGGGGTCCATGTATGTTCAAGCATCATATTATATTCCCTCAAAGTCAAGAATGTCAAAGAATCACAAGAACTGAGAATGGCATGGAAGCAGAGCCAGGCTTAACTGCACAGATGACCTAGAATTAGGGTTTTGGTTTCAAAGGCCATAACTCCAAATTTTTTGGTCATTCTTGTTTCTATTGGTCTCTATATGGTATAGGGATCATGCATATCAATTTTCATGAAGAAATTCAATGGGGAAGTCATCTGATCAAGGGTTGACTTTCTAAGCAAGTCAGTGCAAAATCAGGGCATCTGAGGCCCCCAATGACCCAACCAAAGGGTGTTCTTCATCATTTTGATTGTGTATGATCTTTATTTGATCATAGAAGATGTTGTAAGTTCACAAGATTGAAGAATTTCAAGTCATTTGCAAAGTTGACTTTTTGGGAAAGTTGACTTTTAATGAAAATTGCCATTTTGGGAAACTTTTTCAACCCTTGCTTTTTGATTCAAGAAACCTTCAAATGAAAAAACTTTGGTCATGAAAGTTGTAGAATGGATCATTCCCTTTTCAAAAATTGCAATAACATGACCTAATTCATTTTTGATCAAAAGTTATGGCTTGTCAAAGTTGGCTAAAATCACAAAATTTGAAGTTTTCTACCAAAGAGACATTTTGCAAAATGGTTTGATCAAGTGTTCTAAAGGCCTCAAATGTGTATCATTTATTCACAACATGATCATGTGACATCTAAAATTCAGAATGGGCCAAGGGATCACTCATTTTCATGACTTATGGAGCAAGAATTTTCAAAAGAAACCAAAGTGAAGCAAGTTGCAAAAACTCACTCAAGTATGAATCCACTTGCTTGCTGACTTCATAATCAATCCTAGGGATCTCCACACTTCTTGCTGCGCAGGACACCCCATTTGTCCTTGGCTAGCTAGTAGCCCATGCCTCTCTTACACAAATTTGACATTTTGGCAACTTGAGCCATACCAATCACAGCAGTACACATCAACTCATCTGACCAATCCCATTTGTTTATACAAACCAAAAGCAAGACATTTCACATAACACACAAGCCTGAAAACACCAAGAACACAACTCTCTCATTTTCCACCCCATTTGCAAAAGCATTCGAAACACTCAGCACAAGCCTCAAACACACAAACCAACTTCACAAACAATCTCACCATGCTTCACTGATCACAAACCAACCCTTAAAACAGCCTGAAAGCCACTGAATCAAAAACACGATCTCCACCCTCCCTTGAACAGAACTTCTGTAATCTTCCAAACCAACCATCACAAACTTCTTCCAAGTATCAAGACTTCATCAGGGGCCTAAGAGGAGTGGTTTGCACAAAGAAAGAAGGTCAGAAAGTTGCAAACTGAGAAAGCTCAAAGCTCAGGTATCTCAAGAACTTTTTTTCCAGAAATGAGTTTTTAAGTTTCTAAATTGTTCCTCATGCTTTGCTGATCACTCTGATGTTTTTACTTTTAGAAATGGTTGAGAAATTAGCATTTAATCGTGTTCTGAAACTTTTCTGACCTAAATATGTTTTGCTTCGATTCACATGATTGATGAATGAAAAATGGTTTTTGTTTGGGGGTTTTGATTTAGTTTTGAATGGGGTTTGATTATGGGCATTTAGTTTTCATTTTCATGGAGTTTTGAGGATTTTAGCAACTTTCAGGTGAGGGTCTTGCCGGAGAAGACGACCGGAAGTCTTCTCCGGCCACCTGAAAGTGTTTAGGGTTTAATCAGGGTCATTAATGAAGTTTGAATGTGGTGCGTTGGATAGGCTGACCAGAGTTGACCCGCGCGTGTTTTGATGGCTAGGATGTGTCATTAGAAACCCTAATCCATAATTAACCTAATTAATTCAGTTTAATTAATATAAAATGGAAATTAGGCCAGTTTGAATCTCAACCCTAGGATCACGCGCGCAGTCTTTCCCTCCTTCCTGAGTTTGAATCCTGGCCACTGGATGCGCATACTTTTCATTTATTTCATTTTATTTGCATTTTAATTCATTTGTTTTGCTCATTTATTTTAAAATAGTAAAAATCATTCAAAAATTCTGAAAATTTTTATGCAGGCTTTTATTAATTTTCAGAAACCAAAAACATTTTTATTTTTATTTTTTGCATTAAAAAATATTTTTAAATCATTTAAAAGTTTATTTTTAATTAATTAATGAGAATTAATTAATTAAAAATACTTTTAGGTATTTAAAAATCACAAAAAAATTCATGAAACATTTAAAATAATTTAGAAACATTGTCCAACCCTCAAACCAAATTTCTTTTTTGATCTTGATGTCTTTTGACAATTTTCCATGGAATTAATTTCATTTCAAAGCATTATTTTGATCCAATCTTCAAAAATTCATTTCTGCCTAGCCTTTAAGAGTTGGACTTTGATTCTTCTTGCATTGCATCTTGAATATCATGTAGTTTATAGGATTAAATTGGCATGATTTGATCTTGCATTTCCTATTTGTTTGACATTTTTCTTGACAAGGTGCCTTAAAACCCTAACAATCTTAGGAAATTCATAACTTTCACTAGGTTAAGAATTGGATCCCCTCCTTTGGGCAGTGAGTTTGTATAGGTTTAAGGTTCCCTTGAATGCATTTTCAAATTTTTATCTTGATGTTTGCTTCTGGTTTTGATTTTTGTTTTGTGCATTGATCATAAACCCTAGTTTGGGCTTCCTTTTGCATTCATTTTGCATTTGCTTACATACCATGACTTGCCATGACATTTTGTGCATCCATTTGATTCATTAGACACCTTAAGACATATTAGAAGCATGTTTGATCATTGCATCATTCATTTGCCATTTTGTATGTCATTTGCATTCCATAACTTTTCATGTATGTTCATGGTTCTAAGCATGCTTCTCTTGCATCCACATGTTTGTATGATCATCCTCATTCCTTGTTTCATGTTTGCATCATCTCATAACATCATTATAATCATACTCATGCTTCTGGTTTTGGTTTTCATCATGCCATTTCATCTCATTTTGCATTGCATGGCATTCCTCTCACTAACTTTTCAGGTGGTAAGTCACTTTGAGAGGTGAATTTGCCTTCACTTCTCACAGTTTCTTTTCATCTCTCTTATGCATCATTGCTGCATTTTGTCTTGTGCTTGAGATTGAGCTTGCTCTCTTTTCTTCTTCTTACTTTCTTTCTTCAAGAGACTTGTCTTCTTAAATGAAGCAAGTTACTTTGCTTCTCTTTGCTCCTTTCATCTGCCTCCTGGTGGTTTCTCTGAAGATCTTTCTTGTAAACCTCACATACCTTAGGAACAACCAAGCATGAAAATAATTAGGGTTTCGATTAGTCCCCCATTTAGATTTTACCTTTGTGTCTCATTGAGTCTTCTCTTCTCATCTCATAATCAGGGACTAAACCCTAAAGGCTTTAAGGCTTTGTGATTAAGCTTATGCATGCATCCTTCTATTAGGATGGAGTGTATAACTTTAATCCTAAGTGTTAAACCCTTAATGTGTTTAAATCCTTTAATCAATTCATCCTAATAATCATCAAGACATCAAACTTGTATCTTGGGCCTTGCATTAGGGTTCTAATTCTTCCTTAATTGGTTAAGAAGGACTAACCCTAGTGTTAATGGACAAGTCCCCCTCAAGTTGTCTTACAAACCATAAAAATCACTTCTTCATCATATTATTAACTAAAATCCACATAATAAAGGCTTTGTTTTGTCATGAGGTTAATCCCTAATCATGGATTAAGTTGAGGAGCTTTCCTCAGCTTAAACATTCTCATCTATTATCCTTCTATTAGGATGGTGTAATGAGTCTGTTTAATCCCTGATTATGGCTTAATCTCATTACTTAACACTAAACAAAAACAACAAAAACATCTAAATAATCACAAGTAGGTTAATGATCTTAATCCTGCATCAAAGGTGATTAAGTGTGAGATGCTGACTTCACACTTAAGGTACTCTCATTACCCCTAATCAGAGGGAAGATGTGATGAGTTTACTAACCCATTGGTTTGGACTTAAGCTCATTAACTTATGACAAACATCCAAAAGCAATAAAAAACTGAAAATACAAAAAACAAACAATAATCGTCTCCTTCGGGATTCTTTTCTCATCTCATTCACTCATAAACGAGAACTTGCTTCTTCCGTCTAATGCAAGACAGTTTGCACCTGAGCCAGACAGGTCATACACTTGAGCATTGACAAGTAAGCAGTTCACAGGTCAATTTATCTTTCAGTCTCTTTGGGTCAAACTACGGTGTTCTGACTTCCTCATTGCACGAGAGGATACGTAGGCATAACTTAACAGTTATCGAACAAAAGTCTCTGTATATTCCCCCTCCTTCTAGCATCATTCTTTTAGCCTCATGATCTTGAGCATTTCACTCCTGTTCCTACACTGACACTTCATTTATACACTTCACTTTTCTTTTACACTGACACTTGCATTCTTTCCAGCTTTTATACACAAATTGCACTGACACTACCCCTTTAAAACACAAATCTTTTAAGCGTGGATCCCGTCGAGTACGGCGGACAATCTGGGTGCTAATACCTTCCCAGGTTGTAACCAACCCCCTTTCTCAGTCTCTCTGGTTCGCAACCGTCTTATCCATATCTTTCCAAGTTTATGCAGCATTACCTTTCCTTCGGGATAAAAATGCCTAGCTGGCGACTCTTTTCATTTCATCCTTTCACCGACCATTTGCATCTGTACCTCATTTGAGCTCAGTCTCATCTTTCGGGAGCGACAGCTTGACGACTCTGCTGGGGAAACTTATACTGTAACCAGGGCTTCTGGTTCTTTTTGTGGGTTCCTCCTAGCGCTTGTTTGATTTGTGTTTACTGGGGTGTTATGTGCTATTTGTGTTTGTATATTTATTTTGTTTATTGCTTTATGTACAGTTTTGTTTATTGCTTTCTTTATAGCTTTATATACATCATACTGTCATTCTGTGTTTGGCTGGATCTGGTTTTGTCTTGGTGGGTGGGGTTCTACTAAGAGTTAAGATCCTATACCTGGGACCTGAGTGACACCTAGGCTAGAGTGGTTCATGTTCTTTCCCATTCCATTTCAGTCTGGTGCGGGAATATGAAACACGGTTCAGATATGGGTTTCTTCTTGAGAACTCTGTGCTACAGATTTCCTGTAGTGCTAGGGCTATCTGGGAAGCCTGCTAAGTCTGGATGACCTTTATTATGACCTTCAGAAACTGAGGTGAATTAGAGGATGATCTTTTATGGTTATTGTAAACACTGTACCTCCGGGTTAGAAGTGTTTACACTTCTCATAACTGATCCAAGTCTGAGGATCCTTGTTTTAGAACACCACCTGTGAGAGGGTTGGGCTGTTTACAGGTTTGCAGGTACCCTTGACTCCAGCATACCCTGTTACTTTGTTTGATTAAGAATACTCCATTTTGGGACAGTTCTTGTGATTTTAACCCTGGACATGTGAGTCTTTATTTGAGTCCCCCACCTTGGTTACTGGACTTATGAACCTCCATCTGGATTTCCTGAACATACATGGACTTATACCAGAGCAGTAATCAGATCTAGCTTGATCACAAACCTTTGCATATCATTTGCATACATCATCATTGCATCATTTAACATTTGCTTATTTGTTTTTTCAGGGTATCCATATTATATTTTGGCTTGGTTTTGACCCCTTTATCTGATTAGACCCCTGTTCACCAGCTATCTGCTTCAGCCACATTCACCCGCTACCTGCTTCAGTCACCTGCATTACCAGTATCAGCCCATCTCCAGTGTTAGTCATCATCATCAGCATCTGTCTCAGCTTTTCTCCAGCAACATGGCACCCAAGAAGAGCAACATCTCATATCATTTCTTTGAGCCTGAGCTGACTGGCATCAGGAAGGTCCAGGCCCTCATCACTCCAGACCATATACCACTATTTAGAGAACATTATGGAGGCATCCTTGATGTGGTTATGGATTTGGACCCTTCTCAAAGGAGCTTGATTCACACTTGTCTACAGTTCTATGATCCTCCTTTGAGATGCTTCACCTTCCAGAATTTTCAGTTGGGACCCTTGTTGGAAGAGTATTCATCACATGTTGGAGTACCTGTCAGGGGTGGTATCCCCTTCAATCCAGAAATGGTTTTTCCCAGCAATGAAGAAGTGGCAAAGGCACTGTATCTGGAACCTTTTCTGATTGAGCAGAACATGACAACCAAGGCTGGAATCTCTGGTCTACACTTGGATTTCTTGACTTCTCAGGCTATCCTGAAGGCCTCCTTGGGAGAATGGAAGGCAGTCTGTGCTTTGTTAGCCCTCAGCATATATGAGGTTATACTTTTTACAGATGAGCCTAAGTTTATTATCAAGAACGCCATTCACCTTTTCATTCTGAGGAACCCAGTGCCCACCTTACTGGGAGATTTCTACTACTCTATTCATCAAAGGAATGAAAAGCAAAGGGGAAGATTGGTGAGATGTTGTGCTCCCCTGTTCCATACCTGGCTGCTTAAACACTTTCCCAAGACTGATGCATTCTTGAATCCTCACCAACAGAAGAATTGGGCTAGAAGGCTTATTGCTTTGACTTCAGATGACATCAGGTGGTGCACTCAGAGCACCAAGGGCAGGGACATCATTACTAGTTGTGGGCAGTTCCCCAATGTACCTCTGATAGGAGTGAAAGGTTGCATCAACTACAACCCTCTGCTATTCAAAAGACAATTGGGCTATGCATTGGTCCACCCTCCTAGAGCACAAGACTTGGCTGGAACCCTTTATTGTGAGATTAAGCCTAATCTAGCTGTTGTCAGGCAAGCATCCTGGGCTTGGGACAATGTCCAAACCAAAGGGATGGCCATTCTTGGGAGATGCAATAATGTGGCCTCAGCACAGTATCATGAATGGTCTCATGCCAGAGCTCAAATTTCTGGGATGCCCTTCACCATTGAGGATGCACCTGGACCATCCACAGCACCACCTCCAGCCACCGTCAGCCTGGAAGAGTTTGAGAAACTGAAAGAGAGGAATGAGAACCTGACTCAAGCTCTGCAAAAGATCCTCTGGGAGAGGAGTGATGGTCGTCTGGACATTGAAAGGTTGGAAAAGCTTAAGGTGGAGCATCTAGCCAGGATTGAGAAGTCAGAGGACTACATTAAGAAGTCAAGAGCTGGGGAGGAGATTCTGAAGAATGCCTGTAAAGAGGCCCAGTTCCAAAAAGCTAGGACTGATCTCTATCTGAAAGAAATCCAAGCTAGGTGGGTCAGGATCACTGAAGCTCGCGCTCAGGAAGATAAGAGAACTCAAGACAAGATTGAGCAGTTGGAGGCTAATGCAAGGGAACAACAGGAAGCCCTGCTAGCAGCCCATAAGGAGATCTCAGAATTGAAGATTAGGGCTGGTGTGAAGAGGTCAAAGGACCAGGGCAGACACAAGAAGCTAACTGCTGCTATTGCTACAAGGAATCTTCTCATCAGAAACCTCACAGAGCATCCAGCTGACCCTGTAACTGAAGCACTTCTGAAGGAAGTTCAGGAGGATGAGTTTGGTCTTGGTGTCTGACTTTTGCTTGTGGTTGCTTTCATGTCATGTACTTTTCTTTTTTATGTTGTATTTTAACCCCTCAGGGGCATGTATTGTAAGAAATAAACTATGTATTTTTCCCTGTTTGTAATATATTTGCCAGTTTGTTTCATTTAAGTCTCTCTCTCTCAAGCAACATCAAAAAACATCTTCCTCAGGGGTCTGGAAAGGTCAAAACCAAGTGCCAAGCCGGATACCTTGGAAACAAATAAGCATACTGCATTGCATACTAACCTTTTGTTTTGTTTTGTAGGTTTTGTTTTGTTTGTTACTAACTCTGTTGTGCTTCAGGAACTATTGCTCGCCGTCGGGTGTTCCCACTCAACCGTCCGCACAGATATCCCACTCGAAACAACCTTCCGGGTATACAGATGGACCAGGTACAACAGGATCTTACAGAAGTCAGGACTCAAATGTCCAATGAGAGGTTGGAAATGAGAAATCAGATGACTCAGTTCATGGAAGTGATGAATGGTTTGGCTCAGAGCCAAGAAAGATTAAGGGCCTTAGTAGAAAGGCAGACTCAGGAAGACCCCCATCTAGGGACTGGTGGAACGAGCAACAATGAGAGGGTTCAGCCTCATATCAACCCACCTGTGTTTGGGCCTCATCTTCACCCAGAGATCAACATCCCTGCTAATATACAAGGGAATGCTACTACAGGCAGAGTACTACAAGAAGACCCCCAAGAGGATCAATTCACTATGATGGGAGCTGGGGATGAAGCATATGACAGAAGGCTAGAAGAAATTGCTGAGAAATTAAGATCCCTGGAGTCTCAAAACTCCTTGGGCTTTGATGTCATGGACATGGGATTAGTGGACGGGGTAAGGATTCCCCACAAGTTTAAACCTCCGTGCTTTGAGAAGTACAACGGAACCTCCTGTCCACGAACCCACTTGCAATCCTTTCTGGGGAGGCTGAAGGCATACACCATGGATGAAAAACTGTGGATGTTTTATTTCGAAGACAGTTTAACAGGAGCTTCAAGGGAATGGTACTCTCATTTGACCAGAGCAACCATCAGGTGCTGGAAGGACCTGGCTGAGGCCTTCATTAGACAATACCAATATAACCTGGACATGGCCCCTAACAGGACCCTCCTGATGGGAATGTCCCAGTCATCCAGAGAAAGCTTCCGGGAATACACCCAGAGGTGGAGACAGCTTGCTGCTGCTGTCCAACCACCCATGTCGGAAAGGGAAATGGCCGACATGTTTATGAACACCCTCCAAGGGACATACATTGATAGGCTAGCTTCCTTTTCTTCCACCAGCTTCGCGGATGTAGTCATAGCTGGAGAAAGAATTGAGAGCCTTCTAAAGATGGGTAAGATTTCCGACAATGGTGCGAGCTCGTCCAGCAACCCAAGGAAGCCTTTTGTAGGCCCAAGAAGAACTGGTGAGACTAATGTTATCCATGCCAGCAGGGGCAGACCTCAGTATGCTCATAGGTCAGTGGCAGCTGTCACCATTCCCGCTCCAATTCATCCACAACCAGCATATCAACCACATCAACAACCCCACTACCAGCAACAAGCTCAGTATCCACCTCAGAGAAATTATAACAACAACAACACCAGCAACAACAATCAGCAAAGACCTTTTCAACAGAGACCATCTTAGGCCAATAGGGTGATTGATACAATCCCTATGCCTTATGCCGCATTGTTGCCACAACTCCTAAAACTCAACCTGGTTGAGCTAAGGACATTGGCACCTCCAGATCCTGCCAGTCTGCCCAGAAATTATAACGCCAGCGCCAGATGTGCTTTTCACTCCAGCGCACCTGGCCACAGTACAGAGAAATGCAGAGCTTTGCACATGAAGGTGCAGGATCGGGTGGATTCCAAAGCTCTAAACTTTGCACCCCCGCCAAACGTCAGAAAGAACCCCATGCCCAACCACGGAGGACCCAAAATTAATGCTATTGAGGAAGGTAAGCCGTCTTTCTTAATAACCAGTGTGGGGCAGATCCGGACACCCCTGGTAGAGATTAAAGCTCAACTCCTTGAATGTCAGATATTCCCCGGGTGTGAGCTCGGGTGCGGTTGTAACACGGTGGGAGAACCGACTTTAAGTAATGTTGCGGATAGCAAGAGTCGCCACCGACTTTTATTTTATCCATAAGGAAAGGTTATAAAAGAACAGGAAAGACCTTAGAGATATTTTTGGGTCCGGGGGGTAGGTTATGTAAAGGGAAGGTGTTAGCACCCTTTACATCCATGGTTATCCATGGGCTCTTAGTTACTTAGCTCACTTTAAATTGTTTTTTGAAAGTGTAGTGTGTGAATAGAAAAATTTTCAGAATAGTTGATAATAATCCATGTACGGATGTGTAAAAAACTTGTTTGAAAATTTGTTTGAAATTTGTTTAAGTGTTTGAAAAGTTTGAATAGTGAGCAAGCAACTAAGAGGTATCTACCCTATTGTTTAAGGTCTTTCTTGTTCTTTTTCCTTTCCTTGGTAAGACTATCCCTACTATTAAGGAGTAGGTAGTCATTACCTTGGATGTTAAGGGACATGTGAGGGACAATCTGGTTATGAAGGCAACTGTGGGGTGTAATAAGCATATATATGGGACTATCATCATTTATTCGAAGGGACTTGATTCGTAAAGGCAACCATAAGGGACTTGATGATTTTTATTTTTAGGGACTTGCTTTATACACCCCACTTGACCTTATTCGTATGCAACTTGAGGGATAACCTTAGAAATGTGAGACGGCGATTAAAATCAACTTACGTGTGTGAGTGTTTAATTTAATTATCTTATTATTAAAGTGATCTAATTAATTTTAAATAAAATACATATTTGCACTCCCTAATTACTAACCATAGCAAGAATAATTAAATAATTATAAATTTACACCCGGGAAACAATTACAAGAAATTATAATAATAAATAGAATAGCAAATTAAATAATAAGCAATAAATAATAATAATAAAAATAAATAAATAATAAAGGGTTAGTAACAATAAAATAATAATAATAATAATTTAGAAATAAGGTTAGAAACATAATAATAAAAATATAATAATAAATAATAATATTGTTAATAAATAGCAAAATCAAATAATATGGTTAGTAATAATCAAGAATAAGTAAAATTAACCAAAATTATAATAATAATATATCAACAATTTTTCCTATAAACAATTATTTAGAAAAGAAATATAAATAAACAATTACTTTAATTTTACAAGTTATCAAGTTATTATTATTTTTTATTATAACTACAAAATTTTAATTATTATAAACATATATTAATATTTATTTTTTAAACAATATATACATATTATAAGAAGAAAATAGGTTTTGAATATCACATTTACAATATTAATCATGTTTATAAAATTTAATTTTTATTAATTATTATATTTACAAATTATTTTAAACCATATACAAAAATACAATTATTATAGATTAAATTGTTTCTAAACATTTAAAAGAAAAATAATTTGGATTATAAATATTTTTTACAAAAATATTAACTTTCATTAGATAAATATGCACATGGTAATTATATTAGAATAAAATAACAACTAAGTTTTAAATAGAAAATAAATTAGGGTTTTTGAGATTAGGGTTAACTTATATACAAAATTTATTTTTAACTAATTATATAAAATTATCTTAATTAATATAAATTATACAAATAAAATTTAAATAAAAAAAATCAAGAGTTTTTATATTTTTTAGAAAAATAATTTTAAGAGTTGGGATACATAATATATACATACTTTATAATATAGAAAATAATAATAAAACTTTAATTATTTAAATCAATTAAATTAAAAGAAGAACAAGAAAATAAAAAGAAAGAAAAAAGGAACCTGATGGGATTTGAACCCAGGAGGTCTGGATTAACAATGTCAAGGCATACCACTGGACCACTCCATGCGCAGGTAACAAAACAGCAAGTCCAATACGTTTTGTTCTTTGTCTTGAAAATCCAGGAAAATATGAGAAATCAAAAAGGCCTGGGGTGGGATTTGATCCCAGGACCTTTACATTCACAAACGCGCACATCACCACCCGGCTGGAAGAGCCAATCTGATAACTAAATAGCCATAATGCATAATATATTCTATCTTCTTTTATCCTGAAAAATAAAACAAAACAATGCACTTGGCCAGGGATCGAACCAAGGTTCCTACAACATATGCAGGCAGAGCTTACCACCAGGACACACGCGCGTGTGTGATAACAAAACAACAAAACAACATAAAATATATTAATATAATTTGAATTCCTGAGCGCGGCAAACTTCATCTTCTTCATTCAAATTTCCTGCGAATTTTGCTTTGAATTTACCTGCACTTTTTCCTGCAAGTTCTTAATCCGAAACCTATGTTTTTCAATCATCAAGCAAATCATAATATTGATACAAATTTAAAGCCCAGATTAATTAGGTGAAGCTCATAGGTCACGGCCATGGTTTTATAATTCATTGAGATGCCCTAAACACTGAGTTCCCGAAATTGGTTTTCAAACCCTAACAATGGTGAATTCTGGTATAGCCCATAGAAATCAAATTAAACCATCCATAAAGCTTCTAAACACCATAATAAACACAAATCCAAGGTTAGTTTTCATTATCAATGCATAAACAATTCAAATCGAAAAAAATTTAAACATGAACTATATGCTTTCGGATTCCTCATATGTGCATGAATTGGATGTGTTTGAGGATTGCTTTCGACTCAATGATGACCAAGGAAGCTAGCCATGTCCTTGTTTTACCTTGTAGAGCCTTGGAATAGAGAATCCGAATTGCACTTTTTTGCTTGAATTTTGAGTTTTGAACTTACACTTTTGGCTGCTGGATTTCGTGAGCTAGGGTTATGCTTATGATCAGTACTTATAGGTGAATCATTCTAGGTTAAAAAATTGATGGATCATGTGGAAGAATTGATTTGAAAAGATTGAAAAAGATGGTGCTTTGAATTTCAAATATTGGCTTATGAAGACTTGCTATCTTTGGAGATTTTTCATAATTTTTGTATCAATCACACTTAAATATGATTTAAGATTTTCTAGAAATAAAATTAAAATTTATTTTCATGATTTTATATTTTATTTGAATTTAAAATGACTTTTTAATGTAAAAATCATAATAAATAAAAATAAAATAATTAAAATTATGAATAAATTAAATTAATTTCGTGCAAGTTATTATGAAATGGATTGGGTCATAATTTGGGCAGCCCATTTGGAAAGAATTACTTTTAAGCCTCCATTTTCAACATAGACCATCACAAAATTTCCCAACTTTGCAAGGGCACATCTCCCTCAATTTTAAATGTATGAGGGTGTTCTTGGACTTTTTGGAAAGCTTGAAGAGTCCTCTAAACAACCCCACTGGTTTCAAGTCCATACCATTTACCAATCTCAAGTTATGCCCTTTTGAAGTTATTGACTTTTTGTTGACTTTTGAAATGACCTATAATGTCTTAGATCATATCTTCCAAATGAAGCATTTTTGGGCTTAACCTTCAACATCAAAGTTGTAGAGAATTCAATTTCCGTCAAAATGAGCTTTGGATGGAGACTTGGTGATGAAGTATGTGAAAGTTATGGCTGGTCAAAGTTCAGTTGACTTTTACTGAGGAAACCCTAATTTAGAAACTCCTGATTGTTGATGATCTGGAATCTCCTTGATGAATCATGATCAACCCTTGATCAAATGATGAATTTTACTTCATATACTTGATGTTGGCAAAAAATCATGAAGTTTGACTTTGGTTTGACCACAGTTGACCTCAGTTTGACTTTTTAACTGCATTGACTGATTTTGACTTATCTGATCATTTGACTGAGCAAACTTTTGAGAAAAGTCTTGAAACTTGTCATGGGGGTTCTTATACACATATAAGATGTTATGAAGCTCACTTGAGGTATTGGAAGTCCATTTAGCCTGATTAAAGTCAAAACCCTAGTTTTGGATGCACTGCTTAGGAGGTGCATTGTCTGAGGGAATTGTCAACTTCTTTGACCAATTGTGAACTTTGTGAACCTTGTGAATGTTCATAAGATGTCTTGTGATACTCATGGGAAGTATTGTGAAGCTTGTGAACCTTGTGAACCTCATGAAGTGGCTTTGTAGACCTCATGAACCTCAGGAGAGCTTTGTAATCATTGTGAATCTTGTGAACCTTGTGAACCTTCATAAAGTAACTTGTAGACTTCATGAACCTCATGAAAGGTCTTGAAGATGTTGAGAAGCTTGTGAACCTTGTGAACCTTCATAAAGTAACTTGTAGACTTCATGAACCTCATGAAAGGTTATATAAGCATTGTGGGACTTGTGAACCTTGTGAACCTTCATAAAGTAACTTGTAGACTTTATGAGCCTCATGAAAGGTTATGGAAATGTTGAGAAACTTGTGAACCTTGTGAACCTTCTTAGAACACAAAGTCTTGTATTGTGAGGGCAAATTTTGGGGTGCAACAGCTGCCCCTGTTCAATTTTCTGAAACCTGAGAGGTTAGATTGGTATATTTGCCAGTCGTGACCTGGAAGGTTGAAGGGGATTGAACACAAAAGCCCAAAAATTTGCACTCACCAGTGCATAGAGTGATACAGATGGCTAGTTGAATATGATTGAGTGGGCTTAAAGATGCCACTGGGGAAAAGTTCTTCAGATATATTTCTTGGAAGATAAATCAGTCCAAAATATGGATGTATAATGAAAGCTGTCAGGAGTCTAGAGCAGTCCTGAGGTACTGATGATATGCTTTCAGGATACTGGAGTAGCATGTATTCATGAGGATAGAGCAATCAATAATGATAACCCTAAAGCAGTCTTGAAGTAGTAATATAATTTCATGAGGATAGAGCAATGAATAGCTCTAAAGCAGTCTTGAAACAGTAATATGATTTCAGGAGGATAGAGCAATCAATAGCTCTAAAGCAGTCTTGAAATAGTAATGTGATATGTCTTCAGGAGGATAGAGCAACCAATAGCTCTAAAGCAGTCTTTAAGTAATAATGTGATATGTCTTCAGGAGGATAGAGCAATCAATAATGATAACTCTAAAGCAGTCTTGAGGTAATAACATGACTTCAGGAGGATAGAGCAATCAATAGCTCTAAAGCAGTCTTGAAGTAGTGAATATGATTTCAGGAGGATAGAGCAATCAATAGCTCTAAAGCAGTCTTGAAATAAATAAGATGATTTCAGGAGGATAGAGCAATCAGTAGCTCTAAAGCAGTCTTGAAGTAGTGAATATGATTTCAGGAGGATAGAGCAATCAATAGCTCTAAAGCAGTCTTGAAATAAATAAGATGATTTCAGGAGGATAGAGCAATCAGTAGCTCTAAAGCAGTCTTGAAATAATAAGATGATTTCAGGAGGATAGAGCAATCAGTAATGATAACTCTAAAGCAGTCTTGAAGTCACGAGAAGTTACCAGGAGGATAAAGTAACCCTGAGGTTACAATAAAGCAGTCCCAAAATAATAAGAAGCTCATCAGGAGGATAAAGTACCCTGAGGTTACAATAAAGCAGTCCCAAAATAATAAGAAGCTCATCAGGAGGATAAAGTAACCCTGAGGTTACAATAAAGCAGTCCCAAAATAATAAGAAGCTCATCAGGAGGATAAAGTAACCCTGAGGTTACAATAAAGCAGTCCCAAAGATCATAAGTTTATTTGTTGGATAATTAACCTGTAATCAAGGTAGCATTCCGTATAAATAGTATTAGTTCATGCATTATGTATGCATGTATGATATGATGCACTTAGGTAATGTACTATATGTCTATGGATATATATGCTATGGTATGATGTAAATGATGTATGTATGATATGATACTGCCGGAAGCGTCTGGGTATCTTCGTATAACAACTGCTGGCCGGGGAAAATAAATCCCGATATATAACCCTCTGTCTGCTGGGGATAGTAAGGTATAGATATAACCTCCCGTCTTCGTTTGATAGTAGGATAAGTATAACATCCCGTCTTTGTTCGTCGTACCCTTATTGGAAAGTAATTTCCCGTACATCCGTATGAGGATAAAAGAGATGGATACAAATTCCAGGGGAGATGAGACTTTATGAAGATGGATTTGTCCTACTGAGAGTTTGTAACTGTCTTGTAAAGGTGAACCGGCGAAGCTTCGTTGAAATCCTCCCCTCGTTCGTCCTTAGTAAATACTATTACTGCATTTTCATGCATTTCTGGTAAACATCAATCATATTAAGCATACATGCATTTCTGGTAAACATCAATCATATTCAAAAGCATACATACATTCAAACACAACCAATGGACGTTTCGCTTATGTAAATAGGGTAAAAGTAAATCTGGATTCAAAAGATGGAATTTATTTATATCAAAAGTGACCCATACACGGGTAAGTTTGTACAAGGAGACATAAACCCTAGTAAGAGGATTTTGTCATAAAGTTTTACAAAAGAGAATCAGCTATGTGGGAAACAGTCCTATTGAGTTTCAATCCTACTATTGCCCTTCAAGTATCTCATCTTCTTGCTGTTGAGACGGAAACGATTGAATTGAGCTTTATCTGTTCGAGCTTGAGTAAGTAGTACAACTGGTTGCAGTTTCATGAGTGATCCAAACGAGCCATAGTCATACGCTTTAATCCCTAACTTTTGCCTGGATTGCCCTTTCAGGTTTTCAATCCACCGGGATACCCTTTTTTGCCCAAGCCGCCTTTTCAGGTTTTCGACTTGCCGGGTGTACATCTTTTCATATATATCCCTAATTTTTGCCCAAACCCTTTTGGTTTGCCGGGATGCCCTTATTTTTGCCTAGGCCTGTCAACCTAGCGGGTCTCTTTTTATGCGTAGTATTTTTTAACTATGTCTACGTTTACAGGCTGTGGGAAGTCTTCACCATCCATTGTAGTCAATATCATGGCACCTCCTGAGAACACTGTCTTGACTACAAATGGTCCTTCATATGTTGGAGTCCACTTGCCCCTAGGATCACCCTGTGGTAATATGATACGCTTGATTACCAAGTCACCAGCCTGATATACCTTTGGCTTAACCTTCTTGTTAAAAGCTTTTATCATTCGCTTCTGGTACATCTGGCCATGACAAACTGCTGCTAGCCTCTTCTCATCAATCAAATTTAACTGGTCCAGTCGAGTCTGAATCCACTCATCTTCGTCCAAGCCTGCATCCTTCATAATTCTCAAGGAGGGGATCTGAACTTCAATGGGCAGAACTGCTTCCATACCATAGACTAAGGAAAATGGGGTTGCCCCTGTTGAAGTACGTATTGTGGTACGATAACCATGAAGAGCAAATGGTAACATCTCATGCCAATCCTTGTAAGTAACAGTCATCTTCTGTACAATCTTCTTAATGTTCTTATTAGCAGCTTCAACTGCCCCATTCATCTTCGGACGATACGGAGAAGAGTTGTGATGCTTAATCTTGAACTGCATGCAGAGATCAGTAATCATAGTGTTGTTCAGATTAGAGCCATTGTCAGTGATAATCCTTTCAGGGATGCCATACCTACATATGAGATTATTCTTAATGAACCGAGCCACAACATTCTTAGTAACAGATGCAAATGAAGCTGCCTCCACCCACTTCGTGAAGTAATCAATAGCAACCAAGATGAAACGATGCCCATTAGAAGCAGTAGGCTTGATCTCACCAATCATATCAATGCCCCACATGGCAAATGGCCAAGGAGCAGTCAACACATTCAATGGTGATGGAGGTACATGTACTTTATCAGCATAGATTTGACACTTGTGACAAGTTCTGGAGTGTTGATAGCAATCAGCTTCCATGGTAGACCAATAGTAACCTGCTCTCAATATCTTCTTTGCCATGGTATGACCACTAGAATGAGTGCCAAAGGTCCCATCATGCATCTCTTCCATAATCTCAGTTGCTTCCTTCTTATCCACACAACGAAGCATAGTTGAATCATGATTACGCTTGTACAGAATCCCATTACTCAAAAAGAACTTAGCAGCAAACCTCTTCAGGAACTTCCTATCTTTGACAGATGCCCCTTCAGGGAACTCCTGAGCTTCAAGATGTCTTTTCACTTCATAGAACCAAGGCTTATCCTCTGCCTCTTCTGTGTCAATCTCATTGCAATATGCAGGCTTCTCGAATCTATCAATGGTAATCTTAGGAGCTTCATCATCCCAACTGATCTCAAACATAGATGCCATGGTGGCCAATGCATCTGCCAACTGATTCTCTCTTCGTGGAATATGCTCAAAAGTAATCTCTTTGAAATGTGGGATTAATGACAACACATGTTCTCTGTAAGGAATGAGATTATCATGCTTGGTATCCCAATCTCCTTTAATCTGACTCACTACCAGGGCTGAATCTCCATACACATCAAGGAACTGAATCTTCATATCAATAGCAGCTTTAATACCCAGGATACATGCCTCATACTCAGCCATGTTATTGGTACAATGGAAACAAAGCCTGGCAGTAATCGGGGTATGACAACCTTCAGGGGAACTAATCACAACACCAACACCATTACCAAGTGCATTAGAGGCACCATCAAAAACCATAGTCCATCGGGATCCTTGTTCAGGTCCGTCATATTGTCCAGGTTCTTTGGTAATAATCATAATGTCTTCATCAGGAAACTCAAAATTCATTGACTGATAATCATCCACTGCTTGATGAGCCAAATGATCAGCAACAATACTTCCTTTAATGGCCTTCTGAGTAGTGTACTGTATGTCATATTCTGTCAAAATCATTTGCCATCTTGCAATTCTTCCGGAGAGAGCAGGTTTCTCAAATATGTACTTGATTGGATCCATCTTTGAAATCAATAAGGTAGTATGGGTCAACATATACTGTCTTAGTCGGCGAGCAGCCCATGCCAAAGCGCAGCAAGTTTTCTCGAGCAGTGAGTATCTTGTTTCACAGTCGGTAAACTTTTTGCTAAGGTAGTATATTGCCTGCTCTTTTCGACCAGACTCGTCATGTTGCCCCAACACACACCCCATTGAGTTGTCTAGCACTGTTAAGTACATAATCAAGGGTCTTCCATCAACTAGTGGCATCAAAATTGGAGGTTCTAGCAGATATCTCTTGATTTCATCAAAGGCAGTCTGACACTCATCATTCCATTCCATCACCTGATCTTTCTTCAACAACTTGAAGATTGGCTCACAGATGGTAGTTAACTGGGAAATAAATCTTGCAATGTAGTTCAATCGTCCCAAGAAACCTCTAACCTCTTTCTCAGTACGGGGAGCTGGCATCTCTCGTATAGCTTTCACCTTTGCAGGATCCACTTCAATACCTTTTCCACTGACAATGAAACCCAGGAGCTTTCCAGATCTAACTCCAAAAGTACACTTGTTTGGGTTCAATCTCAACTTGTATTTCTTCAACCTCTCAAACAACTTGTGCAGATGATCAAGGTGTTGCTCTTCATTCTGAGATCTGGCTATCATATCATCTACATATACCTCTATCTCATGATGAATCATATCATGAAACAAAGCCACCATAGCACGCTGATATGTTGCCCCTACATTCTTCAAACCAAATGGCATCACTTTATAGCAAAAGGTGCCCCACTGTGTCACAAATGTTGTCTTCTCCATATCTTCAGGTGCCATCTTGATTTGATTGTAACCAGAGAAACCATCCATAAAGGAGAATACCTTATGCTGAGCAGTGTTGTCTACCAAAATATCAATATGAGGGAGTGGAAAGTCATCTTTGGGGCTAGCTTTGTTCAAATCTCTGTAGTCTACACACATACGTACCTTACCATCTTTCTTAGGAACTGGTACCACACTTGCAACCCACTGAGGATAAGAAGTCACTGCTAAGAACCCTGCATTGAACTGTTTCATTACCTCTGCCTTGATCTTTTCTGACATTTCAGGACGCATACGACGAACCTTCTGCTTCTTTGGACGACAATCTTCTTTCACTGGAAAACGGTGAACCACAATGTCTGTATCCAACCCTGGCATATCTTCATAAGACCAAGCAAAGATCTCCACATAGTCACGTAACATCTGAATCAACCTGCTCTTGACATTGTCCTCTAAATCAGCCCCTATCTTGACCTCTTTCCTGTTTTCTTCAGTTCCCAGATTCACAACTTCGACTGGCTCTTCATGTGGCTGTATAGCTTTCTCTTCTTGTTGTAACAACCTAGCAAGCTCTACAGGTATTTCACAATCGTCCTCATTTCCGTCTTCAGTTTGATAGATCGGATTCTCGAAATTATAATTGGCAATAGTAGAACTGTTATCAACAGGATCCAGAGTGGATGAGGATCTGCATTTTAGTGATGTGGGTGTGTGTAAGAACACATAGCTGATAAAACAAAAATAAAAGAAAAGAAAGACAAGGAACACAATATTTACGAAAACGAAACGTCCACTGATTTTATTGAATGAAGTATGCAAATGAAATGACAACCCGTAACAAGCACACCAATGTGCCCCGAGTAAGGCACATGGCTTGAAAGTTTTATTGTTCAGAAATTACAAATTTAAAAACATAACACAGTAATAGTATTTACTCCTGACTAAAGGAGATAGGGATAACATCTTCAGCTTTCCAATTATTGAGTCCAGCACCCATAGTAGGAAAAATACATGCATCCAAGTTGTAGTCTTCATCATAGTCTCCCATAGCATTGATAACCCCTTGATTAGTGACACGAGCAGCACAAGCACGACGAACAGCCTTCTGGGACTCTGCAGCGAAACCCAAACCAAACTTGTCAGACTTGTATGGAATATCAGGAAGCTGACCCCAAATAGTACAACCACCTTCATCCACCACAGCTCTAGCATCATTGAGGGAGGCCATTGCCATTGTTGGAGATTTTCTGGTGACAACAGGAACTTTCTTCACAACAGGAGGAGCTATATGATCATTAACAACCCAGGGAACCACTTCAAATGACTGACACGGAGTCTCAATGTATTCACCTTCTACCTCCAGATACTTGAAGGTATTGACATGGCTGACAAAATATTCTTCCTCTCCATAGACAGTAACAACCTTTCCATTCACCGGATATCTCAACTTTTGGTGTAATGTAGAGGTCACAGCTCCTGCCCCATGGATCCAGGGACGACCAAGCAGACAAGAGTATGAAGGACGAATATCCATCACATAAAATGTAGCAGTAAACACCTGAGAACCAACTTGAATTGGAAGATCAATTTCCCCATGCACTACTCTTCTAGAACCATCAAAAGCCTTCACCACAATATTACTGGGCTTCAGCACAGCATCTTCAGAACTCAACTTATTCAGGACTTCTTTAGGCAACACATTCAGAGAGGAACCATTGTCTATCAGCACATGAGACAGGGTAGTGCCCCTGCATTCAATTGAAATATGCAAGGCCCTGTTATGATCCCTCTTGGCAGGGGTCAAGTCAGCATCAGAAAATCCTAACCCATTGTCATAGGTCAGGTGGGCAACACAGTTTTCAAATTGGTCCACAGAAATTTAACTGGGTACATGAGCCATCTTCAGAAACTTGATCAATGACTTGGCATGAGCCTCAGAACATAACAACAAGGACAGCATAGAAATCTTTGAGGGAGTGTGCCCCAACTGATCAACAATGTCATAATCACTCTTGCGAATGATTTTCAATACTTCTTCCATCTGCTTAGAGAGATCATCAGCAGCTGGCACATCAGTAGATACAGGCTCAATAACAGGACCCTTGCCCCGAGCATCAGTGGTGGAGGTAGCAGCAGGAGTAACTGCACTCTTAGAAGCAACTGGAGGAGAGAAGATTCTTCCACTACGAGTGATCTTGCTAGATCCGGCAATATTGTCAATGTCAACAGGCACATCAGCTACAGGCTCTTGCTTAACACCATGGATGTAAACATCAGACCCATAGTGCCAAGGCACAGCTTTGTCAGATGTATAAGGAATAGGACCAGGAGTGGTAATGATCAGAGGAGCCACTCTAGCTTCAGCAACAACTTTCATAGGACCTTCAGCAGTAATCTTGATTGGGCCCTGATGAGTGATTTTAATGGGACCCTTTGAAGTGATTCTTAGTGGTACTTTGTCAACCATGTCAACCTCTTCAATCTTCTTACCTCCGGTAATATGCTCCACCATACTCTCCACAGAAGACGGTCTTCTTTCAAACACTATGGTGTAATTATCCATGAGACGCTGAATTCCATCTTTCAATCTGAAGCACTTCTCTGGATTATACTCACAATAAACACAATCTTCACGACAACCCGGAAAGAACCCAGCTTGTACCAACTTCTTTCTGATGACGGACAATGGTGTGGTCAATTCATCAACTGAATGGATATGCAGATCTTCCTCAATGACACTGACAGTCTTCTCGTGATTTGGCATTGGGGCAGTAATCACATTGGGAGTACCTGGTGGATCAAACTCAATTTCTCCAGCATCAATCATATCCTGAATTTTATTCTTCAAGACCCAGCAATTATTAGTATCATGTCCTGGACAGTTTGAATGATATGCACATCGTGCATTGGGATTGTACTTGGGAGAGGTAACATTGGGATTCTGAGGAGCCTCCCTCAGGGTAATAAGTTCAGCCTTCAACAAGTGTTGCAATGCCTGTGCCATTGACATGTTGATCTTCGTGAACTGTCTTCTAGCCCTCTGTTGGTTGCCCTGAGGCTGCTCTGTTGTTGCAGGAGTTGGATTTGAAATATGAACTGCACTAACAGACTGATGCCTTCTGTTACGATCAGGTTGACCATAAACAGCATTGGATTCCTTCTTCCCAGTGGGAGGCTTCTTTGCAGCACCTGATGAAGAAGTGCCCACTTGGATCTTTCCACTCTTGATACCATTTTCTACCCGCTCTCCTGTCATGATCAACTCAGTGAAGCCAGATGATGAGCTTCCAATGAGATGACTGTAAAACGGACCATTCAGTGTACACATGAACATATCAACCAGCTCCCTGTCAGTCAAAGGGGGTTGAACTCTTCCAGCTAAATCTCTCCATTTCTTAGCATACTCCTTAAAACTTTCTTTGGCACCCATAGACATGCTCTGAAGTTGCATGCGAGTGGGGGCTAAGTCAGCATTGTATTGATACTGCTTGTAGAAAGCTTCAGCAAGATCATTCCAATCTCTGATGTTGACACTCTCCAACTGATAGTACCACTCCAGCTGAGCTCCAGATAAGCTCTCTTGAAAGAAATGGATCCACAACTTTTTATCAGCAGTGTGGGGTTGAATTCTTCTGACATAGGACCTCAGATGCAGCTTGGGACAAGAGACCCCATCATAGACAACAAATGTAGGAACTTTGAACCCAATGGGTATCACAACCCCAGATATCAAACTTAAATCCTCAAAATCCAGCCCAGATGATTTCTGCAACTCCATAGCATCCATTCTATCCACCAGCATCTTGAATTTGTCTTCATTAGGCTCATGGTAGTAATTAGCCTCAGAGTCAGAGTCCCCCATAGTGTTGTGGAGACTACCTCTCTCTTTCTCAGATTCCTCAGATTCATAGTCTTCAACCTCTTCCTTGGTCTTGACAGGACCTTTGAACCTTCTTCCCATGTTGAGCAACCCAGCAGACCTTCTAGTCTTCTTAGTCTTCTTGGCCAGCAGTGCCTTCAAATCATCTAGCCCCTTGGACAGGTTCAAGATCAGCTCTTGGAACTGTGCATTCTGTGCCTGAAGATCCTTAACTGATTGTTCAAGAGCCATTGCTGAAATAAACAACGAGAAGATGAGAAACCTGTGCACAATATAAACCTGTGATACAATGAAATGATATGGGAATGCATATGCAATGTTTTCAAGGACCGCAGGATTTAAATTTTCTTAAACAAACAAGAAAGTAACTTTTTATTAGTAATAACTTTGTTTTGCCTTTTAGGCTTACAAAAATGAAAATGAAATAAGTACAAAAGATGGGGTTTTAAGTCTCCCATGGACGTTTCCTCTTTATGTTGAGGTATGAGTTGAGGTTTCGTTCCTCATGAAGTTGCTTTGTTAGCTCTAGGATTCTTGCTTGGCTTGCTTTGTAATGAGCCTCGAAAGTATCCCTTTGCTCCTTCAGTTGGATCCATGATCTCTGCAAGTCTTCCATATCAGTAGGCATGTCTGGGTGAAGGATGGTATAAGCTGTATCTCCTTCAGCAACAGGTTCCATGGTAACTGGTAGGATGGCAGGATATGGCATCATGAGTGTCTGAGCACGAGATCGTACCCATCTGAGATAAGCCTCCATAGGAATAGTGTACTTAGGCTCCAATGTCTTGCTGTCAATCCTGTTTACTTTTCCCCAAGCTCGTATGAATCTCTGACGGTAACCTTGAAGATCGTTGTCGTAATCAAACACAATGCCTTGAATCAACATGTCATGTGGACCATCACTCCGGGCGTAACCAAACTGTCGTAAAGCTAGAAAGGGGTTGTAGGTGATGCCTCCTCTTATGCCTAGAAGTGGCACATTAGGAAACTCCCCACAACGGTCAATGATGGTGACATTCTCCATAGATCTGGAGCACCAATGGATATCTGAGTGAGATAGTGACATGATCCTCTTAGACCATCTGAACCCTTGCTCATTCTTCATTACTGAGCGAGGAAGGTGAGAAATAAACCACCTAGAGAGTAAAGGTATGCAACACATCAAAGTTCCTCTTGCCCTTGTAGTACGGGTGTGAAGAGAATGCAGGATGTCTCCAAGCAATGTAGGTACTGGATTGTGACTCAGGAAAATGTTGATGGCATGAACATCTATGAACTGATTTGGATTGGGGAACAATACTAAGCCATATATCAGCAAGGCTAAGATCTCCTCAAAAGCATCATAGCTCATGGCCTTCAAGAACATTTGAGCTTTATCCATTAATACTTTGGCAAGAATACCCTTGACTCCACTTCTCGTTTCTAGAACAATGTCAGACTTCTTCAGATGTAGAGCTGCAGCAATAATCTCAGGTTTAAGTTCCTTCTCCAAACCTGTGAATGGTTTCTGATCAAGAACAGGGATACCCAGAAGTTTAGAGAACTCCTCCATGGTTGGAACTAGCTGATAGTCGGGAAATGTAAAGCAATGGTGTTTAGGGTCAAAGAACTGAAACAGGACACTCATCATGTCTTCATTGAACCCTGAAGTGACTAGATCTAGTAGGTGACCATGTCTCTTGATGAACTGGGAGTGATCAGACACTTGAGAAACCAACTCTTTAAGCTTAGCAGGTATGCCCACAAAGTTGATCCTGATGGTGTTTCTACGAGCAGAAGCCATGACCTGCAACAAAGAACAAAGATAAATCCTTTGGTCCTTGAAATGGTTAGTGAAAATGCTATGCTTATGATGCATGATGATGTCATGATGTTATGCTCAATCACAAACATGTGGCACACACAAACAAGTCACACAATTGCCCTAGGTTTAAAGGCTTGCATGAGGTTCAAAGGTAAGTACCCTCCCCTGAAGTTAGATGGTTCATCCTGTCCTACAAAAGTAACCAGGTTCTAAGGGATCTCAATATCATTGATCCTTCACAAGGGTGGTTGTTCAGAAGGCAACTTACTTGCCAACCAAAACCCTCCAAGTTTAAGATCTCAATGAGCGTAGCATCGAGTGTCAACCAACTTCAGTCTGCACCAAAGCCGGTTACCTCACTACTTTCTAAAGGCCAAGATGAGTTAACTAGGGTTCTAGAAGTTAGTTAGTGCATTGACAACATATGGCAGCCTCATATTATCCTCAACTTGACTTAAGGAACATAAGCACCAACCAAGAAGTCGCACTAACTATGGCCACCAGATCAACCGTATCGATATACGTCGTACAGTTTCCTTGGTCTATTGCCATTTACCTAAGGTACACTAGATCCGGGTTAGGACCTTTCACACATAAGAGCATCCCAACAAGTAATATAAAGCAAACAAGGCAAACAATTTAAAGTGATCTTAATTCCTAAGGGTACCCCTCTTAAATAGATCCCCAGCAGAGTCGCCAGTTCTGTAACACGGTGGGAGAACCGACTTTAAGTAATGTTGCGGATAGCAAGAGTCGCCACCGACTTTTATTTTACCCATAAGGAAAGGTTATAAAAGAACAGGAAAGACCTTAGAGATATTTTTGGGTCCGGGGGGTAGGTTATGTAAAGGGAAGGTGTTAGCACCCTTTACATCCATGGTTATCCATGGGCTCTTAGTTACTTAGCTCACTTTAAATTGTTTTTTGAAAGTGTAGTGTGTGAATAGAAAAATTTTCAGAATAGTTGATAATAATCCATGTACGGATGTGTAAAAAACTTGTTTGAAAATTTGTTTGAAATTTGTTTAAGTGTTTGAATAGTGAGCAAGCAACTAAGAGGTATCTACCCTATTGTTTAAGGTCTTTCTTGTTCTTTTTCCTTTCCTTGGTAAGACTATCCCTACTATTAAGGAGTAGGTAGTCATTACCTTGGATGTTAAGGGACATGTGAGGGACAATCTGGTTATGAAGGCAACTGTGGGGTGTAATAAGCATATATATGGGACTATCATCATTTATTCGAAGGGACTTGATTCGTAAAGGCAACCATAAGGGACTTGATGATTTTTATTTTTAGGGACTTGCTTTATACACCCCACTTGACCTTATTCGTATGCAACTTGAGGGATAACCTTAGAAATGTGAGACGGCGATTAAAATCGACTTACGTGTGTGAGTGTTTAATTTAATTATCTTATTATTAAAGTGATCTAATTAATTTTAAATAAAATACATATTTGCACTCCCTAATTACTAACCATAGCAAGAATAATTAAATAATTATAAATTTACATCCGGGAAACAATTACAAGAAATTATAATAATAAATAGAATAGCAAATTAAATAATAAGCAATAAATAATAATAAAAAAAATAAATAAATAATAAAGGGTTAGTAACAATAAAATAATAATAATAATAATTTAGAAATAAGGTTAGAAACATAATAATAAAAATATAATAATAAATAATAATATTGTTAATAAATAGCAAAATCAAATAATATGGTTAGTAATAATCAAGAATAAGTAAAATTAACCAAAATTATAATAATAATATATCAACAATTTTTCCTATAAACAATTATTTAGAAAAGAAATATAAATAAACAATTACTTTAATTTTACAAGTTATCAAGTTATTATTATTTTTTATTATAACTACAAAATTTTAATTATTATAAACATATATTAATATTTATTTTTTAAACAATATATACATATTATAAGAAGAAAATAGGTTTTGAATATCACATTTACAATATTAATCATGTTTATAAAATTTAATTTTTATTAATTATTATATTTACAAATTATTTTAAACCATATACAAAAATACAATTATTATAGATTAAATTGTTTCTAAACATTTAAAAGAAAAATAATTTGGATTATAAATATTTTTTACAAAAATATTAACTTTCATTAGATAAATATGCACATGGTAATTATATTAGAATAAAATAACAACTAAGTTTTAAATAGAAAATAAATTAGGGTTTTTGAGATTAGGGTTAACTTATATACAAAATTTATTTTTAACTAATTATATAAAATTATCTTAATTAATATAAATTATACAAATAAAATTTAAATAAAAAAAATCAAGAGTTTTTATATTTTTTAGAAAAATAATTTTAAGAGTTGGGATACATAATATATACATACTTTATAATATAGAAAATAATAATAAAACTTTAATTATTTAAATCAATTAAATTAAAAGAAGAACAAGAAAATAAAAAGAAAGAAAAAAGGAACCTGATGGGATTTGAACCCAGGAGGTCTGGATTAACAATGTCAAGGCATACCACTGGACCACTCCATGCGCAGGTAACAAAACAGCAAGTCCAATACGTTTTGTTCTTTGTCTTGAAAATCCAGGAAAATATGAGAAATCAAAAAGGCCTGGGGTGGGATTTGATCCCAGGACCTTTACATTCACAAACGCGCACATCACCACCCGGCTGGAAGAGCCAATCTGATAACTGAATAGCCATAATGCATAATATATTCTATCTTCTTTTATCCTGAAAAATAAAACAAAACAATGCACTTGGCCAGGGATCGAACCAAGGTTCCTACAACATATGCAGGCAGAGCTTACCACCAGGACACACGCGCGTGTGTGATAACAAAACAACAAAACAACATAAAATATATTAATATAATTTGAATTCCTGAGCGCGGCAAACTTCATCTTCTTCATTCAAATTTCCTGCGAATTTTGCTTTGAATTTACCTGCACTTTTTCCTGCAAGTTCTTAATCCGAAACCTATGTTTTTCAATCATCAAGCAAATCATAATATTGATACAAATTTAAAGCCCAGATTAATTAGGTGAAGCTCATAGGTCACGGCCATGGTTTTATAATTCATTGAGATGCCCTAAACACTGAGTTCCCGAAATTGGTTTTCAAACCCTAACAATGGTGAATTCTGGTATAGCCCATAGAAATCAAATTAAACCATCCATAAAGCTTCTAAACACCATAATAAACACAAATCCAAGGTTAGTTTTCATTATCAATGCATAAACAATTCAAATCGAAAAAAATTTAAACATGAACTATATGCTTTCGGATTCCTCATATGTGCATGAATTGGATGTATTTGAGGATTGCTTTCGACTCAATGATGACCAAGGAAGCTAGCCATGTCCTTGTTTTACCTTGTAGAGCCTTGGAATAGAGAATCCGAATTGCACTTTTTTGCTTGAATTTTGAGTTTTGAACTTACACTTTTGGCTGCTGGATTTCGTGAGCTAGGGTTATGCTTATGATCAGTACTTATAGGTGAATCATTCTAGGTTAAAAAATTGATGGATCATGTGGAAGAATTGATTTGAAAAGATTGAAAAAGATGGTGCTTTGAATTTCAAATATTGGCTTATGAAGACTTGCTATCTTTGGAGATTTTTCATAATTTTTGTATCAATCACACTTAAATATGATTTAAGATTTTCTAGAAATAAAATTAAAATTTATTTTCATGATTTTATATTTTATTTGAATTTAAAATGACTTTTTAATGTAAAAATCATAATAAATAAAAATAAAATAATTAAAATTATGAATAAATTAAATTAATTTCGTGCAAGTTATTATGAAATGGATTGGGTCATAATTTGGGCAGCCCATTTGGAAAGAATTACTTTTAAGCCTCCATTTTCAACATAGACCATCACAAAATTTCCCAACTTTGCAAGGGCACATCTCCCTCAATTTTAAATGTATGAGGGTGTTCTTGGACTTTTTGGAAAGCTTGAAGAGTCCTCTAAACAACCCCACTGGTTTCAAGTCCATACCATTTACCAATCTCAAGTTATGCCCTTTTGAAGTTATTGACTTTTTGTTGACTTTTGAAATGACCTATAATGTCTTAGATCATATCTTCCAAATGAAGCATTTTTGGGCTTAACCTTCAACATCAAAGTTGTAGAGAATTCAATTTCCGTCAAAATGAGCTTTGGATGGAGACTTGGTGATGAAGTATGTGAAAGTTATGGCTGGTCAAAGTTCAGTTGACTTTTACTGAGGAAACCCTAATTTAGAAACTCCTGATTGTTGATGATCTGGAATCTCCTTGATGAATCATGATCAACCCTTGATCAAATGATGAATTTTACTTCATATACTTGATGTTGGCAAAAAATCATGAAGTTTGACTTTGGTTTGACCACAGTTGACCTCAGTTTGACTTTTTAACTGCATTGACTGATTTTGACTTATCTGATCATTTGACTGAGCAAACTTTTGAGAAAAGTCTTGAAACTTGTCATGGGGGTTCTTATACACATATAAGATGTTATGAAGCTCACTTGAGGTATTGGAAGTCCATTTAGCCTGATTAAAGTCAAAACCCTAGTTTTGGATGCACTGCTTAGGAGGTGCATTGTCTGAGGGAATTGTCAACTTCTTTGACCAATTGTGAACTTTGTGAACCTTGTGAATGTTCATAAGATGTCTTGTGATACTCATGGGAAGTATTGTGAAGCTTGTGAACCTTGTGAACCTCATGAAGTGGCTTTGTAGACCTCATGAACCTCAGGAGAGCTTTGTAATCATTGTGAATCTTGTGAACCTTGTGAACCTTCATAAAGTAACTTGTAGACTTCATGAACCTCATGAAAGGTCTTGAAGATGTTGAGAAGCTTGTGAACCTTGTGAACCTTCATAAAGTAACTTGTAGACTTCATGAACCTCATGAAAGGTTATATAAGCATTGTGGGACTTGTGAACCTTGTGAACCTTCATAAAGTAACTTGTAGACTTTATGAGCCTCATGAAAGGTTATGGAAATGTTGAGAAACTTGTGAACCTTGTGAACCTTCTTAGAACACAAAGTCTTGTATTGTGAGGGCAAATTTTGGGGTGCAACAGCGGTTATTGCAACATTTCGGTAAATGGGTGTGATAACTTGAGAAATGGCATAGATGGTCTCATCCAGAGTGGCCTACTTCAAATCACAACATCAACGCCTCCAAATCCAGCAATCTCCTTAACAACAATTCCCGAGTCTTCTACAACTGCAACAACAATTGTTCCAAACAACTCTTCAATCTCATCAACAAATGCTTCATCTGTCACTTCAACGAACCAAATATCAACATCCGTCTCTTCTACAACTTCAACACCCATCCAGTCAACAGTGCCTCCTACAACATCAACAACAATTAATGAAAGTGTCTCAACGGTTACAATATACTATGATCCTGCCAATGTTCCCGCCAATAACTCACAAAATGCTACTCCTATCAGAGCACCAGTTACAATATACTATGATCCACATACTATCATGGTCCCTTCTGCAGCTGCTATCAGTCCAGTCACTATCACAGTGCCTGGGCCAGTTCCTTACGAAAGCAATAATGCCATCCCTTGGCATTACGGCTCAGATCTATACTGCGAAGGGCAGAAAATCACTTTGGAATCAACTTCTTCACCACAGATAGACAATGTGGGGGGAGGCGGAGGCTTCACTCGAAGCGGACGTCTCTTTGCCTCGTAAATTCCAAAACCCATTGCTGAAGCAAAAGCTGCTGCCAAAGCAAAAGGGAAGAGCATGGTGCAAGAAGAACAAGTTGCTAAAGAAGCTTTAAAGACCCCTTTTGATCAAGAGGTTGATGAATTCATGAGAATCATCAAGAAAAGTGATTACAAGATAGTAGACCAGCTTCACCAGACACCTTCCAAAATCTCCATTTTGTCATTGCTAATGTGCTCCGAGGCTCATCGGAACACACTATTAAAAGTCTTGCACGCAGCTTATGTGCCAGAGGAGATTACCGTCAATCAGTTAGAGGCAGTGGTTGGAAACGTCAACGCTAGTCATGGACTAGGATTTACCAACACTGATTTGACGACGGAAGGTCGCAATCACAACAAGGCTTTGCACATTACCTTAGAGTGTAAGGGTGCAGTTCTTTCTCATGTATTGGTGGACACAGGGTCATCCCTCAATGTCCTACCTAAGAAAGCCCTTGTGAAGCTGGAGTATGAAGGATTGGCATTAAGCCCAAGCAACTTGGTAGTGAGAGCCTTTGACGGTTCTAAGAGATCAGTTCTGGGAGAGATTGAATTGCCTATAATGATTGGCCCACAGACTTTCAAAACGACCTTCTTTGTGATGGATATATAGCCTGCCTACAGCTGTCTATTGGGTAGACCATGGATACACGCCGCTGGCGCCGTGACGCCAACCCTTCACCAGAAGTTAAAATTCGAGTGGGAGGGCCAAGTCGTTACCATTTGTGGAGAGGAAGATATCTTTGTTAGCCATATGGCTACATACAAATACATTGAGATGGATGGGGAGATCCATGAAACTATGAGTCAAGGGTTTGAGGCCTTGAATATAAATGAAGCATCCGCTGTACCTGGAACCTCAATGACATCTTATCAGCAAGCCAGGAAGGTTGTTGAAGAGGGGACTGCCCAAGGCTGGGGCAAGTTGCTGCCTGTAGAGAAGAAGGAGGATAGATTTGGGTTGGGTTACAAACCAACTCAACAAGATCAAGCAGAGGCTGCTAAGAAGCCCAATTTTGTCAGTGGGGGGATGCTCACCCCAGATGCCGTGAACAACTTGGAAGACGAGGATGAAAGCGACCGCAACCTGGAGAGCTGGATACGTCCAAGGATCCCGGGGAGCAGTATCTCAAACTGGTCTTCCCAGGAAATTATAAGAGTTACTCCTGCAGAGTAATTATTATTTCCTGTATTTTTAAGCATGCATCAAGTCTTGCGTCTTGCCCAAGATGACAAGACTCATTTTGTAATCGGGCCATCTGTAATTTTGTGCAAATAGATCAATCAATGATAATCAGACATCTTTTACAAATGAGTCTTTTGTTTCTTTTCCGCTCACTGTTTTTCCATTTTTCTTTTTGTACAAAAATAAAATGGCAATGTTTTCAAAATGATAACTTCATTTCACTCTTTCTAAACAAGATTAAAATCAATCACTAAAATGAACAAATCTGAACCCTTGCAGAGAGTGCCTTTCAGACCACACTGACAACAGCACGGCTATGACTTCGTATGACTTTGATAATCCAATCAATCAAGCTGATGAAGGGGTTGAAGAAGATTATGAGCTTCTTGAAGAGCTAGCCAGGTTGTTAAGGCAAGAGGAGAAGATTATCACTCCTCATCAGGAGGAGGTCGAAACGATTAATCTTGGTACAGATGAAGATGTGAAAGAAGTCAAAATCGGGGTCTGCTTACAAGACTCAGTGAAGAGACAACTAATTGACCTACTTCAGGAATATGTGGATGTGTTTGCTTGGTCTTATTAGGATATGCCAGGGTTGGACACCGACATTGTTATGCACAAGCTGCCTTTAAGAGAAGATTGCCCGCCGGTTAAACAGAAACTGCGTCGTACTCGCCCAGACATGGCAATGAAAATCAAAGAAGAGGTACAAAAGCAGTGGGACGCCGGGTTCCTTGCTGTAACTAGCTATCCACCGTGGGTTGCTAACATAGTACCTGTGCCTAAGAAAGACGACAAAGTAAGAATGTGTGTTGACTACCGGGATCTGAATAGAGCCAGCCCGAAAGATGACTTCCCATTACCTCACATCGATGTATTGGTGGATAACACGGCTCAGTTCTCGGTGTTCTCCTTCATGGACGAATTTTCAGGATACAATCAGATCAAGATGTCACCTGAAGACATGGAGAAGAAAACCTTCATCACACCCTGGGGCACGTTCTGTTACAAGGTGATGCCATTCGGACTGAAGAATGCTGGTGCAACATATCAACGGGCTATGGTGACATTATTCCATGATATGATCCATAAAGAAATCGAATGTTATGTGGATGACATGATTGCCAAGTCCCTCACCGAAGAAGACCACCTGGTGAATCTGCTGAAGCTATTCAAGCGTTTGAGGAAGTACCAGCTGAAGTTAAACCCCAACAAATGCACATTCAGGGTGCGATCCGGTAAGCTACTGGGATTTATTGTAAGTGAGAAAGGGATTGAAGTTGACCCTGATAAGGTCAAAGCCATTCAAGAAATGCCTGCACCGAAGTCAGAAAAAGAAGTTTGAGGGTTCTTAGGTCGATTGAACTACATTTCACGGTTCATATCTCACCTTACAGCAACTTGCGAACCCTTGTTCAAACTGTTGAGAAAGGAACAAACGGTCAGGTGGAACGAAGACTGCCAGAAGGATTTTGACAAGATCAAGGAATACTTACAAGAGCCTCCAATACTTATGCCTCTAGTTGAAGGAAGACCTCTAATCATGTACTTGACAGTATTAGAAGAGTCAATGGGGTGTGTGCTGGGCCAGCATGACGAGTCTGGTCGAAAAGAGTATGCAATATACTACCTAAGCAAAAAGTTTACCGATTGTGAACAGCGTTATTCACTGCTCGAGAAAACTTGCTGTGCTTTAGCGTGGGCTGCTCGCCGACTGAGACAGTATATGTTGACCCACACTACCTTATTGATCTCAAAGATGGACCCGGTCAAGTATATTTTTGAGAAGCCAGCTCTTACCGGACGGGTCGCAAGATGGCAAATGATCCTCACAGAATATGACATCCAGTACACATCTCAGAAAGCCATCAAGGGCAGTGTATTGTCTGAATATCTTGCTGAGCAACCTGTTGATGATTACCAGCCTATGAGATTTGACTTCCCTGATGAAGACATCATGTTCATAAAAGCAAAAGATCATGAAGAGCCTATTCACACTGAAGGGCCCGACCCAGAAGAAGAATGGACTATGATGTTTGATGGGGCTGTTAACATGAATGGTCGTGGTGTTGGTGCAGTACTCATTACACCTAAAGGAGTTCACATGCCTTTCTCGGTGAAACTCACCTTTAACTGCACTAACAATGAAGCTGAATACGAAGCTTGCATTATGGGTCTTGAGGAAGCCATTGACCTCAGGATCAAGACATTGACTGTATTCGGAGATTCAGCTCTGGTAGTTAATCAAACCAACGGCAAATGGTACACACACCAGGATCATCTGATACCTTACAGGGATTATACAAGGAGGTTATTAACTTTCTTCACAACAGTCAAGCTTGAGTATATCCCTTGGGACGAGAATCAGTTTGCAGATGCTCTGGCTACCATTTCATCCATGATCAAAATTCGAGCTGCCAACTTTGTGCCTCAAATTTCAGTGTCCAGACTTGACAGACCAGCATATGTGTTCGCAGCAGATGTTGTTAAGGATGATAAGCCTTGGTTCCATGACATTAAGTGCTTCTTGGAGGATCAGACATACCCACCTGGGGCATCTTCCAATGATAAGAAGACTCTAAGAAGGCTTGCTGGTAGTTTCTTTCTAAACACTGACGGTTCCCTGTACAAGAGAAACTTTGATATGGTACTCCTCAGATGCGTTGACAGAACAGAAGCAAACTTGTTGATGCACGAGGTGCACGAAGGATCCTTTGGTACCCATGCTGGAGGACATGCAATGGCCAAGAAGTTGCTAAGATCAGGTTATTACTGGATCACAATGGATGCCGACTGTTGTGCCTATGCCAGAAAATGCCATAAATGCCAAATTTATGCGGACAAGGTGCATGTGCCTCCGAATCCTTTGAATGTGATGTCTTCACCCTGGCCCTTTGCTATGTGGGGCATTGACATGATTGGCAAGATTTAACCGACTGCTTCAAACGGCCACAGATTCATCCTGGTTGCCATTGACTATTTCGCCAAGTGGGTTGAAGCAGCTTCCTATTCAAATGTTACAAGGCAAGTGGTAGCCAGATTTCTAAAGAGAGATATCATCTGTCGATACGGAGTTCCCGAGAGAATCATTACTGATAATGGTTCCAACTTAAACAACAAAATGATGGCAGAGCTATGCCGGGACTTCAAGATCCAACACCACAATTCTTCTCCTTACAGGCCAAAGATGAACGGAGCTGTTGAGGCAGCTAATAAGAATATAAAGAAGATTGTGCAGAAGATGGTAGTCACCTACAAAGACTGGCATGAAATGCTACCATTTGCCTTGCATGGGTACCGTACGTCAATCAGGACATCCACTGGGGCAACACCGTATCAGCTTGTGTATGGTATGGAGGCAGTCCTACCTGTTGAAGGTGAGTTACCTTCCTTACGGGTACTGATGGATGTTAAGCTGAACGAAGCAGAGTGGGTCCGATCCCGATACGAACAACTGAGTCTGATAGAAGAAAAGAGATTGGCTGCGATCTGTCACGGGTAGTTATATCAGAAGAGAATGAAGAAAGCCTTCGATCAGAAAGTCAGGCACCGAGAGTACCAAGTAGGGGATCTTGTGCTGAAAAGAATCCTCCCTCCTCATACAGACCACATGGGCAAGTGGACTCCGAATTATGAAGGACCATTTGTAGTAAAGAAAGTTTTCTCGGGTGGGGCACTCATGCTCAGCACCATGGATGGTGAAGACTTCTCGTCCCCTGTGAATTCAGATGCAGTTAAAAAATACTTCGCATAAAAAATGACCCGCTGGACATAAAAACAGAATGTAAGTCCAGGCAAAAATAGGGCATCCCGGCGAGTCAAAAACAGAATAAAAGACTCGGGCAAAAATAAGGGAAAAAATAAGAAAAAATGTACACCCGCTGAGTTGAAAAGCCGCATTGGACAACTCAGGCAAAAATGGGTATCCCGATGGATTGAAAACCCGAAAGGGCGATCCATGCAAAATAAGGGAATAAGCGAACAACTGCATTCTGAATTCGTCTGTATCACCTACAACTTGTTAAACCTCGAAAGGGTCAAGCTTCTTTCAGAATCGACCTTCTTCAGAAAGCAAGACGAGAAGAACGTCAAAGGTCATACGAGTCATAGCAAAAGGGAAGCTCCTTGAAGCGTCGTCAACATTGCCAGCATTTTGTTTCTCAATTTGTAACAATCTCCTCATTTTAGGAGATATGTTTCTTTGACTGTATCTTGCCAATTCAGGGCACATGAATTAATAAAATCAGATTTTTAGTCACACGTTGTCTCGTACTCTTTTATTTGCAAAAATGTCTGATGTCATTAATGTATCGATTGCATAAATACAGATGCGTCCTTCTGAAACTACGTGCTTGCAGGAAATGTACTTATTCCCGGGAATGTCTGAACTCTCATGATGGGATCCAGTAAAGGATACCTCGGGATTACTTGTGCGTCCCTCTATCTTTGCAGGATTGCAGGTATTCAAAAGCGCAACACGGGGCATGTAAGCTTCACCCCAGCAAGCTAGCAAATAAACACTCACTCAGTCTCAGCACCCAAAGTGTTTTCTCCCCAGCTGAGTTGCCACTTGTTACTTCTCCCAGCCGAGGTGCCAATCATTCTTCCTCCTCAGCCAAGTACAAAAGGCCAGGGAACCACTTCCCCACAGAGTTTCAGCCTCTATCCAGAAGAGCAACGCATGAAGGAATCACAACAGAGTGACGAAAGCTTCTACAAACCCCAACTGGGTCCTTCATTTACTGGAATAGGTCTATCATTGACCCATTTCCCCAAGCAGAATCATATACGCTAGATCCACCAATGATCTCCTCCCCAGCTGGGATGTCCATTTCAAAAGATCAACCAGAGATCTTCACGGCAACGGGATCCGAATCCCGGATTGGTATCCTTGCATAATCATAGCATTCGCATCATATTTTCCCCACAGAGCGTAGCATTCCGTCTAACACGGAGCATTACGGCAAAAATCAAACATATTGCATAATCATAAGCCATGTTCTGAATCAAACACTTGTGAATAATGACAATCCATCAACAATATACAGAAAACTTCCCCAGATTCTCCAGCGGAGAGCTAAAGCTAAAGCAGTTGCCTTACACTCACCAACATCAGTATATACTCCTTGTGACACCCGTCCGTGCCATACCCCCAGCAGAAAGCCAAAGCGTCCCCTTTGCACTCACAGATACTCATATATACAATTCCTTGACACTCGTCCGTGTCACCTTCCCCAGCACAGTAACCTAAACACCTTGTATATCAGATATTTGTTTATACTATACTTTTCTCCTTTTGACACTCGTCCGTGTCACTCTCCCCAGCAGGTTAAACACTCATCTATACACCATTCATACGTATTACTCTTATACAGGTACTCGTCCATATCTTGTATGCACCACTTATATCATCTCAGATTCGACACTAGTCCTTGTTCTTTGTTAACCAGTTGGTACTCGTCCGTACCATCATCTCAGAACATGCGTCAAGCGTTTGTTTCTACCTGATACTCGTCCGTATCATAGTCATAAGGATGCTCGTCCGCATCTTTAACCCATACACGTGTCAAAAACTCATGTCTTCTTGAATTTGGACACTCGTCTGTGTCTATTATTCCCCAGAAGAGTCCCCTCAGATTCAACACTCGTCCGTGTTCCTTGTTAACCAGTTGATACTCGTCCGTATCATCATCCTTGAACACGTGTCGGTATTTGTTCCTACTCGATACTCGTCCGTATCGTAGTCTTAAGGATGCTCGTCCGCATCTTTAATCTATACACAGCATCAAAACACTTATACCTTTATTTCTTTGATATAAACACTCGTCCGTGTTTACTATTCCCCAGTAGATCGCCAGCAAAGCAAAGTTTCTTTTCTATCTGACATTCGTCCTATGTCATGATAAACCTTGAGAGCAGCCGTCCCCTGCTAGGTGATCGTCCTTCACCTCTTGATGATCGTCCTTCATCATGCTCATCCGATGGCCGTCCCCATCGTTGACCTTTTATCCGGAATTCGTCCTATGTCGTGATTTTCAGCAGCCGTCCCCTGCTAGGTGATCGTCCTTCACCTTTTGATGATCGTCCTTCATCATTTTATCCGATGGTCGTCCCCATCGTTGATCCTTTTATCTGACATTCGTCCTATGTCATGATAAACCTGGAGAGCAGTTGTCCCCTGCTAGGTGATCGTCCTTCACCTCTTGATGATTGTCCTTCATCATGCTCATCTGATGACCGTCCCCATCGTTGACCTTTTATCCGGCATTCGTCCTATGTCGCGATATTTTCGGCAGCCGTACCCTGCCAGGTGATCGTCCTTCACCTTAGATGACCGTCCCTCATCTTATCCCCAACAGAGCAGCCATCCCCTGCTAGGTGATCGTCCTTACCTTTGATGACCGTCCCTCATCATTATTTCATTTATTCTTTAACCCGATGGCCGTCCCCTTCGTGGTCCCTTTTCCTTTTCCTGATGATCGTCCTTCACCTTAGATGACCGTCCCTCATCTTATCCCCAACAGAGCAGCCGTCCCCTGCTAGGTGATCCTCCTTCACCTTTGATGACCGTCCCTCATCATTATTTCATTTATTCTTTAACCCGATGGCCGTCCTCGTCGTGGTCCCTTTTCCTTTTCCTGATGATCGTCCTTCATCAGTTTTAGCCCGATGGCCGTCCCCATCGTTGTTTACATTACTTTATGAACCTGATGGCCGTCCCCATCATTTTTCATTAATCCCCAGAGAGTCATATAGCTTTACTTGATGACCGTCCCCATCATAATTTCTCATATCCCCAGCATGTCGGCCGTCCCCGTCATTGCTTTATTTCACCGCACTTTTCCCAGCGTGTCGGCCGTCCCCGTCATTGCTCTTTCCCAGCAGTCGTCCTCTGCTCGACGGTCGTCCTCCGTCGCCCGCACTTTACAATATACTTTATTTTATTTTACCATCTATATCCCTTTTCTTCTTCATTCTGTGAGTGCAAATTTTGGACTGTCTTTGGTATTCAACCACAAGTTATCTTGTTTGCCTGTTAAGCCGTTGCTTACATCCTGCACAGCTAACTCATGTTTGAATAGGGGCAGCTTTAAACACCCCAAATTTACCCTCACCCATTCACACCATGGCTTGTGATCTCCTCATATGCATAAACTCAATCATAGCATCTCATATTACATTTTTTGATTCACTGCATTGGTTCAAAGTCATCTGCATCTAGGGTTTGTGATCTGAGCAATCCAAGAGCTTCTTGAGCCACTCCAAAGGTCATCAATCACTTCAAATGGGTCCATTTATGTTCAAGCATCATATTATATTCCCTCAAAGTCAATAATGTCAAAGAATCACAAGAACTGAGAATGGCATGGAAGCAGAGCCAGGCTTAACTGCACAGATGACCTAGAATTAGGGTTTTGGTTTCAAAGGCCATAACTCCAAATTTTTTGGTCATTCTTGTTTCTATTGGTCTCTATATGGTATAGGGATCATGCATATCAATTTTCATGAAGAAATTCAATGGGGAAGTCATTTGATCAAGGGTTGACTTTCTAAGCAAGTCAGTGCAAAATCAGGGCATCTGAGGCCCCCAATGACCCAACCAAAGGGTGTTCTTCATCATTTTGATTGTGTATGATCTTTATTTGATCATAGAAGATGTTGGAAGTTCACAAGATTGAAGAATTTCAAGTCATTTGCAAAGTTGACTTTTTGGGAAAGTTGACTTTTAATGAAAATTGCCATTTTGGGAAACATTTTCAACCCTTACTTTTTGATTCAAGAAAGCTTCAAATGAAAAAACTTTGGTCATGAAAGTTGTAGAATGGATCATTCCCTTTTCAAAAAGTGCAAGAACATGACCTAATTCATTTTTGATCAAAAGTTATGGCTTGTCAAAGTTGGATAAAATCACAAAATTTGAAGTTTTCTACCAAAGAGACATTTTGCAAAATGGTTTGATCAAGTGTTCTAAAGGCCTCAAATGTGTATCATTTCTTCACAACATGATCATGTGACATCTAAAATTCAGAATGGGCCAAGGGATCACTCATTTTCATGACTTATGGAGCAAGAATTTTCAAAAGAAACCAAAGTGAAGCAAGTTGCAAAAACTCAATCAAGTATGAATCCACTTGCTTGCTGACTTCATAATCAATCCTAGGGCTCTCCACACTTCTTGCTGCGCAGGACACCCCATTTGTCCTTGGCTAGCTAGTAGCCCATGCCTCTCTTACACAAATTTGACATTTTGGCAACTTGAGCCATACCAATCACAGCAGTACACATCAACTCATCTGACCAATCCCATTTGTTTATACAAACCAAAAGCAAGACATTTCACATAACACACAAGCCTGAAAACACCAAGAACACAACTCTCTCATTTTCCACCCCATTTGCAAAAGCATTCTAAACACTCAGCACAAGCCTCAAACACACAAACCAACTTCACAAATAATCTCACCATGCTTCACTGATCACAAACCAACCCTTAAAACAGCCTGAAAGCCACTGAATCAAAAACACGATCTCCACCCTCCCTTGAACAGAACTTCTGTAATCTTCCAAACCAGCCATCACAAACTTCTTCCAAGTATCAAGACTTCATCAGGGGCCTAAGAGGAGTGGTTTGCACAAAGAAAGAAGGTCAGAAAGTTGCAAACTGAGAAAGCTCAAAGCTCAGGTATCTCAAGAAATTTTTTTCCAGAAATGAGTTTTTAAGTTTCTAAATTGTTCCTCATGCTTTGCTGATCACTCTGATGTTTTTACTTTTAGAAATGGTTGAGAAATTAGCATTTAATCGTGTTCTGAAACTTTTCTGACCTAAATATGTTTTGCTTCGATTCACATGATTGATGAATGAAAAATGGTTTTTGTTTGGGGGTTTTGATTTAGTTTTGAATGGGGTTTGATTATGGGCATTTAGTTTTCATTTTCATGGAGTTTTGAGGATTTTAGCAACTTTCAGGTGAGGGTCTTGCCGGAGAAGACGACCGGAAGTCTTCTCCGGCCACCTGAAAGTGTTTAGGGTTTAATCAGGGTCATTAATGAAGTTTGAATGTGGTGCGTTGGATAGGCTGACCAGAGTTGACCCGCGCGTGTTTTGATGGCTAGGATGTGTCATTAGAAACCCTAATCCATAATTAACCTAATTAATTCAGTTTAATTAATATAAAATGGAAATTAGGCCAGTTTGAATCTCAACCCTAGGATCACGCGCGCAGTCTTTCCCTCCTTCCTGAGTTTGAATCCTGGCCACTGGATGCGCATACTTTTCATTTATTTCATTTTATTTGCATTTTAATTCATTTGTTTTGCTCATTTATTTTAAAATAGTAAAAATCATTCAAAAATTCTGAAAATTTTTATGCAAGCTTTTATTAATTTTCAGAAACCAAAAACATTTTTATTTTTATTTTTTGCATTAAAAAATATTTTTAAATCATTTAAAAGTTTATTTTTAATTAATTAATGAGAATTAATTAATTAAAAATACTTTTAGGTATTTAAAAATCACAAAAAAAATCATGAAACATTTAAAATCATTTAGAAACATTGTCCAACCCTCAAACCAAATTTCTTTTTTGATCTTGATGTCTTTTGACAATTTTCCATGGAATTAATTTCATTTCAAAGCATTATTTTGATCCAATCTTCAAAAATTCATTTCTGCCTAGCCTTTAAGAGTTGGACTTTGATTCTTCTTGCATTGAATCTTGCATATCATGTAGTTTATAGGATTAAATTGGCATGATTTGATCTTGCATTTCCTATTTGTTTGACATTTTTCTTGACAAGGTGCCTTAAAACCCTAGCAATCTTAGGAAATTCATAACTTTCACTAGGTTAAGAATTGGATCCCCTCCTTTGGGCAGTGAGTTTGTATAGGTTTAAGGTTCCCTTGAATGCATTTTCAAATTTTTATCTTGATGTTTGCTTCTGGTTTTGATTTTTGTTTTGTGCATTGATCATAAACCCTAGTTTGGGCTTCCTTTTGCATTCATTTTGCATTTGCTTACATACCATGACTTGCCATGACATTTTGTGCATTCATTTGATTCATTAGATATCTTAAGACATATTAGAAGGATGTTTTATCATTGCATCATTCATTTGCCATTTTGTATGTCATTTGCATTCCATAACTTTTCATGTATGTTCATGGTTCTAAGCATGTTTCTCTTGCATCCACATGTTTGTATGATCATCCTCATGCCTTGTTTCATGTTTGCATCATCTCATAACATCATTATCATCATACTCATGCTTCTGGTTTTGGTTTGCATCATGCCATTTCATCTCATTTTGCATTGCATGGCATTCCTTTCACTAACTTTTCAGGTGGTAAGTCACTTTGAGAGGTGAATTTGCCTTCACTTCTCACAGTTTCTTTTCATCTCTCTTATGCATCATTGCTGCATTTTGTCTTGTGCTTGAGATTGAGCTTGCTCTCTTTTCTTATTCTTACTTTCTTTCTTCAAGAGACTTGTCTTCTTAAATGAAGCAAGTTACTTTGCTTCTCTTTGCTCCTTTCATCTGCCTCCTGGTGGTTTCTCTGAAGATCTTTCTTGTAAACCTCACATACCTTAGGAACAACCAAGCATGACAATAATTAGGGTTTTGATTAGTCCCCCATTTAGATTTTACCTTTGTGTCTCATTGAGTCTTCTCTTCTCATCTCATAATCAGGGACTAAACCCTAAAGGCTTTAAGGCTTTGTGATTAAGCTTATGCCTGCATCCTTCTATTAGGATGGAGTGTATAACTTTAATCCTAAGTGTTAAACCCTTAATGTGTTTAAATCCTTTAATCAATTCATCCTAATAATCATCAAGACATCAAACTTGTAACTTGGGCCTTGCATTAGGGTTCTAATTCTTCCTTAATTGGTTAAGAAGGACTAACCCTAGTGTTAATGGACAAGTCCCCCTCAAGTTGTCTTACAAACCATAAAAATCACTTCTTCATCATATCATTAACTAAAATACACCTAATAAAGGCTTTGTTTTGTCATGAGGTTAATCCCTAATCATGGATTAAGTTGAGGAGCTTTCCTCAGCTTAAACATTCTCATCTATTATCCTTCTATTAGGATGGTGTAATGAGTCTGTTTAATCCCTGATTATGGCTTAATCTCATTACTTAACACTAAACAAAAACAACAAAAACATCTAAATAATCACAAGTAGGTTAATGATCTTAATCCTGCATCAAAGGTGATTAAGTGTGAGATGTTGACTTCACACTTAAGGTACTCTCATTACCCCTAATCAGAGGGAAGATGTGATGAGTTTACTAACCCATTGGTTTGGGCTTAAGCTCATTAACTTAAGACAGACATCCAAAAGCAATAAAAAACTGAAAATACAAAAAACAAACAATAATCGTCTCCTTCGGGATTCTTTTATCATCTCATTCACTCATAAACGAGAACTTGCTTCTTCCGTCTAATGCAAGATAGTTTGCACCTGAGCCAGACAGGTCATACACTTGAGCATTAACAAGTAAGCAGTTCACAGGTCAATTTATCTTTCAGTCTCTTTGGGTCGAACTACGGTGTTCTGACTTCCTCATTGCACGAGAGGATACGTAGGCATAACTTAACAGTTATCGAACAAAAGTCTCTGTATATTCCCCCTCCTTCTAGCATCATTCTTTTAGCCTCATGATCTTGAGCATTTCACTCCTGTTCCTACACTGACACTTCATTTATACACTTCACTTTTCTTTTACACTGACACTTGCATTCTTTCCAGCTTTTATACACAAATTGCACTGACACTACCCCTTTAAAACACAAATCTTTTAAGCGTGGATCCCGTCGAGTACGGCAGACAATCTGGGTGCTAATACCTTCCCAGGTTGTAACTAACCCCCTTTCTCAGTCTCTCTGGTTCGCAACCGTCTTATCCATATCTTTCCAGGTTTATGCAGCATTACCTTTCCTTCGGGATAAAAATGCCTAGCTGGCGACTCTTTTCATTTCATCCTTTCGCCGACCGTTCGCGTCTGTACCTCATTTGAGCTCAGTCTCATCTTTCGGGAGCGACAACCGTGCCTCATCATTTTATTTCACCTATAATCCCTAGATAATCTTTACTTGATGGCCGTCCCCATCATAATCTCTTATATCCCCAGCATGTCGGTCGTCCCCGTCGTTGCTCTTTCCCCAGCAGTCGTCCTCTGCTTGACGGTCGTCCTCCGTCGCCTACTCTTTATAATATACCTTTATTTCCTTTTACAATCTATATCCCTTTTCTTCTTCATTCTGTGAGTGCAAATTTTGGACTGTCTTTGGTATTCAACCACAAGTTATCTTGTTTGCCTGTTAAGCCGTCACTTACATTCTACACAGCTAACTCATGCTTGAATAGGGGCAGCTGTAAACACCCCAAATTTGCCCTCACCCATTCACACCATGGCTTGTGATCTTTTCATATGCATAAGTTCAATCATAGCATCTCTTCTTGCATATTTGCTTCACTGCATTGGTTCAAAGTCATATGCATCTAGGGTTTGTGATATGGGCAATCCAAGAGCCATTTGAGCCACTCCAAAGGTCATCAATCACTTCAAAGAGGTCCATACATGTTCAAGCATCATATTGTATCCTCACAAAGTCAAGAAAGTCAAAGAATCACAAGAACTGAGAAAGGCATGGAAGCAGAGCCAGGATTAACTGCACAGATGACCTAGAATTAGGGTTTTGGTTTCAAAGGCCATAACTCCAAATTTTTTGGTCATTATTGTTTCTATTGGTCTCTATATGTCACAAGAATCATGCATATCAATTTTCATGAAGAAATTCCTTGGGGAAGGCATCTAACCAAGAGTTGACTTCTTGAGCAAGTTAGTGTAAAATCAGGGCATCTGAGGCCCCCAATGACCCAACCAAAGGGTGTTCTTCATCATTTTGATTGTATTTGATCTTTATTTGATCATAGGAGATGTTAGAAGTTCACAAAATTGAAGAATTTCAAGCCATTTGCAAAGTTGCCTTTTTGGGAAAATGACTTGTAATGGAAAATTGTCATTTTGGGAAACTTTTTCAACCCTTGCTTTTTGATTCAAAAATGCTTCAAATGAGAAAACTTTGGTCATGAAAGTTGTAGAATGGATCATTCCCTTTTCAAAAAGTACAAGAACTCATTTTAATTCATTTTGGATCAAAAGTTATGGCTTGTCAAAGTTAAGAAAAATCACATAATTTCAAGTTATGAACCAAAGAGGCAAAGTTGCAAAATCACTTGCCAAGGCAAATTGAGACCTCAAAGTGACTTCTAATCTTTGTACAAACATAAACCAAGGCCTAAAAATCAGAATGCATCAAAGGTTTGCCCATTTTCATGCCTTGTGGATCAAGAAACTTCAAAAGGGGCAAAAAGTCACAAAGTTGCAAAACCTATCACAAACCCTAATCCACTTGCTGCATTGCCTCTAATCCTTTTCCATGGCTCTCCCTGATTCAAGCTGCAGCCAAGCCATGCTTTGTACCCTCACTACCATAGCCCATACCTCTCTTACACAAAACTTGACTTTTTTGCAAAAGACCCATACCAATCAGCCTGTGCCACACCAACTCCTCTGACCTCTCTAGTTGTGATAAGTGGACCAAATACAACATAACACACCACACACACAAGCCTGAAACTCTCTCCAAGCCATAGTTCCAAGTTTTCACCCCTTATGCATTTTCATTCGAAACTCACTCCACAGGACACAAACACTAAAACAAACTCCATAGAACATCTCAGCATACTCCCCTGATCATTTCCCTACCCTCATTCATCCCTGAAACCTCCTCAAACTGAAACACGATTTCTCTCCCTCACTGAACAGAACTCCATAAAACTCACAAATCAGCCACTTTCCAATCAAACTAAACTTCAAAGCATCTTCAGGAGGTTCATTGGAGAAGCTTTGAAGCAAGGAGGCAGCCTGAAAGCTCCAAACTGAAAGCTTCACTTCAGGTAGCTTCGAAAATTATTTTTTCCAGAAACCTTGTTTTAAGTTACTAAAATGATCTACATGTTTCCCTGAATGCAATGAGCTTTGAATTTTTGAAAATGATGCAGAAATGAGGATGTATGGTTTGTCTGAAACTTTGCCCGTAAATTTGATTTTTGTTTGTTCTTCATGATTCGTGAAAAAGAAATGAGTTTTGTTGCTGGATTGTTGTTTAGGATGTTTAGTTGAGTTGATCTGGAGATTTTGGCATGTTTTAGTGAGGTTTTGAGAGAGATAGGTTGAAGGTCTCGCCGGAGAAGACGACCGGAAGTCTTCTCCGGCCACCTGAGGGTCATTAAACCCTAATCTATGTAATTAATCAACTTTGAATTTGGACCCTAGATCCTGTTGACTTCCATTGACTCCCGCGTGAATGAACGCACCAGATCTTCCATTAAACCCTAATTCAGTTTAATTAGGTTAATTAATTAGGTTTAAATTTGAATTTCCCAGGAGCAATCTCAACCGTCCATGAGCGCGCGCAGTCTTTCCCTCCCTCCTGAGTTTGAATGTTGGCCCTTGATTGCGTTGACTTCCCCCTTTTATTCATTTTAATTTCTTTTCTTTTCTTTTCTTTTCTACATTTTATAAAAAATAGTAAAACAAATCACAAAAATCTTTTTTTTGCATGCTGGCTTAGAATATTTTTCTCATTTCAAAAATATTTTTATTTTTATTTTTTGCATTAAAAATTATTTTTAAAATCATTTATATGTTTATTTTTAATTAGTTAATGAAAATTAATTAATTAAAAATACATTTAGGTATTTAAAAATCACAAAAAAATTCACATAGCATTTAAAAACATTTAGAAACATTGTCCAACTCTCAAACCAAATTTCTTTTTTGTTCTGGATGCCTTTTGATCATTTTCTTTGGAATTAATTTCATTTTTAGGCAATATTTTGTTTCAAACTTCAAAAATTCATTTCTGCCTAACCATTGAGAGTTGGACAATGATTCTTTTTGCATTGCATCTTACATAACATGTAGTTTATAGGATAAAATTGGTTTGATTTGATCTTGCATTTTCAATTTGTTTAGGATTTTTCTTGACAAGGTACCCCAAAACCCTAAAAATCTTAGGAAATTCATAACTTTCACTAGGATAAGAATTGGATCCCCTCCTTTGGGCAGTGAGTTTGTATAGGTTTAGGGTATCTTTGATTGCATTTTCAAATTTTTATCATGTCATTTGCTTCTGGTTTTGAATTTTTGCTTTGTGTGATGCATATAACCCTAATTTATGTCTTCCTTTGCATCCATCTTCCATTTGCTTGCATACCATGACTTGCCATGACATTTTGTGCATTCTTTTGATTCATAATACCTCTTAGGACATAATTGAATCATGTTTGATCATTGCATCTTTCATTTGACATGTTGTATGTCCATTGCATTTCATAACTTTCCATGAACATTCTTGGTTCAAAGCATGCTTCTTTTGCATCATTATGCTTGCTTGATCATTCCCATGCCTTGTATCATGTTTGCATCATCTCATTAGCATCATTAACATCATGTAAATGCTCCTGGTTTTGGTATGCATCATCCCATTCCATCTCATTTGCATTGCATTTCATTTCTTATGCTAACATTTCAGGTGGTAAGTTGTTTGAGAAGTGAATTTGCCTTCACTTCTCACATTCTCCTTTCATCTCTTTCATACTTCCTTTGCTGCATTTTTGTATGTGTATTGGATTGAGCTTGCTCATTCTTGTTCATCTTACTTTCTTTTTTCAAGCAACTTGTCTTCTTAAGTGAAGCAAGTTGTCTTGCTTTTCTCTGCTTCTTTCTCCTTTCATCTGCTTCTCTCCTTGGTGGCTCTTTGAAGATTCTCTCTCTCTTAAGCCTCACTAACCCTAGGAATGACCAAGCATGATAATAATTAGGGTTTGATTAGTCCCCCACTTAGTTTTGCCTTTGTGTCATCTATGAGTCCTCTCTCCTCATCTCATAATCAGGGACTAAACCCTAAAGGTTTTAAGGCTTTGTGATTAAGCTTATGCCTGCATCCTTCTATTAGGATGGAGTGTATAACTTTAATCCTAAGTGTTAAACCCTTAATGTGTTTAAATCCTTCAATCAATCCACTTAATAATCATCAAGACATCAAGCTTGTAACTTGGGCCTTGCATTAGGATTCTAATTCTTCCTTAACTGGTTAAGAAGGACTAACCCTGGTGTTAATGGACAAGTCCCCCTTAAGTTGTCTTACAAACCATAAAAATCATTTCTTAATCTTACCATTAATTAAAATCCACTTTAATAAAGGCCTTGTTTTGTCATGAGTTTAATCCCTAATCATGGATTAAGTTGAGGAGCATTCATCAGCTTAAATGTTCTCATCTATTATCCTTCTATTAGGATGGTGTAATGAGTCCATTAAATCCTTGATTATGGCTTAAACTCATTACTTAACACTAAACAAAAACAACAAAAACATCTAAATAATCACAAGTAGGTTAATGATCTTAATCCTACATCAGGGTGATTAAGTGTGAGATGCTGACTTCACACTTAAGGTATTCTCATTACCCCTAATCAGAGGGAGGATGTGATGAGTTTACTAACCCATTGGTTTAGGCTTAAGCTCATTTTCTTATAGCAAACTTTCAAAAGCAATAAAAGACTGAAAACACAAAAACAAACAATAATCGTTTCCTCCGGGATTCTTTTCTCATCATCTTCACTCACAAACGAGAACTCGCTTCTTCCGTCTAATGCAAGACAGTTAGCACCTGAGCCAGACAGGTCATACACTTGAGCATAGACAAGTAGGCAGTTCACAAGTCAATTCATCTTACAGTCTCTTTGAGTCGAACTACGGTGTTCTGACTTCCTCATTGCACGAGAGGATACGTAGGCATAACTTAACAGTTATCGAACAAAAGTCTCTGTATATCCCCCCTCCTTCCAGTATCATTCTTTAAGCCTCATAGTCTTGAGCTCCTTCATTCTTGTTCTTACACTGACACTTCACTTATACACTCCACACTTTCTTTTGCACTGACACTTGCATTCTTTCCAGCTTTGATACACATATAGCACTGACACTACCCCTTTAAAACACAAATCTTTTAAGCGTGGATCCCGTCGAGTACGGCGGACAATCTGGGTGCTAATACCTTCCCAGGTTGTAACCAACCCCCTTTCTCAGTCTCTCTGGTTCGCAACCGTCTTATCCATATCCTTCTAGGTTTATCCAGCATTACATTTCCTTCGGGATAAAAATGCCTAGCTGGCGACACCAGTGTGTTTGAGCCTTAATCTTTGGAACTAGGTTTGGGGATCTCCTCCATACTTAGGTGTTATTCTTATGCATTCCTGTAACACAGTGGGAGAACTGACTTTCTATAAATGTTGCGGATAGCAAGAGTCGCCACCGACTTTTATTTTATCCATAAGGAAAGGACATAAAAGAACAGGAAAGACCTATTTTAAAAGATTCGAGTTCGGGGGGTAGGTTATATAAAGGGAAGGTGTTATCACCCTTTATATCCATGGTTATCCATGGGCTCTTAGTTACTTAGCTCACTTAAATTGTTTTTGAAGAGTGTAGTGTGTGATTAGAAATTTTTCTAAGTACTTTGTAATGATCCTCGTATGGATGTATACAAAGCCTTGTTTTGAAAAATGTTTAAGAAAGTATTGTGAGGTGTGAAAAGTATTTTGAAATGTGAGCAAGCAACTAAGAGATACCTACCCTAGATTAAGTCTTTCATGTTCTCGTATGTTCTTTCAATGGTAAGACTATCCCTATTATTAAGGAATAGGTAGTCATTACCTTGGATGTGTTTAAGGGACGGGTGTAGGGTCATCGTATGGTCAATGAAGGCAACTTAAGGGGTGTCTTTAGCAATTCGTAGGGACTATCATCATTTATTCAAAGGGACAAGATCATTATTCCGTAGGCAACCTCGAAGGGACTTGATCTTTTAAACTGAAGGGACTTGATGATTTATACTTGAAGGGACTTTGCTTTTTAGACACCCCTTATTCGAGGGACTTGACCATTTTAAATTAGGCAACCTAGAGGAATACCCTAGGAAGTGCAGACGGCGATCAAAGATCGACTTACGTGTGTGAATGTTTTATTTCAAATATTTAATCTTTTTAAATTATCTAAATTAATTTTAATTACAAGTATGTTTTCACACCCTATTTACTAACCACACAGTAAATATTTACAAAGAAAATAAAGACGGAAAAATAAATCTATAAGCTATTACAAGGCTTTGGCAGATTCATAATAGTAGGATAAAAATAAATTATAAAACAAGAATAACAGATATAATAAAATAATAAATAAACAATAATAATAATAATGAAGCAAAAATAATAAAGCAATAATAACAATAAAGCAATAATAATAAAGTAATTATAATAATAATAAAGTTAAAATAAATTAAAGAAATAACAATTAAACATTTAATTAAAAAGAAAAAGTTTAGGTTAGACAAGTTAGCTTTTTTAGAAGTTATTAGAATTAATGGAAAAAAAAGGGAATTAAGCTTAGAGAAAAACAATTAAAGATTATTGAGAAAACTTTTAATTATTTACACTATATGATTATTACTATTATGATAAAATACTATTAATATATAAAATATTATTGACAAAATGTTATTGAGAAATTTTTAGAAAAACAAAATTAATTTAATATATACAAAATAATAAAAAGGTTAGTATTTACCAAATAAAGATTTATTGTTATAAATAAGTAATAAAATAAGTTTATAAAAATAATTAGCATTTATCTACAAAAATATAAAGATTATAGAAAAATATTAAATAATTAATTTAGTAGGTTTTCACGCCCTACATTACTAAACCACGCAATTAATATAGGATAAATGGCAGGAATTTAAATGACAGAAAAATAAAATGGCAGAAAATAAAATCCTAACTATTACAACGCTTTGGGGCAATTACATAATAAAGATGGCGAAAAATAAAACTGAAAACATTACAAGTTAAAACTTAAAATATTACAAGGGCGGAACAATTACAGTGTATGAATAACATAAACATGAGCAAAAATAAGAAATAATAATATGTTTGTTAAGGTTTGAGAAAATGTTTATGGTTTAGAGGAAATAACACGGTTAAAGTTTTAGGTTTGAAATTTAGAGTTTGTGGAGAAATTGTCAAGGTTTAGAAAAAAATCAAGGTAGTTAGTTATCTGTGCAGATCTAAATATATAACATAAAAAAAATATGAACAAAAAAAAAGGACAACAATGCAAAAATTGTGATCATCGCAATGGGATCGGATCAACACAGGTGTCACGCCTTATACACACAAATGTGAGAACAGCGTATTGACACGATCCGATCCGAATAAAATTATAAAAAATTAGAATAAAAAATAAATTATTTAACAAAAGTTAGATTATATATATATATATATATATATATATATATATATATATATATATATATATATATATATATATATATGTATGTATGACAAAACGTTTATATATATGATAAAAATTGCAAGTGGTGAGGTGATTTAATTTAAATTGTCTTCACATAATATTTTTAATTTCTATAAGACTAAGGAAATTATAGTATTATTAGAAACAAAAATGACATGATTAAAAGGCATGAGGTACACCTAACATAAATTGCTTGCTGAGAATAGAAATATAGGTCTTAGCTAAATCGAATAATCTCAACCTTTCCACTGCAGAAATCAAATCGTAGCCAACTATACATACACTAGAAAGAGAACATTAAGCTAAAAACCTATGCTTCATAGTGGATACCTGAAAATAACACGTATATAATATCAAAAATCAAATGCAATATAGATATAATAGGAGCGCCGCTTGCTCTTTCCTCCAGAACTTTCTTCTTTCGTTTTTTTTGTCCTCTTGCAACAACAAACACATTATGCTTATATAGGATTAAATTAGGGTTAGTATAATGGGCCTAAATATTTATTTTGGAACCCAATAAAATATTAATATAATAATTAAATAAAGTTTAAATAAAAATAGTTAAAATTAAAATAAAAACTAATTAACCTATTATTTTATTCTAGACCCAATATAAAAATAAATAGACTCAAAAATAAATAAAAGTCGGGCACCAAAATGCTCAAAAAAATAAAATGAACACGTCAAAATAATCAGCGCAAAATAAATGACTCGGAAAAATATAGCGTTTGGTCGGATTTTGAAATAAAAATTATGACCATTTAAACTGCTCAGACTAATCAGTACACAACCAAAAATAGCCGTAAAAATACTTTTAGTATGTCAAATTAAACCACGTGAACCGCATATTAATGTTACCGACGTTTGTAAACTTAAACTTGACATTTTTCAGTTTTATGATTTTAGGCACAGTTAAAAAATTAATTTGACCAGTCTGTCTGCAAATTCCGAGAAATTATTTCGGATAATATTAAGACGAAATACATGATATGCTATGAAGATGATGCAAATGAATGTGAAACAAAAAGTCGGTTAGAGTTAAAATAGAGGGCAAATTTTGGGGTACAACAGTTGCCCCTGTTCAATTTTCTGAAACCTGAGGAGTTAGATTGGTACGTGTGCCATTCGTGACTTGGAAGGTTGAAGGGGATTGAACATAAAAGCCCAAAAATTTGCACTCGCCGGTGTGTAAAGTAACACTGTTGATTGGTTGTATATGCTTGAATGTACTCAGAGGAACTAGAGATGGACTTATAGATGACATCCATAATATCAAAAGGTGATAGTATCAATAGGTTGTCACTGGATATCAGTACTAGGTCTTCGTATAAGTCGTCTCTGAATCATTCCTGTAACATGGTTTGAGTTGAATGTCAGCACTAGATCTTCGTATAGATCGTCTCTGCATTATCTCTGGGGGAAAAGAATATCCTTCATTAGGTGTCAGTACTTAGATCTTCGTGTAGATCGGCTCTAAACCATCTTTAGGAACATACTTTAATTTTAAGCATCAGAATCAAATCTTCGTGGCGATCTTTTCTGAATTGCTTTTGGTAATATCTTGGGCTAAGTACAAGATCTTCGTATAGATCATTTATGTACCATCCCACAGATATAATGTTGCATAGACCATTAGAAATAAATCTTCATAACGACTATCTCTTCTGGGAATATCCCGGATTAAGTAATAGATCTTCGTATAGATCATTTACATACCTTCCCAAGGATGAAAAGAAATATCAGGATTACATCTTCGTGGCGATTATCCCTGAACTTCTTATGAAAGAATCTCTTGGATTAAGTGTTAGATCTTCGTATAGATCATTTACACACTATCCCAAAGATAGTTGACCATCAGAAATAAATCTTCGTAACGATTATCTCCTCTGGAAATATCCTGGATTAAGCACTAGATCTTCGTATAGATCATTTACGTACCCTTCCAAGGACAACTTGAGCATTAGGATTAAATCTTCGTGGCGATTACTCCTGAATTTCTTCTGAAAGAATATCTTGGATTAAGTGCTAGATCTTTGTATAGATCATTTACACACTATCCCAAAGATAGTTGACCATCAGAAATAAATCTTCGTAACGATTATCTCCTCTGGAAATATCCTGTATTAAGTACTAGATCTTCGTATAGACCATTTATGTGCCCTTCCAAGGACAACTTGAGCATCAGGATGAAATCTTCATGGCGATTACTCCTGAATTGCTTCTGATAATATCCTGGATTGAACACTAGGTCTTCGTATATACCATTTATGTGCCATCTCAAGGACAACTTGTATTGATCATCAGAAATGAATCTTCGTAACGATTATCTCTGAATTGTTTGATAGTGTTTATCTGCCTGCAACTATCCTGAAAAGAAAAAGTTAGTTTATGCAAGATTATTTGATGTATACATGTATAGCATGATGCTCTTATGTAATAATGTCATATGGGTTATGGATGCGTATGCCATGATATAATGTAAATGATGTATGTATGAATCATGTAGCCTGAAGTGTCTGGGTATCTCTGTATAACAACTGCTGGCTGGGGAAGATAAATCCCGGTTTGTTGCTGAGGAACATGAGGACTTTGTTCCCGTCTTGTTTAATAATATGGTACTTAAAAGCTCTCGTCTTTGTTCGTCGTAATTCTTATTGAAGGAATAAGTTCCTGAATATCCTGACTGAGGATAAAAGATATGGACATAGATTCGGGAGACTTAATTCTCCGGAGGATATGGAACTGCTTGAAGACTTCGTCGAGTGGGAAGTATAAGATATTACTTGAATAGTTCTGTATGGATGTAAAGATTACCCCGTGGGGATGAACCGGCGAAGCTTCATTGAATTCCTACCCTCGTTCGTCCTAAGTAAATACTATTACTGCATTTTATGCATTTCTGGTAAACATCAATCATATTCAAAAGCATACACACATTCAAATATAACCAATGGACGTTTTCGCTTAAGTAAAAGGGGAAAAGTAATCCTGAATAAAGAGGGAAAAGTAAAACTGAACTCGAAAACAGAATTGTTTCAACCTTGAGAGTGTATAACCAATTAGATTTAGAGCTCCTGAGATTCTTAACTTTCCTGAATACCTTCCCAGAAATCCTCATAGCTGGATCTGAAGACATGATACTGACACCATCTGATACTACTGGCATAGACAATTAATTTCCACAATGGCTTCTGCTGAGAATCCAATGTCAAGGTAATACAATGAGATGAACGTGTCTTCAAATTGTGATGGACCATATACGCTCCGAGTATTAGATTTGAAAAGAGAGCATTGCCCCTTGGTTGAGGATGAATTGTCCCATAATGGAAGTATCTGGATGTAGTTACCTCAAGAGAAATAGGCAGAATGCCCCACAATAATATGCCCCTGACATCATGAACTTTGTAATGTTACCCTTGGTAATTCAAATAGATGAGGAGAGTTGCCCCTGGCTACTTAAACATAGTTGAATCCTGTCCTTATTGCCCCAAATGAGTTAGGCAGTATCATGGCATGCCCCCTTGATTGGGAGATAATGACTATGCCCCTTTGTATACATGGACTTTGATCCAGGAAGCAACTTTGTTTATCGGAAGGACTTTCGTTTATTGAACATTCATCCTGTAATTTTCTCTATTTATCAAACACTCAGGTATATGTAAACAAATATATTAAAAAATGCAATGCTTATGTCTGTCTTGAAGTTTTGAGAAAGAGTTATTTTAGTAAAACAATGTTTATAAAAACTGTGATATTAACTCAAGATTTATAATAAGCCCTAAAGGAGTCAGGATACCTTTTTGTGACAATATGCTTTCAAACTAACCATGCTTCAGTTAGGACTTTTTAAAGGGTTATAACGTGGCCTGGTTCATGGTTTTAAGAAACAAAGGATAAAGACTCAAATTTATTTGTACCCAACCCATTCTTCGTGATGTTCTTCAGTCCTATGTTCGGTTAACTTATGCATTGAGGTTCCAAAGTAGTTTGGAATTGTAACACTGACATTTGTGATGATTCAGGAATAAAAAAATTTATTTGAAAATTCAGTCATCTTTCTTTATTTAGGATCTATAGTGACCTCCTTTTTTCTTTTGACTTTGTTATCCCTTCTTTTTGCATGAACTGTTTATTTCAAGGTTACAGTCAGCGGGATGTCTTAATTTTTTACTAAGTCTCCTTCATAGGTTTTGACTTAGTGAGATTTTCTTTTGCTAGATATTGACTTGCAGACTTTAGTGATTACAGGGAAACATCATTATTTGTGTACAACACAAACAATTGGCATAGTTAAGTTAACCGAGTAACTACCCTGCCCCAGGTTATGAATAAAGGTTTTAATTTGCGTGAGAATGAAAACTCCTATTTCATAGGCTCAAAAGGGTTGACTAGGGATTAACTTCCTTATATCTCCACTGTTTAGGAATTGAAACAATGTTTGTACATCGTCAGCATAGTCTGTTCAAAAGCATACTGCATAAGATTATGGTATTGTTTTCGTCATCCTCCCTCTACAGGCTTATAGCTTTATCAGGAGTTAATTATCACAAAGTATAAATATGAAGTATAGTTCAAAATATAGTGAAAAGAATGGATTAATTCAAGACAAACATATGCAATGCATTAATGAAAAAAAAAGTTTAACATAATAATAAGTGTTTAAACAAAATAAAAGAAATTACAAATGAAAGTTCAAATGTTGTCCCATCTAGTTGGCTGAATGTCTTCAATTGCAATCTGTGAACTTTCAGGAGCAGTGTATTTCACTATGAAATCAAATTTGCCACTTGGATGTCCCAAGGTGCCCCATATCTCAACAGGAATAGGTAGGCTTTCTTTCTTGCTACTTTGGGCAACTTGTCTTGCAGCTTCGATGTTTGATGGACGATAGTAGAATTCAATTTGGCCTTCTGGCGTAACCTCGAGGATTCCTTCGTTAATCAGGTCTTGAATCTTTTCCTTCAATGTCCAACAACTATTAGTATCATGTCCGGGACAGTTAGAGTGATATCCACACCTTGCCTTGGGATTATAGCGAGGATAGGAAGTATTAGGATTTTGAGGAGGATTAGCTTCATCTCCAACAAGCATTACAGAACTTGTGACATTGGAGTGCTGAATTTGGTAAACTTTCTTCTACATTCCTTGTGTTGAGGTGGATTAACCTTACCAGGTCTTTTTTCTTCAACTGAAGAACAATCAGTGGAAACCTTTCTCTTACCTTCTTTTATCCTCATCTTCCTTTCAACCAAGTCAGCTTGTTTTAACGGATATTGACTGGCGATTAGATTCCTGGCTCCATTACTTTGAAGTATGTGGACTAAGGTTCTTAACTCTTCTTGACCCTGAGCTAAACTTTGAATAAGAGCCACCTGGCCATTCATCTGGAACCTCATTTCTTCCATCTCAGCTTGCAATTGTTCCAACTGACCATTCTTGTTATCTTCAGTAATTTCAGAGAGAAGTGCTTTCAACTCTTCTTTCCCCTTGGACAAATTCATGATCACCTCTTGAAACTGAGTATTTTGAGCTTGAAGATCTTTGACAGATTGTTCGAGAGCCATTTCTGCTGAAATAAACAGCGAGAAGATGAGAAACCTGTGATGCAATGATATGGTATGTATATGCATATGCAATGTTTTCAAGGACGCAGAATTTAAATTTGTGTAAACAACCAGAAATGAAACTTTTATTAGTAAGCAATAAACTTGTTTGCCTCTTGGGCTTACAATAAAATGAAATAAATACAAAGATGGGATTTTAAGTCTCCCATGGACATTTCCTCTTTGTATGGAGGTATGTGTTGAGATTTCTCTCTTCGTGAAGTTGTCTTGTCAGCTCCAGGATTCTTTCTTGACTAGCTTTGAAATGAGTCTAAAAAATATCCATTTGTTCCTTCAACTGGATTCAGGACCTCTGCAACTCTTCCATGTCAGTGGGCATGTCTGGATGAAGGATGATATAAGGAGTATCTCCTTCAGCAACAGGCTCCATGGTAACTGGCAGGATAGCAGGATATGGCATCATAAGAGTCTGAGCACGTGCTCGTACCCATTTGAGATAAGGGTCCATAGGAATGGAGTACTTTGGTTCCAGAGTCTTGCTGTCAACCTTGTTCACTTTACCCCAAGCTCGTATGAACCTTTGACGGTAACCTTGCAGATCGTTGTCGTAGTCGAACACAATACCCTGAATAAGCATGTCATGAGGACCATTACTCCGAGCATAACCAAACTGGCGTAAAGCTAAAGAAGGGTTGTAAGTAATGCCCCCTCTTATGCCAAGGAGTGGCACATTAGGGAACTCCCCACAACGGTCAATGATAGTAACATTCTTCATGGATCGAGAGCACCAATGAATGTCTGAATGAGAAAGTGACATGATCCTCTTATACCACCTTAACCCTTGTTCATTCTTCATCACTGATTGAGGAAGGTGAGAAATAAACCACCTAGACAATAAAGGTATGCAACACATCAGAGTTCCTCTCGCTTTTGTAGTACGAGTGTGAAGAGAATGTAAGATGTCTCCAAGTAGGGTAGGCACTGGATTATGAGTCATAAATATGTTAATGACGTGTACGTCTATGAACTGGTCTGGATTAGGGAACAACACTAAGCCATAAATCAATAGGGCTGGGATCTCCTCAAAAGAATCATAGCTCATAGCATTCAAGAACACTTGAGCTTTATCCATCAATACCTTAGCAAGAATAACCTTAACTCCGCTTCTAGTTTCTAGGACAATGTCTGATTTCTTCAAATGTAGGGCTGCAACAATGACTTCAGGTTTAGGCTCCTTCTCTAAGCCTGTGAAGGGTCTCTGATCAAGGATAGGTATACCCAGTAGTTTGGAGAACTCCTCCATTGTAGGAATCAACTGATAATCGGGGAATGTGAAACAATGATGTTTAGGGTCAAAGAACTGAAACAGGACACTCATCATGTCTTCATCAAATCCTGAAGTAACCAAGTTAAGTAGGTAACCATGCTTCTTGATGAACTGGGATCTTTCATAAACTTGAGAGATTAATTCCTTAAGCTTAGGAGGTATCCCTACAAAGTTGATCCGGATAGTATTCCGACGAGTAGAAGCCATGACCTGCAACAAAGAACAAAGATAAATCCTTTGGTCCTTGAAATGGTTAGTGAAAATGCTATGTTTATGATGCATGATGTTATGCTCAATCACAAACATGTGGCACACACAAACAAGTCACACCATAGCCCTGGGTTTAGAGGCTTGTATGAGTTTTAAAGGTAAGTACCTTCCCCTGAATTTAGTTGGTTCATCCTGTCCTACAAAAGTAACCGGGTTCTAAGGGATCTCAATATCACTGATCCTTCCCAAGGGTGGTTGTTCAGTAGGCAACTTACTTGCCAACCAAAACCCTCCAAGTTTAGGATCTCAATGAGCGTAGTATCGAGTATCAACCGACTTTAGACTTCTCCAAAGCCGGCTATCTCACTACTTTCTAAAGGCCAAGATGGGATAACTAGGGTTCTAAAAGTCAGTTAGTGTATTGACAACATATGGCAGCCCCATATTATCCTTAACTTACTTAAGGAACATAAGCACCAACCAAGAAGTCACACTAACTATGGCCACCAGATCAACCATATCGATATACGCCGTACAGTTTCCTTGGTCTATTGCCATTTAACTAGGGTACACTAGATCCGGGTTAGGATCTATCACACAAAAAGCCCAACAAGTAATATAAAGCAAACAAAGTAAACAATTTAAGTGATCTAATTCCTAAGGGTACCCCTCTTTTACTTAGTAACTCCCCAGCAGAGTCGCCAATTCTGTAACACGGTGGGAGAACTGACTTTCTATAAATGTTGCGGATAACAAGAGTCGCCACCAACTTTTATTTTATCCATAAGGAAAGGACATAAAAGAACAGGAAATACCTATTTTAAAAGACTTGAGTTCGGGGGTAGGTTATATAAAGGGAAGGTGTTAGCACCCTTTATATCCATGGTTATCCATGGGCTCTTAGTTACTTAGCTCACTTAAATTGTTTTTGAAGAGTGTAGTGTGTGATTAGAAATTTTCTAAGTACTTGGTAATGATCCTCGTATGGATGTATACAAAGCCTTGTTTTGAAAAATGTTTAAGAAAGTATTGTGAGGTGTGAAAAGTATTTTGAAATGTGAGCAAGCAACTAAGAGATACCTACCCTAGATTAAGTCTTTCATGTTCTCGTATGTTCTTTCAATGGTAAGACTATCCCTATTATTAAGGAATAGGTAGTCATTACCTTGGATGTGTTTAAGGGACGGGCGTAGGGTCATTGTATGGTCAATGAAGGCAACTTAAGGGGTGTCTTTAGCAATTCGTAGGGACTATCATCATTTATTCGAAGGGACAAGATCATTATTCCGTAGGCAACCTCGAAGGGACTTGATCTTTTAAACTGAAGGGACTTGATGATTTATACTTGAAGGGACTTTGCTTTTTAGACACCCCTTATTCGAGGGACTTGACCATTTTAAATTAGGCAACCAAGAGGAATACCCTAGGAAGTGCAGACGGCAATCAAAGATCGACTTACGTGTGTGAATGTTTTATTTCAAATATTAAATCTTTTTAAATTATCTAAATTAATTTTAATTACAAGTATGTTTTCACACCCTATTTACTAACCACACATTAAATATTTACAAAGAAAATAAAGATGGAAAAATAAATCTATAAGCTATTACAAGGCTTTGGCAGATACATAATAGTAGGATAAAAATAAATTATAAAACAAGAATAACAGATATAATAAAATAATAAAAAAGCAATAATAATAATAATGAAGCAAAAATAATAAAGCAATAATAACAATAAAGCAATAATAATAAAGTAATTATAATAATAATAAAGTTAAAATAAATTAAAGAAATAACAATTAAACATTTAATTAAAAAGAAAAAGTTTAGGTTAGACAAGTTAGCTTTTTTAGAAGTTATTAGAATTAATGAAAAAAAGGGAATTAAGTTTAGAGAAAAACAATTAAAGATTATTGAGAAAACTTTTAATTATTTACACTATATGATTATTACTATTATGATAAAATACTATTAATATATAAAATATTATTGACAAAATGTTATTGAGAATTTTTTAGAAAAAAAAAATTAATTTAATATGTACAAAATAATAAAAGAGTTAGTATTTACCAAATAAAGATTTATTGTTATAAATAAGTAATAAAATAAGTTTATAAAAATAATTAGCATTTATCTACAAAAATATAAAGATTATAGAAAAATATTAAATAATTAATTTAGTAGGTTTTCACGCCCTACTTTACTAAACACACAGTTAATATAGGATCAATGGCAGGAATTTAAATGGTAGAAAAATAAAATGGCAGAAAATAAATGTCAGAAAAATAAATGGCAGAAAAATAAAATGGCAGAAAATAAAATCCTAACTATTAGAACGCTTTGGGGCAATTACATAATAAAGATGGCGAAAAATAAAACTGAAAACATTACAAGTTAAAACTTAAAATATTACAAGGGCGAAACAATTACAATGTATGAATAACATAAACATGAGCAAAAATAAGAAATAATAATATGTTTGTTAAGGTTTGAGAAAAAGTTTATGGTTTAGAGGAAATAACACGGTTAAAGTTTTAGGTTTGAAATTTAGAGTTTGTGGCGAAATTGTCAAGGATTAGAAAAAAATCAAGGTAGTTAGTTATCTGTGCAGATCTAAATATATAACATAAAAATATATGAACAAAAAAAAAGGACAACGACGTTGCTAACACAAAAATTGCGATCATCGCAATTGGATCGGATCAACACAAGTGTCACGCCTTATACACACAAATGTGAGAACAGCGTATCGACATGATCCGATCCGAATAAAATTATAAAAAATTAGAATAAAAAATAAATTATTTAACAAAAGTTAGATTATATATATATATATATATATATATATATATATATATATATATATATATATATATATATATATATATATATATATATATATATCTATATATGACAAAACGTTTATATATATGATAAAAATTGCAAGTGGTGAGGTGATTTAATTTAAATTGTCTTCACATAATATTTTTAATTTCTATAAGACTAAGGAAATTATAGTATTATTAGAAACAAAAATGACATGATTAAAAGGCATGAGGTACACCTAACATAAATTGCTTGCTGAGAATAGAAATATAGGTCTTAGCTTAATCGAATAATCTCAACCTTTCCACTGCAGAAATCAAATCGTAGCCAACTATACATACACTAGAAAGAGAACATTACGCTAAAAACATATGCTTCATAGTGGATACCTGAAAATAACACGTATATAATATCAAAAATCAAATGCAATATAGATATAATAGGAGCGCCGCTTGCTCTTTCCTCCAGAACTTTTTTCTTTTGTTTTTTTTTGTCCTCTTGCAACAACACACACATTATGCTTATATATGATTAAATTAGGGTTAGTATAATGGGCCTAAATATTTATTTTGGAATCCAATAAAATATTAATATAATAATTAAATAAAGTTTAAATAAAAATAGTTAAAATTAAAATAAAAACTAATTAACCTATTTATTTATTCTAGACCCAATATAAAAATAAATAGACTCAAAAAAAAATAAAAGTCGGGCACCAAAATGCTCAAAAAAATAAAATGAACACGTCAAAATAATCAGCGCAAAATAAATGACTCGGAAAAATATAGCGTTTGGTCGGATTTTGAAATAAAAATTATGACCGTTTAAACTGCTCAGACTAATCAGTACACAACCAAAAATAGCAGTAAAAATACTTTTAGTATGTCAAATTAAACCACGTGAACCGCAGATTAATGTTACCGACGTTTGTAAACTTAAACTTGACATTTTTCATTTTTTATGATTTTAGGCACAGTTAAAAAATTAATTTGACCAGTCTGTCTGCAAATTTCGAGAAATTATTTCGGCTAATATTAAGACGAAATACATGTTATGCTATGAAGATGATGCAAATGAATGCGAAACAAAAAGTCGGTTAGAGTTAAAATAGAGGGCAAATTTTGGGGAACAACAATTCCATTTTGGAGTGATATAAGAAGTACATACTTCATAGAATGAGACTTGAATACACTCTCTTATACAAACTCAAATAAAAAGCTTCTAAAAAGCTCCAAACCAACAATAATCGTCTTCTCTGCGGGAATTCTCTTCTCATCTCCTTCACTCTTAACGAAAGAACTCGCTTTGACTTGTTTATTGCAAAATGGTAAACGCACGCGTTCCAGACGAGCTTGCAACACCTGAGCATAGGCATCATCAGTTCAATAAAAAAACAAACAAACAAATTTCATCCCTAGTTAAGGGAACTACGTCAACTCTGATTCTCATTCCCGATGAGATACATAGGCAGTGGGGTATGTAGCACCCCAAAATTTTCCCTCTCATTTTCATATCATATATTATATCATATAGTATACATACTGTAACACGGTGGGAGAATTGACTTGGGCGTTTTTGTTTCCAAAAACTATGTTGCGGATAGCAAAAGTCGCCACCGACTTTTATTTTATCCAATAAAGAAAAGGAATAAAAGAACATGAAAGACCTTTAAGAAGATTGAGTCCGGGGGGTAAGTTATAAAAGGGAAGGTGTTAGCACCCTTTGTATCCATGGTTATCCATGGGCTCTTAACTACTTAGCTGACTTTACTTTTGTTTGAAAAAGAGTGTAGTGTGTGTTTAGAAAATATTTTCATAAGTCTTTAACTTTGCAATGATCCTCGTATGGATGTATACAAAGTGTTTAGTTTTAAAAATGTTTGAAAAGTGGGGTGTAAAAAGTGTTTTGAAAAGAAGTGAGCAAGTACTTAAGAACTACTTACCCTAAGTTTGTAAGGTCTTTCTTGTTATTTCTTTCTTTTAAGGGTAGGACTATCCTTACTATTAGTCAGTAAGTAGTTTTTACCTTGGATGTTTAAAGGGACAGACGTAGGGTCATCATATGGTCATAGAAGGCAACCTTGTAGGGGTATCTTAGTAATTCGAAGGGACTATCATCATTTTTTCGTAGGGTCATTGAGGGACGAGATCATTTGTTTGTAGGCAACTAAGGGACTATGATCTTTTATCTGAAGGGACTATGATGATTTTTCAATCGTGAGAAACTTTACTAAGACACCCCCGCGTTCGAGGGACTTGACCATATTTCGTAAGGCAACCAAGAGGGGAAACCCTAGGGGTGCAGATGGAAATCATATTACGATCGACATACATGTGTGAATATTAATTTCAGTTATTTATCTTGGAGATTAGTGGGCTAGATCCAATTACTCTTGCATACATTATTTCCACACCCTAGGCTTACTAACCATGCAGTTTATATTTTTGCAAACAATAAAAAGCGGAAAATAAAAGTACTAGACTATTACATCATGGGGAGGGGGTACATTTGTTTTTTAGGGGATTGCATAAAATAAAGTGCGGAAAATTAAAACCTAATTAACTATTACAAACCAGGAAGCAGTTACATAATAGGAAAAGCAAGAAAAATAAAGTTACATAAGATCGCACATCCTATACAATTTTTCTAAGAAATAATAAGAAGATTAATAGAGAAAATAAATTTAGGTTAAGAAAAAATAATCGTTTTTAGGGTTATGTAAAGAATTAGGGTTAGAAAAATCAGAATTAAAGTTAAAATCGATTAAACCCTAATTATTAAGTTAATTATAAATTAATTACAAAATTAATAAAAAAACCTAAAGACTAAACTTTTTTATGAAAATAAATTGAAAAATACTTAAGTTAATTAGAAAAAATTTGTTTATAAATTAAAATGGTTAGTTATAAAAAAAATTGTTTAATTAAAAAATTAACTTTGATTTTTAATTAATTAAAGAAAGAAATTAGAAAAAAGATAGAAAACAAAATAAAAAATAACCAAGAAAATCCTAAAAAAGAAAAGAGAGAGAGAGCTTGGGATCGAACCCAAGTCTCTAGCCTCAAACATGCATCCCTCAACCACTGTGCCACCTGCGTTTCTTGTGACAAATAACCAGATAAGATAATCAGTTTAAACGGATACAAAAAATCAACCAATTGCACACTGACACGCGCTTCGTCTTCAACCTTAGATGGCCCGACTTTGCTACGATTTTGCTACCATCTTCCTGCGATTTTGCTACGAATTTCTCGTAGCAAATAACCTGCGATTTTCAAACATCCACAAAAACGAATTCTAATGTGTCAAATTCATCTATTCTTACTAAATCCAGCCTTAGGAATTCAATGGTGCCATTGGTTTGGTCTAAAAGTGATTGGTTTGAGGGTTTCGATCAAGAAACATATTATGCCCTAACAATGATGTACTTGAATCCTGCATCAAAACTCAAGAATAAATGATCAAACAACATCAAGACTTGATCATGAACAATATTATTAAAGCAAAATACATTAAAACATTAACAATGAAGAGGTTTAAATTCAAGAAACATGGCTATGGCGGCATGCTCTCATGTACAAGGTTTTACGCGTGTTCCACCTCCAATGATGATTGATATGATCTCCTGAACACTCCTAGATGAAGATTGAATGGAAAGAGAGGCCCAAAACTTCTTGTGGAGTTTCCTTGAACTTTGCCCTAATATGCCTTTATTTTGAAAAAAATTCAAAGGTTTATGTCTCAAGATTTTTGTCCCTTTGGTGTATGGTCTGATTGTGTATATATAGCTGATGGAATTAGGTCAAACATTTTGAGCTTTTTGGATGGGTTTGAGGTTGCTTAAAGGTGAGAGAAGATGTTTCTAATTTGGTCAATATTTGAGATTAAATCATACTTGTTTGGTCTTGCACGAATTTGGACACTTACAATCATCATAAACATCAAATATTTGATCCCAAAATAGACCTAAGATCAAATATTTGATTTTTCAATATTTATCTTAATTAAAATTGAATTTAAATAAAATAAATCCAATATAATATAAAATAAATATAAAACATCAGATATTATGATCTATGGGTCGTGCATGATCTTATAATTGAGTTTGGGTTGGAAAAATATGGGCCCATTTGGAAGAAACTTGAGTTTTGGCCATTTTTGCTTCATACACCTCCTCAAAATTGCCCAACTTCAACAATGCATAACTCTCTCAATTTTTATTCTATATATGTGTTCTAGGACTTTTTATAAATATTAGAGTGTCCTATAACTACTCCTTTTGGTCCCATGTCCATTTGATCCTCCATTTTCATGTTATGAGCTTTTGAAAAAGTTGACTTTTTGTTGACTTTTAAAAGGACCTGTAATGTCTTGGCTCATATCTCTCAAATGAAGCATTTTAGGCCTTGGCTTGTGAGACACAGAGTTGTAGAGAATTAAATTTCCTTCAAAATGAGCTTTAGATGGGAAATTTAGGATGAAGCATGTGAAAGTTATGGCTGGTCAAAGTACAATTGACTTTTCCTACACAAAACCCTAATTTAGTAACTTTTGATTCTTGATGATTCTGAGGCTTCCTTGATGAATCATGATCAACACTTGATCAAATGATGAATTTCACCTCATAATCTTGATGTCGACCAAAAATCTTGAAGTTTGACTTTATGTTGACCACAGTTGACTTTTTGACCAAGTTAACTAATTTTTGATCATCTGAGCATCCGACTGACCAAACTTGTGGGGAAAGTCTTGAAACTTGACATGAGTATTTTTTGAAGTATGGGGGATGTCATGAAGTCCATTTGTGTATTTGGAAGTCCACTTTGCCTTGAAAAATTCAAAACCCTGGTTTAAGATCCATTGCTTAGGAGGAGGCTTTGTTTGATGAAACCTTGAATTCTTTTGAGCAATTGTGAATCTTGTGACCAGTAGGAGACCTCTTGAGGTATATTGTCTTGAAGATATGAGGCAAAATTTTGGGGTACAACAGCTTCCCCTGTTCAATTTTCTGAAATCTGAGGAGTTAGATTGGCATGTACGCCATTCGTGACCTGGAGGTGGAAGATGATTGAACACTTAAGCCCAAAAATTTGCACTCGCTGGTGCACAAAGTAATATTATTGGTTGATTGTATTACTTGAATAGGCTTAAAGATGCCATTCGGAGTATCTGGAGACGGGCTTATAGATGCCATCCAAAGTGTCTGTTGATAAGAGTATCATAATGTGTCTACGTTTGACTTTTCTGAATGTTGTTACTGCACTAAGTATCATAATTATATCTTCGTCTCGACCATATCTAAATTGTCTCTGTAACATATCTGAACTAATTATTAGCACTAGATCTTCGTTTAGATCGTCTCTGAATTGTCTCTGGGGGAAAAAGATACTTTGGACTAAGTATCAGCACTAGATCTTCATCTTGATCGTCTCTGAACTGTCTCTGGGAAAATATCTTGAGTTAAGTATTAGAAATAAATCTTTGTTTTGATTATCTCTGAAATGCTTCTGGAAAGTATTATGCACTAAGTATTAGCACTAGATCTTCGTTTAGATCGTCTCTGAACTGTCTTAAGGATAATTTCTTGAATTAAGCATCAGAATTAAATCTTCGTTTCGATTATCTCTGAATTGCTTCTGGACAATATCCTGCACTAAGTATCAACACTAGATCTTCGTTTAGATCGTCTCTGAACTGTGTCTAGGAAAATATCTTGAATTAAGCATCAGAACTAAATCTTCGTTTAGATTATCTCTGAATTGCTTCTGGATAATATCCTGCACTAAGTATCAGCACTAGATATTTGTTTAGATCGTCTCTGAATTTTCTCTAGGAAAATATCTTGAATTAAGCATCAGAACTAAATCTTCGTTTAGATTATCTCTGAATTGCTTCTAGACAATATCCTGCACTAAGTATCAACACTAGATATTCATTTAGATCGTCTCTGAACTGTCTCTAGGAGTTGATTTGTTTATTTGACTGCAACTATCCTGAAAAGGAAAGGTTAGTTTTATGCAAGATTATTTGATGTATGCATGCATGGCATGACGTTCTTAATGTAAATGAGAATGTCGTATGCGTTATGGATATGAATGGCATGATATGATGTAAATGATGTATGTCTGAATTATGTAGTTGAAGCCCATTAGTAGCTTCGTGTAACAACTTCTGGCTGGGGAAAATAAATCCCGATTTGTTGTTGAGGAGTATGAAGACATCGTTCCCGTCTTGTTTCTGAATATTGTACTTAGGACCTTTCGATTTCCGTTCGTCGTACTTTTTATTGAAAGATTAAATTCCTAAATACCCTGACTAGGGATAAAAGAGACAGACATTCCTTTGAGAGACTTATCCGGCCAAGTGTCAATTCTTCGGAGGATATCAGGCTTGAGAGAAATCTGTATGACACTTTGTAGAGCTGGAAGTACAAGAGACTACTTGGAATACTTCGCTAAAATAAATCCGTAACGATCACTCTATGAGGATGAATCTGTGAAGATCTGTTAGATATGAACTTTGTTGGGGATTCCTACCTCTGAGAGTCCTTAGTAGATGTTGTTATTGTAATTTTATGCATTTTGGTAAACATCAACCATATTCAAAAGCATACATTCATTCAAAATAATCAATGGCTTCAGAATATCTGATATTCTTGACTTCCCCGAGTAATTTTCTAGGAATTATCATGACTGAATCTGAAGACATGATACAACACCGTCTGATACTATTGGCACAAACAATTAATTTCCACAATGGCTTCTACTGAAAATCCAGTATCAAGGAAATGTAATTAGAGGAATGTGTTTTCAGACTGCGGTGGATCGTGTACACCCTGAGGCTAGTTCTTCTGGAGTGAGGAAGCCTTTTACCAGTGGCCAAAGAAGAAAGGAGGGAGAAACAAATGATGTATATATGGTTCGGGGAAGAGATCATTCTCAAACTTATCACTAAACAACTGCAGTAACCATTCCCACACCATCTGTTTAGCAACAACAACCACAACAGCAAGCTTAGCAACAACAGACACAAAGGTCGTATCAACAAAGGACCAGAATGAGGGACTGTAACATTGAACCGCTTCCTATGACATATGCTGCAATATTACCACAATTGTTCAAATTGAACTTGGTCGAACTTCGCATTATGGTACCTCCAGCTATTTTTCCACAAGGTTATGACGCCAATGCCCGGTGTGAGTTCCACTCAGGAGCTCATGGGCATACTATTGAGAAGTGTAGGGCATTTAAACACAAGGTTTAGGACCTAATTGACTCCAAGGAGATTAATTTCCCCCCTCCTACAAATGTGACAAACAATACCATGTTGAATCATGGAGGAGCGAGTGTGCATGCTATTGGGGATGACAGAGAACTGAACTTGGTAACTAATATCAATCATGTGAAAACTCTGTTACTGAAAGTAAAAGCTCATCTGTTGAAGGGATGAGTGTTCTCAGGCTGTAACAAGATTTGTTTAGATTGCTCAATAAGAAGGATGGTTGTGATAAATTGAAGGATGGTTTGCAGAGGTTGATAGATGAAGGTTGTTTGCAATTCGATAGTATTGTAAACATAAACGATGAAGTGTCGACAATGACCATATATTATACTCCGACTGAAATTCAAGTGCCCGTAAGGGCGGCTTTTGTTACTATTAATGTGTCAGATAGGCCCAATTCTGTTACCATCATGGTACCAGGACCAATCCCATTCGTGTCAAAGAAATCCATTCCATGTCATATGGGGTCTATGTGTATTGTCAGGGGAAGAAGGAGGATGTCACACCCCAAATTTTACCCCTAACTGTTCGCATCATACATTCAACGCATTTAGCAGTTGATTCCGGTTTTTTATTTTTATTTTTATTTTTATTTTTCTGTTACTTCTAACTCATGCTCAGGTTATTTATAAGTTTAATTAATTTTATTTTTTTTTATTTCTTTTCACTTCCAAGATTTTTTTTCTTTTTTATATTTAATTTCTATTTCATATTTCTAACTTTTCTAATTTATTCTCATGTTTTAATTTTAATTTTAATTTTCTTTTCTATTTCTATTTTTTTTTTAAAATTTCCTTTTTCTTAATTCATGCTTAAACTTTAAATTTCTATTTTTACAAATATTTTCTTGTTTCAATGTCTATTTTTCTTGTTTCTAAATTTAATTTTAATTTCCTTTTTCTTTTTTTAATTCAATTGTATCATAGGTTTAAGCCCAATTTAATTTTCAAGTTCAAATTTATTTTCATATATTTTCATTCAATTCCAAGTCCATTTTAAAATTTCTAAGTCATGTTCCATCCCATTTTAGGCTCAAATTTCCAACTCATTTTCAAGTTTCTATTTCTTAATTTAATTTCAATTTCTAATTTATTTTTAGTTTACTCTAATTTAATTTCAATTTATAATTTATTTTTAATTTACTTTTCTTTAAGATTCCATTTCTAATTTAATCTCAATTTCCAATTTTATTTTTAATTCATTTTTTTTAAAAGTTCTATTTCTAATTCAATCTCAATTTATAATTTTAATTTTTTATTTATTATTCAAGTCTCTTATTTTATTTTTCTAAGTCCTATGTTATTTTCTATTCCACCAAATTCAAAATCCAATTCTATTCAAATTCAATTCCAAATGTCTTTCCAAATGCTAATTTTTCTTTTATTCAAGATTCATTTCAAGTATCTAATTTTATTCCAAATATTTGTTTATATTACAATTACAAAGAAAAATTGTACAAAAACTCAGCACAAAAGCACAAAATTTAGCAGGACCACAAGGCCATTCCAGCCTGCTCCATACAGCCCCTCAACAGCTCCATACAGCCCCAAAAACAACCTGCTACAGCCTCCCACTACTGCTGCAAAATCAGATTTGTTCCCTCTCTCAAAACACCCTTCACCTACAAGCAACAAGGACAATTTCAAATCAAAAAAACCATGAACCAAAACCATATAAACCACCACTGTTACATTAGAAACAACACAGAAAAAAAAATCAGCCCTCAACACTGCAAACAACCCCAAAAAATAACTCAAAATTCAGCCATAAAAACCAACTCAGAACAGCCCAAAATCACACAAAAAACAGTCCCAAAAAAACAGTTGCAACACACCACAAAACAGTCCTCAAAATACACCACAAGCAGCCACTAAATACACCATAAACAGCCACAAAACATACCAAGAACAGCCACAGAAAAATTCAGCAAGCATCCTCACAACAAAAACCCACAAAAAGGAGGAGAAAAGGGAGAAAACAAGAAAATTCAGAGGAATAGTAAGCTTACCGTTGTGGATTCATCACCCCGATAACTTTCGGGTCGGTATGGTTCTCTTTCCCTTCACCTCTTTTCAGCTTTTGTTCATAGATAATTTTCTTTTTTAGCTTCATTCAAATCTGCATATACAAAACAACTTCATATTAAAAAACTTAAAAAAAAACCTGACAAACCATCATAATAGAGAAGCTGTTGAAACCGTGAAGAAGAATAAGGAAAAACAATGTAATACCTTTCTGCAAACCTGATCTTAAACCAGCCTCATAAAATCTTTTCTAAAAAAAAAAGCTTTTCTCTTCAATACAACCTCAACTTCCACTGCCATCAACACAAACCTTCAAAGTAGAGAGAGTTTGTGAAACCTTCAACCCGAAACCAACCTGTTCCGATAGTGACCACATCAACTGTCTTCACCAAACAATAGAACCACCTGCACGAACACAGCGAGCCTCAGCACAAAAACACAGACAACACAAACATTTTTTCAGAAAAACCAAAAAATAAATCCATGAAAGCCAAACCAGAAACGTCACCTGAGAAATTGCAAAACCGAAACGATAACAACAGAGCGACATAAACCGGAAACACAGCCTTTGTTACACCGAACCTCACCCTGTCCATCTCACTGTTCTGGCTACCACCACTGAAAAAACTTACCAAAAAACCGGAACCAAAACTCATTCACGGGCCCTTTCCTTTTCATCCTCAAACCAAACATCAACTTGTTTTTTTTCATAGCACAGAAACCTAATACAAAAACACCTTCACACATACCTTCATATCCTTATCCCTACTCATTGAACCACTAACTACACCATTCACAAAACCAAAATAAATGAATCCGAGAACCAACCTTTGTCACCGATACCACAAACCATTCATTACTCAAACTAGCAGTCATTCCTTTAGACACCAAACTTACCCAAAGTCACAGCCTGAATCCGCAAGCTTCACCATGACATTACCGACACAAACCAAACAGTGAAATCGCGAAGGATTAAAACATGTAAGTCGCAAATCGCATCCGAAAGAAACCACCACAAAATTCCTGCATAAACCAGTCCACCATCGCAACAACCTGCCTCTCACCATCCATCAAACACCGCAAAACTCTCGTAACCGAAACTCACTGTCAACCTTCCATGAACACAACCCCTTCCGCCGCGACAAGCTCCAACTGTTTCTCAAACCAAAACACCAGCAATAAAACACAGTAAAGCACAAACCTTGGAAAAACAACCAACCACCAAAGCCGCCGGCAAATGAAATTAACCCGCAACCCTTGCTCATACCTCCGAATCAGAACGCAACCAAAAACCATTACTGAATCCGAACCGCGACCTCACAACAAGCCGTGACCACCTACTTCATCGCATAAACCCTTTCGTCAACCACCTTTTCCGTCAAACCACCGCGAGTCGAATCTGAAACCTCAAACAAACAGAACCACTCTCCACCGCTAAACCCCTTTTGAACCGTCCGCCGGAAACCAAGCCAACGAACCTTCATCCGCCTTCACAATCCCTTCAGGCCGCAGAAACCAGACCAATAACAACACGCAAACACCGACACAACCTCTGAACAGAAGAAATAGTGAAACCGTTGAACCCCACAAATGTCGCTGTTCGCAATTTCGGCCAACACCCATCTTTCAAACCGAAACTCAAAATCACCACCAAACCCTTAACCCTTCGTCACCCATCAACCACACCGCGATCGCCTTAAATCCGTCACCAAACCGTGAGACGCCTTGAACCGAACCAGTTGGGAGATTTGAGAGAGAGATAACACGATTGAGAGAAGGATTCATGGGCGGGATACCCGGAACTGCCGTCGCCGAAAGGGTGGGTTTCGATCCCTTTCGCTTTTGAAAAAGATTGAGTTCGTTTTATTTTAAGTTTGTTTTTCTGCTGAGTGCGTTTTCTTGTTGATAGTCTTGTAAATCTTTTTTCTGATTTTTTTTACTTGATAGGATAAATGGTTTTCATATGGTGGGCCTGGGATAGGCCCATAATGATTTCAGCACGCATACACTAGATCGAGTGTTTGTTTTTCTCCATCTTGTTTTTTTTAATTTATTTCTATTTTGTTTAGATTTTGTATAATATTTAATTTTCTGTTTTGAGTCTTGGATTTCATGTTGTTTTATTTAAATTTTAGATATTTGTTTTACCCTTTTATTAGGGCCGATGATATGACAAAAAGTCACGATAAATCGTTTCCGATTAATCGTGACCAATATGAGGCCATTCATTTATTTATTTTTTATTCTATTTATCTTATTCTATCTAATTTATTCTATTTCCATTTATTTCACTTTATTTATTTTTATTATTCATTTCTCGCACTTTTACACCATATTAATTTAATTTTCAAGATAATAAATCCTTGGTCCAACGCCAAGTGAACTTCACATACACTTCACTCACACACGTAAGTCGGTCGTTTCACGATCGCCATCTGCACAGTTCCTTACACTTCACAGCTTTTCAACTTAAGAAAATTGTCACACTGCGTTTGTTTTCCACCCCCGCATTCTCGATCCATATATCGAGTCATAGCCCGGTTACCAAGCCTTTTATCTTTGCATTTTCCATTATCCAATTTATTTTTTGCAAGTAGCAACCTATGCCTTAGACTTAGGAGCTTGCACCCTCATTTATTTATTTTCTTTATTTTTCGCATTTCAATCCAAAAGGGAAAGAACTCCTGCAGTTGACTCAATGTCATAGGAAGTTTAGCCATCCCTAGTTACCATTTTAACCTTAGCAATTAGGTCCCTCATCCTTAGGTCCTTAGTGTTTTATTTTTATAACTTTTTGTGACTTTGTTAAGTCACGTGAGTGTTTGCCATAACACTTACCTTCCCCCGCGAACCTTGAGCGTAACCAAGTGTTCGTTAATCCTTAGGAGAACTACGAGTGCTCTGATTCTATACCCGATACGTAGGCATCGATGCGATGTTGTGCGAGCACCATTAGAAATAAAACCTTAGGTTCCCATTATTTTAACAAGCTATAAATAACAAAAATACAAATACTAACAAGAGGTTCCCGTAGGATACTGCGGATGCTTAGGATGCTAACACCTTCCCTAGGTATAATCAACCCCCGAACCTAGTTTCTCCTCATTTAGGGTTTTTACGATCTTTTTTCCCTTTTCCCTTTGGATTAAATTAAAGTCGGTGGTGAACATAAATGTTTTGCGATTCAAGCTCACTTAATAGCTTGGTATCCGATTCTCACCGCAACAGAAAATGGCGACTTCACTGGGGACACTATTTTTGAGGGTTAAGCCCACCTTGTATATTTGTATATTTGTTGTTGTATTGCTTGTTATTATTTTGGATTTTTGTTGGGTGTTCCATGTGTGGTGAGATAAGTCCTAACCCGGACATGAGTGCAAAATAAGATAGGACGGTGGTATATTCAAGAAGGCTTGTAGGGAGTTGAGTCCCGACCAAGTTGACTTGAGACACCACCACTCAGCGGAGGCCTCCTCGGATGTAGTTTTGTTGATCGAGTTCAGTCGTGAAAACATTACTATGTTCGACCTGAGAGCCATTAATGCTGAGGACCGTAGAACATTTACCCCCACTTGGCCTTTTTAGGGATGTAGTGCGATGACTATGAGGTCTGCAAATCCGAAATAGTTGATACGCGATACTACACTCAGATGAGACTCTCTTGAGAATATTATTGATTACCAAGTTGAGTTGGGAAGTCGGTAATATCCGAAAGATGGGACAGTGATTCTGGGAACTTTTAGAACCCGTTGTACAGGTACAAAAAACTCATAGTACATACCTTTTGGGAGGGTTGAACCTTTGACCTCATGCAAGCTTTGAACCTAAGCCTTGTTTGTGTTTGTTGCATTCACGCATCATGAAGCATCATTTTTACCAATTTATTCAAGGAACTCAGGAACTCTATCTTTGCAAATATCATAGGTATCATCATGGATTTTGGAAGAAGAAAGACTGTCAAGTACACATTCAAAACTCCCAAACTCGAAGACCTAAGGAAATTAAGAGATTTGGTTTTGGATCAAGAAGCCTTCATGGAGAAGCATAGGAGACTTTTAGCCTTACTTAAGACTGAGTGGGACGGAAGGTTGCTCTCTGTGATGCTCCAGTTTTATGATCCTCTCTACCATTGTTTTACGTTCCCTGATTACCAACTGGCACCTACTTTGGAAGAGTATTCATTTCTGGTGGGATCACGTGTTAAGGATGAGTTTCCATTCCCCGTTCTAGAGAAGGACCCTGAAGAGGCGGAGATTGCAAAGGCGACATATTTGAGTGTTCCTGAGGTCAAGGCAAATATGACCTATAAAGGAAAGGTTTTTGGATTCCCTACGAAGTTTTTGGTAGAAAAGGCCAAGAATTTTGTTGATGTGAAGGATATGAAAGCTTTTGAGGCGACCTTTATTCTGCTAATATATGGAGTGTTACTTTTCCCAAACTTTGAAGACTTTGTAGACCTGAACGCCATCAAGATCTTTCTGAAGAGAAACCCGGTCCCTACTTTGCTCGGAGACACTTACCATTCCATCCATCTGAGGAATCTCCATAAGGGAGGGATGATTACTTGTTGTGCATCATTGCTGTACGAGTGGTTTATTTTGCACTTGCCTAAGTCAGCTTCATTTTGGAATCTTAAGAATGGTTTGTGGTGGTCACAAAGGATCATGTCTCTTACCCACTCTGACATTAGTTGGTACAATCGTGTTTATGATGGAGCATTGATTATTGATAGCTGTGGTGATTTTGCTAATGTGCCTCTTCTTGGCACTAAGGGAGGAATCAGCTATAATCCAGTTTTGGCTCGCCGCCAACTTGGGTATCCGTTGAAGGACAAGCCTAAGAGCGTTGAAGTGGAAGGAATTTTCTTTAAGGATGACGAAGAACCAGAGCTCAAGAAACAGATTATGCAAGCTTGGAAGTATATCCATAGGAAGGGGAGGAGTAGCTTGGGAAAGCCAAATTGTGTTTCTATGGAACCCTATCTCCAATGGGTACGAGATAGGGCAATCAGTCTGAAGATGCCTTACCCTCGCCAGGATCCTATGACCTTCAAGAAACCCATTCTAACCTTTATGGATGATGCAGAGAAGCTGAAGATTGATTTGGAGAAAGAGATTCGAGAGAAGAATGCATGGAAGAATCGACATCAGATCATCAGTAGTGAGAATGAAGAACTTAGAAGACAACTGAAGATGAAGGAAGAAGAAGAGCTCTCCAACAAGAAAAGGAAAGTGCAAGAGGATTTATTTTCCTCCAGCACTCAAGGGGACACTTCTTGGAAGTCGATCGTGGATCAACTTATGCTTGAAAGGGCTCAGATGAAGGCGCAAATCGAGAAGCTCAACTTGAGGCTTTTAGGAGAATCTCCTTAGGACTTTGTCTTTGTCTTTATTAAGCTTTGTTTGGGATTTTTGAAGATGTACTCAAGACTTTGTATCACTTTTTGAATTTAATGAAATCATCCTTTTGATTACTATGTGTTCCTTGGTATTTGCAAATTGTTTCTTAAGTTCCTTGAATAAAATTTAATTTTCGCTTTGCATCCATACATTTGGCATTTCATTTGCATTTTTTTCATATAAAACTCATTCCCGTCATCTGCTCTCCAGCTTTCACACTGAGGCTCTCATGCAAATACTACACTCGAGCTCAAGCCAGAAAGAGGATGGCTGAAAGAGACATAGAGATGGACAGAGTTAACGAGGAGCTTACTGAAATTCGTGGAAATATGGGTCAGATGGTGGAAATGTTGCAGGTTATTCGAGCGAAGATGGATACCCAGCAAACCGTGGTGTCAGAAATTGTCACTGCAACGACTGAAATTGTCACTGCAACGACCGAGCCTACATCATCAGTCACTACCCCTGTGACCTGGCCTCCTTTTGGACTTCCTCATGGATTCGTCCCTCCTCCTCATGGTTTTGCTTCTCAAAGTTTTATCCCTTCTTCTTCAGGATTTGCTGCTCAGGGTTTCTTCCCTCCTTCTCAAGGTTTTGCTTCTCAAAGTTTCATTCCCTCTTCTCAAGGACTGGCTACTCATGGATTCGTCCCTCCTTCTCAAGGTTTTGCTTCTCAAAGTTTTATTCCTTCTTCCCAAGGATTTGCTGCTCAGGGTTTCTTTCCTCCTTCCCAAGGTTTAGCTTCTCAAAGTTTCGCACCTCCTTCTCAGGGCATGGCATTTCCTTCCCAAGGTTTTGTGCCTCTTCCTCATGTATTTGCTGCTCAACAGACTATTCCGGTAACTAATGAAGGAACCATGCAGTTGCTAATTTTACACCAGACATTGTGCACACCCGTGTCCAACCATACTTTAATGACCATCAGGCGTATGAAGCGCCAGATATGTCTGAAAACGGAGATGAGAAACATGAGAAGATGCAAGAGAATTTTGATACCCTTGAAAAAAGGTTAAGAGAAATTGAAGGTGACCAGAACTTTGGGGCCGCTGCTAGAGAGATGTGTCTGGTGTCTGGATTGGTAATACCTCCAAAGTTCAAGATACCCACTTTTGATATGTATGAAGGCGCGACTTGTCCTAAGAACCATCTCTTGATGTACTATCGAAGAATGGATGCGCAGGTGGACAATGATAAATTAATGATCCACTGCTTCCAGGACAGTCTGAAGGGAATCTCCTCCAAATGGTATCTAACGCTAGACCAGTCAAAGATTCGCAGTTTCCAAGACTTGGCAGATGCTTTCATCCAGCAATACAAATACAATATGGACCTTGCTCCCGATAGGAGGCAACTGTTGAGTATGTCACAAAAAGATTCTGAATCATTTAAAGAGTATGCTCAGAGGTGGAGAGGGACCGCTTCTCAAGTAGAGCCCCCATTGACTGAAAAAGAATTAGCTGACTGGTTTGTTGACACTGTGCGACCAGAATTCTATGAGAGAATGGTGGGAAGCATAACTGCTAGTTTCTCTGATTTAGTGGCTGTGGGAATCAAGGTAGAACTCGGTTTGAAAAGTGGAAAGATGAGTGGTGCATCTGGCAGTTCCAGCAGTGGTAGTGGAAATATTGGCAAGAAATTTACCAGCAACTTCCACAAGAAAAAAGAGGGTGAGACGAATGCCATAATGACAGGTCAAAGGAGAAATCCGCTTTGGCAGAGACCTCGACCTATGGCTCAACAGCAGTACGCTCATCAACAGCAGTATGCCCAACATCCTTATGTAGCGGCGGTTCAACCGTCATTTAATCCACAAGTCCCGATGTATCGACCAACTCAAGCAGTACCGATGTATCAGCAAGCGGCTCCAATGGTTCCACCTTATCAGCCAATGCTCAACAATCCAGGCTATCAACAAGCGTCCAATGCTTCAGCCTACCAGCAGAGGACTCCAGCTCCTCATCCAAATCCCAACTTTCAGAATAGAAGACCAGGGGGAAGGCCTCCTAATCCTCGAATCCCTATGACTTATACTGAATTATATCCTTCACTGCTAAAGAAAGGTTTGGTTACTCCAAGACCTTTGGGTCCTCCACCAAATCCGCTCCCACCAAATTACAACTCAAATGCCCACTGTTTATTCCATGAAGGTGCCCCAGGGCACGATTTGGAGGGTTGTTATGCTTTGAAGTACATCGTGAAAGATTTGATGGAAAAGAACATTCTGTCATTTGGGAATGCTGGTCCGAATGTCAAAGATAATCCTTTACCCAAGCATGGGTCCATAAATGCCATTGTTGACGAGTCTGACGAAGGTTTGATTTTCAACGTCACAGAGATCAAGACCCCGCTTCGAGACTTCCATGCAAAATTAGTGGAAGTGGGTATACTAAAGAGCTGTCATAAGAATTGTGAAGGTTGTGTTGATAGTCCAAAGGGATGTGAATTGGTCTTAAAAGATGTTCAAGATTTGATTGATGAAGGTGTCTTACAAGTGAGCGGTCATATGAAGAGGAATGAGGTGGCAGTGATTGAACCCATTTTCAACTTGCCTGAATCTAATTCCACTGTGGTGCCAGTGTTTAACCTGCCTGAGTCTTCGGGAGTTCAACCTATCTTCAATATTCCAGAATCTGTGGTGCCAATTTTCAATATACCTGAGCCAAGATTAGAGCAAAGGAGTAACCCTTTCCTTTATAAAGACACTAAAGCAGTTCCATGGAAGTATGATACAGGGAAAGTTCATCAGAAGATTGATAAAGCTAGTCAGAAGGAAGGCTCAAAAGTTGCAAGTGCTGACATAGCGGGTGCAGGTCGTTTGACTCGCAGTGGTCGTGTTTATACTCAGCAGGCCAATACGGCTCCGCCTAAAGAAGTCATTCCAACTGTTGCCAACAAGGATAAAGGGGTAGTCTTGGGAGAAGAAGATGCAGAATTTCTCAGAATCATTAAGAAGAGTGATTATAAGGTTATTGATCAGCTACATCAAACGCCTTCCAAAATATCTATCCTATCACTTCTTATGCATTCTCCGGCTCATCGAAGTGCGCTTCAGAAGTTGCTAGCTCAAGCACATGTTACGCATGATATAACAGTGAATCAGTTTGATGGAGTCATTGCCAATATCACTGCATGTAACAACCTCAGTTTCAGTACGGAGAATCTTCCAAAGGAGGGCTTGGACCATAACCGTGCTCTCCACATATCTGTGAAATGTCAAGAGGATACTTTAGCAAGAGTTCTTGTGGATACAGGATCTTCATTGAATGTTTTTCCGAAAAGAACGCTTGCCAAGTTATCTTATCAAGGGGCAGAGATGATGCCCAGTGCACTGATTGTAAAAGCTTTTGATGGGTCAAGGAGGACGGTTATTGGAGAAGTAGACCTACCAATCTTGATTGGACCACAGGTGTTCAAAATCACTTTCCAGGTTATGGACATCAATCCTAATTACAGTTGCTTGCTGGGAAGACCTTGGATCCATGCCGCTGGGGCAGTCACTTCTACCCTACATCAAAAGATGAAGTTTGTGGTCGATAACAAGCTGGTAACCGTGTCTGGGGAAGAAGATCTCATGGTTAGCAACCTTTCATCCTTTAGCTATATTGAGGCTGATGAAGATGCTTTGGAAACTTCTTTCCAAGCTCTTGAGATAGCCAATGCTGTTCTTTTGGAAGTTGAGGAACCAAAAGGGAAGGGTATCCCATCTTTTGCATCGCTGAAGAGTACCATTTCCACCATTGAAGAAAGAAGCTATGAAGGTTGGGGTGATGTCATCGAAGTCAAACAGAAGCTAGATCGTTGCGGGTTGGGTTACAAACCAACTCATGTGAAGGAAGGAGCATCAACCTCCGTTAAAGGACGTCCGAAGACCATTCAAGAGGTGTTTTCCAGTGCTGGTTATCAGGTCAATGCAATTGATGGAGTTTCTGAAGATGAAGATGTGAATCATTTGGTGTATCAGTGTGAAGAAGCCTTGGACAATTGGGAGGCAGTCGAGATCCCAGAGTTTTTTCCATTGTCAAAGTAATTTATTGTTTTTAAATGTTTTCAAAGTACCCTAGCTCTGCCCAAGGCTATGGGAGTATTTTGTAGGGCCCCTTCTCATTTTTAAAGTTATTATCAATGAAGGCATTTTGTTAAACTCTTATTTTGATCATTTACTGTTTTTTCTCTCTTTTCACTTTTAAAAGAAAATGGCAATCTTTCAAAACAAAAAAAAGCTTTTTCTCTTGCATTTCTCTATTTCCCACTTTTAATAAAAGCAAATCATTATCATATGCAGAATAAACAAAAACCTTGTTGAATCCAATGACTCTACATTCTCTCCTAACTTTGATTCGCCCATCTACCAAGCGGAAGATGAAGGTGATGAAGATTGTGACATTCCCGAAGAACTGGCAAGATTAGTTGAGTATGAGCACACAGAGCTCCAGCCACATAAGGAGCAGGTAGAGACCATCAATCTTGGCACTGATGAAGACAAGAAGGAAGTCAAGATTGGTACAACACTTGGGGCAGACATCAGAGAAAGATTGGTCAAGCTTCTCAGAGAGTATGTAGATGTGTTTGCATGGTCGTATCAAGATATGCCCGGGTTAGACACAGATATAGTGGTCCACAAGTTACCTCTTCGACCAGATTGTCCTCCTGTAAAGCAAAAGCTCCGACGAACAAGACCAGACATGGCTCTGAAGATTCGAGAAGAGGTCAAAAGACAGTTTGATGCTGGATTCCTCGCAGTTGCAAAGTACCCTGAGTGGGTAGCTAATATTGTGCCAGTCCCTAAAAAGGATGGCAAAGTCAGAATGTGTGTGGACTATAGGGATTTGAACAAAGCCAGTCCAAAGGACGATTTCCCTCTCCCGCATATTGATACTTTGGTTGACAACACTGCTAAGTTCGCTGTTTTCTCCTTCATGGATGGGTTTTCAGGATACAACCAGATCAAGATGGATCCTGATGATATGGAAAAGACTACATTCATCACACCGTGGGGCACTTATTGTTACAAGGTCATGCCATTCGGTCTCAGAAATGCAGGAGCCACCTATCAGAGGGCAATGGTCACCCTTTTCCATGATATGATGCATAAAGAGATAGAAGTTTATGTGGATGATATGATTGCCAAATCACAGAGTGAGGAGGATCATTTGAATCATCTCTTGAAGTTATTTGAGCGTCTCAGAAAGTTCCAACTGCGTCTGAATCCAGCTAAGTGTACCTTTGGTGCCCGATCAGGAAAGTTACTTGGTTTTATTGTTAGTCAACAAGGTATTGAAGTAGATCCAGATAAGGTCAGAGCAATTCAAGGGATGCCAGCTGTAACACCCCAAAATTTGCCCTCTCATTTTCATGCCATTTAGCATATCCTTTCATACATTGCATTGCATTTGGATCACAATTGCATCATAAACATACATGAATATACATCTCCATTTGAGCTTTCATAGGTTGCGATTGGCCTTTATTTCTTCATGCGGCACGTGCACAAGAATCTCAGAAGAAGCCAAAAGTTCTCGATTGATTCAGAGGAGTTTAAGCTGAATATCAGTTTTATGGTGCAGTTTGCAAAATTTGTAACTTATGCTCGGAAACTCATTTTGGCTTGAAACTCAATAGTTTAGACCGTTTCATTATTTTCTACAACTTTTGTGTTCGGCTCGGAGGCCAATTCATCAAGGAAAATGGCGGGATTTATTTGTTTCTGAAATTTCGGTTTCGCCGATTAACTGTGCTAGCGGTATTCAAGAGTTTGTAACTTCTGATTGGGTCAACATGTCTGAGAGATTCATATGCCAAAAGTTCCGTCTTGATATCCTTTCTAACTTTTGGGTTTTGGCCGAGAACTAATTCTTTGAAGAAGATCTCAGAATGTGCGAGTCTTTAGAGTCGACATAGTGAAAAACAGTGCTGAACCGGTGAGTTTTGAACACTAAAAAATTCATAACTCTTGGCTCGTTCATCGAATTGATGTTGTTTCGGTGCCTAAAATTCCGTTTAGATGTTATCTTCATTATGTGAATTCAGTTTGGGTTAGGTCCGAGCGGAAGGATCTCGAAAATGTGAATTACCAGTAAGGTTCTTTGATGCAGTGCACTGTCTGTCAGATTTTGTAAAATTCATAACTCGGTCAATTTTCATCGGATATCACCCGTTCTTGAAGCGTTGGTTCACAAATTTTATCCTCTTCAATTTCAAATACAAAAATGAGTTCGAACGGTGCTCCAAAGATTGTCGTTTTGGTTTATTTCACAAAACTGAAGTGCTGAACCGAAGAAAAATGCTGAAAGTGGTTTCACGAGAAAATTCATATCTCCCTCGTCGTTTATCCGGTTGAGCTTATATTTTAACACCAGGTCACTGACTCATAGATCTACAACTTTGATGACAAAGTCGAGTCGATATTATGCTCCGAAGAGGTTGGCCTCGTCACATTTTCGAGTAGCGGACACCAAATAAGCCAAAAAAATAACTTATTCAGTGACGTCTTGCAGCTTAAACGTATCGATCGCACTCGATTTTGATCGTATGACGTCCGTTATTTTTGTGTTGCAACTGTGATTCATAGGCAGACGATATTGTGGAAGGCTCAGAGTCAAAATTTCTTGCCGAAGATATTGTTATTTTCACTTAAGCCGAAATTCTACCTTTTGCCTTTCATTTTACACTCCACTATATATTCTTTTGACCCACAATTTGTCTCATAACTTCAATCATAATTTACAAACACCAAAAAAACTCTAACAAACTCTCTCTAAAGGATCAAAGTTCATTCTCTCAACTCTTTCTCAAGAACACAACAACAACTTCATCAAGAACTCAAGAACACAACAATTCCGATCAAGCTTCCGATAGCCGAGCCGCCACGAACCACCACCTTCGGTCAACTTCACCACCGTGCGACCACCATCTTCCGCCGCCGGCAGCCACGCGGCCTCTCCTCCTCTCCTCCGTTCATGATCGCGTCTCACTTCCTCCGGATTCACAATTTCTTCGTCGATTCTTCATTCGGTAAGCTTCTTAAACTTTAATTCATGAATAATTGTTGCATTGTTTCTTGAATTGAATTTTGAAGTTGAATTCATATTATGGAGATTATGTGCATTGATTCTTGATGTGGTTGTTGATTGATGCTTGATTAATTGATCCTAATAATTGTTGTTGTGCATAATTGGAAATGATTGTTAAAATTGACATAGACTAATCGATGCATGTTAGATGTTTGATAAAATTCTTAAGAGAGTTAATTATTGTGACTTGATATTGATTGAAGTGCTTGACTTTTGAATTCATGTTTGTTTCATTGTGTGAATTCGGAATAGGATAGGTTGAAGCTTAATTGTTGATGTTGTTCATATGTCGCGTGTCGATAAGTGCGTTTTGGTCATAACTTCCTAACCGTAGCGCGTTTTCGCGAATGTGAATAGTGTAAATTGACTTTGTTGATTATTCCGGAGCCATTGGTAAACTTTTTAGTCGATTTCGGACAATTTTTTTCGGCTATTTCGCTACTGCCAGCCGATAAAATCGGCCAAAAAGTACCACTTCCGAGCGGAATTTTCAAAATCCGATTGCATATTTGAATCCGTTGGCACGTTTGCAAGTTACCATGCGATTTTCGTTCAATTCCGAGTCGGTGATTTTTGACGCGTTTTTTCGTTTTAAGGCTTTTTAAGTTCGGTTTGGTGCAATTTTGATGCATTGATCTTGTTTTGACTTGTACTTATGTTTGTTGATCATTTTCCATTCATTGCATGTAAATTTATTTGATTTTGGTTTGAATTTGCATGTTGTTTATGTTAGAGCATAAGTGCTGCCCCGTTTTGAAACGTAAATTTCAATGCATGTCCATGACTCGTATATTCATCTTTCTACTTGATTTTGAGTTGTGAGGCATAGGTGCAACTTCCGGTTGCACCTCTTTTTGGTTTCTAATGCGTTTGTTGAGTTCATGCAAGGTTCTCGCAAAGATCTTAACGACGGTCGTTTGGTTGGTATTCCACTTTATTTGTGGGATACCTTTGGATTCAAATGATATTTTGTGCTGTTGTTTTTGTTTCGATTATGGGAATCTTCACAAAGCAATTATGGAAGATGAGCATTTATTTTGCTCATGGGAGATTACAAGGCTTGGCTTGAAGTTTTTTTGGATTTCTTTTATGTGAAAGAATCGGCACTTCGACCAAGTAAGTAATCTCGATTCTCTACTTTAATGCATCATTCTAGTTGTATGCGACTTAGGATCATGTAACTTAAGGTGCATATTGAGCCCTCCCACCCGAGGAATTGGATTTATTTGTTATATATATTGATATGTGTCGATTTCGGAGTTTAGGGATTAGGTTACGGATTAGAGAATTCGATTCCTTTCACTTTCCCTTAAAATATCGTTTTTGCCCGTTTCGTCGCAATTATTAAAAATAGTTTTAGGTGTGATAAAATTCTGGAAAAATTCATGAGTGATCTTCTTCCTCTTAATTAATTTTTCATATTTTTTGTTTCCAGATTTGGGTGGTTTCAATATTTTATTTGGATTTTAGATCACAAGCTGTCCCAAAAAGGAAGGTTTTGGCATAAGGGACCGAAATCGATTTTTCCCCATAGGTGTGAGACCTATTTTTTGTATATGATTAATCACTGTAATTGGTGACATTTTTATTCTCATTAGGCATTTTTTTCATAATTTTTAGTGCCCTTTTTGATCCACTTTGTGGAGTTGTTTTTGGGTGATCATTCATTGCTACCTTGCTAGTCAAGTAATTGTTTTGGCACTTTGGTGCATAATTTTGTGGAATCCTTTTGGACAATGTGAGATAATGACTTTATTATTCCAGGGATTTAATTTCATAATTTTTAAAGGCTTTTTGCTATTTTTCCATGTCACCTAGATCCTAGGTTGATTCATGTGTCTATTTGCTCCATAACTTAAATGATAAGAAGGCATTCATGCCATTTTCTTGAAGGGATTTTTGGTAGATTTTAGGAGTTGATTATAGGTCATTTGTATGCCTTTAATTCCAGTCATAGGTCATTTTTTGAACCATACTCATTTGGTTTGTTTTGGTGCTTTAAAGTGCATACTTATGTGAATTAACTTTAACCTAAACTAGATTCTCTTCTCCTCTAAATAATAACTTGAATTATGTGGAAATCATTAATGCCTATTCATGCATTCTAATTTCATCTCATACCTTGTATGCTACTGAACCATAATCATTTCATGCATATTCACATGCCATTTTTCCTTAACTTTCATCATGTGCGATCTTATGCGATTTTTGCTCGTTTCTTCTCATATCTTCTTCTCATTGCTCCATATGCCTAATCCATTGCATCCATGATTGTATATTCATTCATCCATCTTCATAAGCATTCATTACTGACTTTGATGTTCATTTTATGCATTAATCCATTTTTGTAAGCCATATGCATTCATATTTCATCCATGAGTCCTAATTTGCATTTATGTGAACTTAGGTGAACTTTTTGTACATAGTTTGACATAGTTTGATCTTGTGAGATATCCTAGCATACTTAGGGACCTATATCATGTAGCTACTGACTTTAGAAGTCATGTAACCTTTAGGTACCTTCACCTTTAGACTTAGGTCTTATTTTGAACCCTAGTTCCATTTTAGGATGTTTATGGTACTTAATCGCTTTCATGCTTCGATTTTACTTTCAATATGCATTGTCATGCTAATATTTGTTTTGTAGGGGGGAAGATTGAGGTAAGCCTCACTTCATTCCTATCTTTTATGCATTCTAAATGTGTTTTCCTTAGCACTTGGTGCTTGCTTATAGGTTTTCCCTTTCTTTAGAGACAACTTAACTTCCTTAGGAAGTAAGTTAGTTTCTAAGCTCTCTTTTCTTCCTTTCCTTTTCTTTCTTAGGATTAGAATACCTCATTAACCATAGGATCTCCCTTGTAAATAAATCAATAAAAATTAGGGTGTGTCTTAGTTCCCATTAGATTTTTCCTTTTCCAACTTGAGTCATTCTTTCTCATCTCATAAAGAAAAGCAATAAAACACTTAATAAAAACCGAACAATCTTGTACGACACGAGACTTTGTTGCGGAGTGTTTATACGCGTCCTGTTTCGGGGCGAGGTGTAAATACTTCCCGCAATGGATAGGTCTTAGTACAAGACAGTTCACAAACAAATTCAAAACACTTCTCATAAAAGACAAAAACAAATAACAAGCGACTATCCTGCGGGAACTTCTCTTCTCATCTCATTCACTCACAACGCGAACTCGCGACGACTTGTCTCGCATGCAAGACGGTAAACGCACTCGTACCAGACGAGCCTGCAACACCTGAGCATAGACATACGCAGTTCCAGCATAAAAAACACAAACAAATAGTTCCCGCCTAGGTTAGGCGAACTACGTCGACTCTGATCCTCATTATCCCAGTGAGGTACGTAGGCAGCGGGGTAGGGCCCGTTCGAGCACATTCTTTATTTTCCCTACATTTTCCCCATTCTTCCTTTCCATTTTCTTATTTCAGTTCTATTCTCATTTCCATTTCCATTTCCAATTTCCAGATAGCCATTATTTCATTTCAGCAGCTAATTTCTCACCCTTTGAAACAAAACAAGCAAGCGTGGATCCCGTCGGGTACGACGGACGATCTGGGGTGCTAATACCTTCCCAGGTTGTAACCGACTCCCGAACTCAGATCTTTGGTTCGCAAGACCTTGTCCTTTCCTTCTTCCTCAGGTTTGTGCAACATTACCTTTCCCGTTCCATTCGGGATAAAAATGTCTGGCTGGCGACTCTAACCTTTCCGCGCCACTTTCGCGTTTGTACTAGGATGAAAATCTCGGGAGCGACAGCTGGCGACTCTGCTGGGGATCATACCTGATTCTTCCAGTTTCCCTTGTAGAGTCAATCCTAGCGCATGTTGGCTTTGTTTCTTTGGGTGTTTATCTGTTTGATGCTGAGTGCTTTAGTTTAGCTTTACTGTTTTTATTTACAGTTCTTTACAGCTTTACTTTACCGCATTTATTTACCGCTTTCAGTATTTATTTTCCATGCATCATATTATACTGGACTGTCTGGCTATGCTGGTTTTCATTTTTTCTGTGGGATGGGAGTTACTGTGAGATAAGCCAACTACCCGGCTTGAGTGCACTATAGGATTAGCGTGGACACGTTGTGCTCGCATGGTTACATGATGAGTGGTGATGTGTTCCACACCCAGATTGCGACTGTCTCGGGACTATTCTGTGTGGGGGTTCTTCTCCACTTCAGGGTACAACCTTGATAGTTATGTGCATCTGGTGACCGATCATTGAGAACCTTAGTGGAAACAACCCTCTCCAGTGATGACAGTGGCAGACCACATTCGTTGGCAAACCCACTCGCATCCGAGGGTCCACTGGGAACTCGCATAGGATGGCCTGGTTCTCTCATAGGAATCCAGTCAAGGCAAACTGTTCGTATGACGATAGTATTGTACCCATCAGGATGAATGTACTATTGTTTCTCGATTCAGTGCTTGAAGCTGAGGACTTATGAGGGATGCTTGTTTCCTTGGACTCAGCTGAGGCCTCCCTGATTAGTACATAATGCCAAACCGATTCCCTGATTTGGTCATGAGCCATTTCTCGGAAATGGTGAACGTATTATTGCTATTCGGCTTTGAGAGTCCGTGATGTTGACCCGAGTAGCACACCCGTGAGATTGGGAGGGGTTTACAGGTTTGCAGGAACCCTAAACTTCAACATACCCACTTTGCCAGTATTGTTCAATGTTCTACGGTTCTTTGATTCTGAGATCTGGGATTTCTATTTAGAGAAATTGTTACTGTGATTACCATTATGACCTTGATATTATGACTCTCTACATATACTTGGCTCGTTGTTTAGCTTCAATACCATCAGTGACTATTCTATTATGTGATCCAGTTCTACAGTTATCGGGTTCTCAATTATGGGGGTTCTATGCAGAGATGGTGCTACTATTATGGTTCTATTCAGACACTTGACTCATTACTCAACACCGGCACCAGCATCAGACCATTGATCACATGCCTGTTGCATACATGACATCATAACATTTCTGCACACATGTTCAGTTATTTCCGAGGATCACATATCTGAATCATGCCATTGGACTTTGTCTGTGTCAAAACTTGAATCAAAGCAGTTAGATTCCTCAGAAATAATTGAACATGGCATTTGCATACATTCTTGAATTCTTGACAAGTGTTCAGAGACAAAAAATTTTCCTGACTTGATTTCTCATCAGAATGGACAACTTGAATCACAATCATCAAGGTATATATTTGAAGCAACTCCGGGCGGAGGTAATCGAAGGAAGACCCAACTGGGGCTATTCAGGGCCAAGGTACAAGCTTTATTTCAGAATCAGAAACTGTTGAAACAAGAAGTCAACCAGATGAAGACTCAGATGAGCTTGGTTATGGAAATTTTGAACGAAGCTATTTTCATCCCTATTGAGGGGAACTACGCTGCTCTGATTCTCCATTGGTCAATGGAGATACGTAGGCAGGAGATCACATGAGATCTTTCCGAGCAACCTTATCTATTAACTTTATCAACCTCTTCCCTCTAGATGTCGTTGTCATCATCCAACCTCAGCTTCCCAAGAGAGTTCTAGGACCAGAGAATACGGGTAAAGGCCAAAACAACTTGAGAAGAAGTTTGATCGTATTCTGATGACGTATGTGCAACAAGTTTCCTCATTTACGCAAATTCGGAGTGGTTGAGCTAATTGCATCAGGATCATCTCCGACAAAGCCTCCTTTGGGGTTTCAATGCCAAGTATGATTACCATTCTGGGGCACCCGACCTTTTAATTGAAGATTGCAAGTCTTTCAGAGGCAAAGGTGAAGACAAGGTCCCGAAGTTGATTGACTCAAAGGTCATCATGCCAGAAAGTCTGCTCACATATTGAAGTCTCCTCATCAAATGGGTCTCCTAATTTGCAAAGGCATCTTCAGAAGCAATAAGTCCATACGGAGTCAAGTCTCCTCAATGACGGCAATGTTCAGCTTCTTTACTGCATTTTCATTTGTAGTTTATATTGTTTGTTTAAACATTTGTATGCATGCATGAAACTTATTTGTTTTTGAATGATAACCATAATAAAATGCACATGTTTCTCTTGAAGTAATCCATTCGTATTCACTCATGATTTTGTGTACGTGCATTGCAATGCCAACTGTTGTGATTAAACTCTATCAGGGAGGACGAAGAAATGAAAACGCAAAAATCTCTAATTGTGTGCTTTTGAGAAAGACCCTGTTGACGATGTACAGGCATTGTTTCAAGTCCTAAACACCGGAGATATAAGGGAGATAGACCCTCGCCAACCCATTTGAGCCTTGAAGTAGGAGTTTCTTTTTGCATGAAAAAACCCTCGCACTTAACCCAGGGGCAGGGTAGGCATCAGTTAGTTTGACCGAGCATTCAAATTTCAAAAAGGAGTGCAAATTTGAGGATCCATTACCTTTCGTGGTACCAAATCAAGAGGTCTAATGACCAGAAACCACAATGGTTATCCCAATCAAGAGGTCTAATGACCAGAAACCACAATGGTTATCCCAATCAAGAGGTCCAAAGACCGGAGACCACAATGGTTATTCCTCAACAACAAAGGAGTGAGACAGTCACGACCCTCGCAAAGCATTCAAGACAAACAGTGTCACACGATTTGTTCAAAAAAAAAAGAAAAAAAATGAATGAGAAAGCCCGCTAAGTCGAAACTTGAAAACAAGCGACTTAGGCAAAAATTAGGGCATCCCGATGGACTTCACAATCAAAGATTCACAAGAATTCAGTCCAGGCAAAAGTTAGGGATAAACAAAATAATGCAAAAGTGAAAGACGAAAAGGATTACACAAGAAAGATCCTTGAGCAGGAACAAAGTCGTGTGATACAGACACAAAAGACAATAGGGGTGACTGACTCTAAACAATAATTTGATTGGTGCTTAAACCGTTAGTGTAATTGGTTCCTCAACCATCACAAAACCCTTTTTGAGAGGTGAGCGCTTGTAAAAGCTAGCTGAACATAGGAATGGAGAACATCACGAAGATGGGTGGGCACATATAAATTTCGAGCCTATATCTTTTGTTTCTATAACCGTGAACCGGGCCACGATACAACCCTCAAAAGTCCTAACTGAAACAGGGTTATTTTTGAGAGCGTACTACCACGAGACCACGTTCCTGACTCCTATGAGTGGTGTTGAAAGATCTTTGTTGGTGTTGCATGTGCATGCTTTCTATTATTCAAAAAATTAATGTCGTATCTTAACCAGTGATCCGTTCACAAAGGTTTGCGACATCTTTCTCAGTAAAACTTCAAAATTAACATGTGTGTTGCATTAGAATTTTCATTCTCAAAAATAAACATTTCCTGCTTGCATACATTTGTTTGGCATCATAAAAGTTTACATATGGAATCTCAGTCCAGAAGCTTAATATTGCCAAGTTGAGAAGTCTGAAACTTCCGGGAAAAAAAACTCCATCGAGTAGGGACTTTCCCAACAGCCATGGTAAGAGCCAACTAATCTGGTGAAATCATGGCGAGCAATCTCTTCAAAGTTCAGCCAAGCTGGGGCAATCCCTTCGAGATACAAATCTCTCAAAGAGCCATCAGGCGGAGGCATTATTCAAATTTCAACCAAACTGGGGCAATCACTTCGAGATCAAATCTCTCATGAGTCTGATGAATGCATTCAAATTTTATCCAAACTGGGGCAATTACTTCGAGATCCAATCTCTCAAAGAATAGTCGGTCTGGGTGTTTTCTTCAAAGCACGGTAAGTCAGAGGTGATCACTTCAAGGCTCGTCCTGGGGCAGGCCACCCCAAGAGCATGAGAAGTACTCTCTCCCGAAGACGGTAAGTCAGAAGCACCTATCCAAGGTTCAAAATACTGGGGCAGAATATCTCACAATGATATGAGGTTTTTCATGAATTCTCGCGAGGCAAATTCTTGCACCGACCATGCAGTCAGGGGTAGTTATTTCGAGATCCGACGAATCTCTCCAAGAGTTCGAAGACACTGAGGCATTTCGTATGCCATGTTTTCTGTAAAATCCTCTTGAGACATTTTCTTCTGATGGACTTTAATCTGAGGCGAGTCGAAAATTGCAAAGAACCATTGTTCACTCATGATTAGTCGGCAACCTATCAACCCAGGGCTAGGGGCAAGGCCAGTGTCGACACAGTACTGCAAGAGTTGTTTCATCTGCGGACTTCATCGATCAAGGTTCCTTAGCAAGTCTCATGGGAGGTTATTTCTTGAGAAGAAGGGTATCATCGTCTCTCATCACCAGCATGAGACGCCTCGCGTCTCTCATTCCTAACATGAGAGGATTTATCTCTTATCCCCAGTAAGTGGCAGCTTGAGCTTTTATCTTCAGCAGGAAGCTTTATCATTGACATCACCCGTCATCCCCAGTAATGTGGAAGTCGAAATTTCTCCCAGCAAGGTAGCAGAAGGTGGGTGTCATCCCCAAGCAGGAGTTTCCCTTCAGACAGGGGCAATTCTCAGCAGTATAAGGAATGTCTTTCCTCCCCAGCAATTTCTTCCTCAACAATGTCATGCCTGTGGTTCTCAGCCAAGTCGGGAGGTCTTCATTTCCCCATCAGAGTTCATCTCCAGCAGGGTCTTGGCTCTCCAATCTAAAAGTCCAATTCATTTTTGGCAGTGGCGGCTGTTCAGAGCCAGTATATCATTGACAACCTTCCCCGCAGGGTTGTTTCCTCCTCATCAGAAGGGATCATATCAATGCAGTAATCATCAGTTCCTCCCCAGTCCAGCCATCTGGTATATTTGCTATCTCCTCATTGGGAGACCCCTTTTGCATTTGTATTTGCATCTAGTAATCATCATCACATTTGCATCCTCCAAAGCGTAGCATTTCCATCATCATGGAGCATTACGCCATAAATCCAAACATATGCATACCAGCATGGGCCAGTTTTGAGGTATTACATAAGACCCGTTACATCTCCAATCAGATTGAAGTATTCCCCACAGAATGCAACTTCGTTTCCCAGGGTGGTTACTTATACCGAGTCTTGTTGTTATCCCCAGTTGAGTCTTGTTTCAGTACAACAGTCTCATCTTTTCACGTCTCCGTTTCAATACAACGGTCGCGTCTTGGGCTCTCGTTTAAGTACAACGATCTCGTTCCTTTCGAGTCTCCATTTAAGTACAATGGTCTCGTCTTTGAGTCTTGTTTCAGTACAACAGTCTCATTTTTTTTGCGTCTCCGTTTCAGTACAACGGTCGCGTCTTGGGCTCTCGTTTAAGTACAACGATCTCGTTCCTTTCGAGTCTCCATTTAAGTACAATGGTCTCGTCTGTGAGTCTTGTTTCAGTACAACAATCTCATTTTTTCGCGTCTCCGTTTCAGTACAACGGTCGCGTCTTGGGCTCTCGTTTAAGTACAACGATCCCGTTCCTTTCGAGTCTCCATTTAAGTACAATGGTCTTGTCTTTGAGTCTTGTTTCAGTACAACAGTCTCATTTTTTCGCGTCTCCGTTTCAGTACAACGGTCGCTTCTTGGGCTCTCGTTTAAGTACAACGATCCCGTTCCTTTCGAGTCTCCATTTAAGTACAATGGTCTCGTCTCAGTGCGAAGATAATGGATCGGTTGATACCATTTCCGTGTTAGATTGGTTGATCTTATCTGAGTTATGAATCGGTTGATATCATTTCTCTTCGAGTGGTAAATCGGATGATATTACTTTCTCGCTTTCCGGGGTGGATCGGTTGATACCATTTCCGTGTTAGATTGGTTGATCTTATGTGAGTTATGAATCGGTTGATATCATTTCTCTTCGAGTGGTAAATCGGATGATATTACTTTCTCGCTTTCCGGGGTGGATCGGTTGATACCATTTCCGTGTTAGATCGGTTGATCATATTTGAGTTATGAATCGGTTGATATCATTTCTCTTTGAGTTGTAAATCGGATGATATTACATTCTCGCTTTCCAGGGTGGATCGGTTGATACCATCTCTGTGTTAGATCGGTTGATCTTATTTGAGTCGCAAATCGGTTGATGTTGCGTTAAGTCCTGTTTCGATAGCAGGCATCTTCCGTGGCTTGGTCCTGCCCAGCAGTCATATTGATTTGAGTTACATTCCGCTAATGGTCTCATTAAGCCCTGTTACGCCAACAGGCACCCTCGGTGTGGCTTTGATTCACTCAGCAGTCGCAGTGATTGCATTGGTTCTATTTTACCTGGTTCTATTTTCGCTACCTATTCAGAGGTCAAAATCAAAAAAATATATATACATAAATAAATAAATGGGCGGGTGGCATTTCCATTACCCTCAGCGTGCAAATTTTCAGGTTTTATTCGAGTATTCAATCACTTCATACCTTGAACGTCTAAAATTTGTTGCAATTATTCGTCCAGGTCTGCAGATGATTGAATAGGGGCAGTTGTAACACCCCAAAATTTGCCCTCTCATTTTCATGCCATTTAGCATATCCTTTCATACATTGCATTGCATTTGGATCACAATTGCATCATAAACATACATGAATATACATCTCCATTTGAGCTTTCACAGGTTGCGATTGGCCTTTATTTCTTCATGCGGCACGTGCACAAGAATCTCAGAAGAAGCCAAAAGTTCTCGATTGATTCAGAGGAGTTTAAGCTGAATATCAGTTTTATGGTGCAGTTTGCAAAATTTGTAACTTATGCTCGGAAACTCATTTTGGCTTGAAACTCAATAGTTTAGACCGTTTCATTATTTTCTACAACTTTTGTGTTCGGCTCGGAGGCCAATTCATCAAGGAAAATGGCGGGATTTATTTATTTCTGAAATTTCGGTTTCGCCGATTAACTGTGCTAGCGGTATTCAAGAGTTTGTAACTTCTGATTGGGTCAACATGTCTGAGAGATTCATATTCCAAAAGTTCCGTCTTGATATCCTTTCTAACTTTTGGGTTTTGGCCGAGAACTAATTCTTTGAAGATGATCTCAGAATGTGCGAGTCTTTAGAGTCGACATAGTGAAAAACAGTGCTGAACCGGTGAGTTTTGAACACTAAAAAATTCATAACTCTTGGCTCGTTCATCGAATTGATGTTGTTTCGGTGCCTAAAATTCCGTTTAGATGTTATCTTCATTATGTGAATTCAGTTTGGGTTAGGTCCAAGCGGAAGGATCTCGAAAATGCGAATTACCAGTAAGGTTCTTTGATGCAGTGCACTGTCTGTCAGATTTTGTAAAATTCATAACTCGGTCAATTTTCATCGGATATCACCCGTTCTTGAAGCGTTGGTTCACAAATTTTATCCTCTTCAATTTCAAATACAAAAATGAGTTCGAATGGTGCTCCAAAGATTGTCGTTTTGGTTTATTTCACAAAACTGAAGTGCTGAACCGAAGAAAAATGTTGAAAGTGGTTTCACGAGAAAATTCATATCTCCCTCGTCGTTTATCCGGTTGAGCTTATATTTTAACACCAGGTCACTGACTCATAGATCTACAACTTTGATGACAAAGTCGAGTCGATATTATGCTCCGAAGAGGTTGGCCTCGTCACATTTTCGAGTAGCGGACACCAAATAAGCCGAAAAAATAACTTATTCAGTGACGTCTTGCAGCTTAAACGTATCGATCGCACTCGATTTTGATCGTATGACGTCCGTTATTTTTGTGTTGCAACTGTGATTCATAGGCAGACGATATTGTGGAAGGCTCAGAGTCGAAATTTCTTGCCGAAGATATTGTTATTTTCACTTAAGCCGAAATTCTACCTTTTGCCTTTCATTTTACACTCCACTATATATTCTTTTGACCCACAATTTGTCTCATAACTTCAATCATAATTTACAAACACCAAAAAAACTCTCACAAACTCTCTCTAAAGGATCAAAGTTCATTCTCTCAACTCTTTCTCAAGAACACAACAACAACTTCATCAAGAACTCAAGAACACAACAATTCCGATCAAGCTTCCGATAGCCGAGCCGCCACGAACCACCACCTTCGGTCAACTTCACCACCGTGCGACCACCATCTTCCGCCGCCAGCAGCCACGCGGCCTCTCCTCCTCTCCTCCGTTCATGATCGCGTCTCACTTCCTCCGGATTCACAATTTCTTCGTCGATTCTTCATTCGGTAAGCTTCTTAAACTTTAATTCATGAATAATTGTTGCATTGTTTCTTGAATTGAATTTTGAAGTTGAATTCATATTATGGAGATTATGTGCATTGATTCTTGATGTGGTTGTTGATTGATGCTTGATTAATTGATCCTAATAATTGTTGTTGTGCATAATTGGAAATGATTGTTAAAATTGACATAGACTAATCGATGCATGTTAGATGTTTGATAAAATTCTTAAGAGAGTTAATTATTGTGACTTGATATTGATTGAAGTGCTTGACTTTTGAATTCATGTTTGTTTCATTGTGTGAATTCGGAATAGGATAGGTTGAAGCTTAATTGTTGATGTTGTTCATATGTCGCGTGTCGATAAGTGCGTTTTGGTCATAACTTCCTAACCGTAGCGCGTTTTCGCGAATGTGAATAGTGTAAATTGACTTTGTTGATTATTCCGGAGCCATTGGTAAACTTTTTAGTCGATTTCGGACAATTTTTTTCGGCTATTTCGCTACTGCCAGCCGATAAAATCGGCCAAAAAGTACCACTTCCGAGCGGAATTTTCAAAATCCGATTGCATATTTGAATCCGTTGGCATGTTTGCAAGTTACCATGCGATTTTCGTTCAATTCCGAGTCGGTGATTTTTGACGCGTTTTTTCGTTTTAAGGCTTTTTAAGTTCGGTTTGGTGCAATTTTGATGCATTGATCTTGTTTTGACTTGTACTTATGTTTGTTGATCATTTTCCATTCATTGCATGTAAATTTATTTGATTTTGGTTTGAATTTGCATGTTGTTTATGTTAGAGCATAAGTGCTGCCCCGTTTTGAAACGTAAATTTCAATGCATGTCCATGACTCGTATATTCATCTTTCTACTTGATTTTGAGTTGTGAGGCATAGGTGCAACTTCCGGTTGCACCTCTTTTTGGTTTCTAATGCGTTTGTTGAGTTCATGCAAGGTTCTCGCAAAGATCTTAACGACGGTCGTTTGGTTGGTATTCCACTTTATTTGTGGGATACCTTTGGATTCAAATGATATTTTGTGCTGTTGTTTTTGTTTCGATTATGGGAATCTTCACAAAGCAATTATGGAAGATGAGCATTTATTTTGCTCATGGGAGATTACAAGGCTTGGCTTGAAGTTTTTTTGGATTTCTTTTATGTGAAAGAATCGGCACTTCGACCAAGTAAGTAATCTCGATTCTCTACTTTAATGCATCATTCTAGTTGTATGCGACTTAGGATCATGTAACTTAAGGTGCATATTGAGCCCTCCCACCCGAGGCATTGGATTTATTTGTTATATATATTGATATGTGTCGATTTCGGAGTTTAGGGATTAGGTTACGGATTAGAGAATTCGATTCCTTTCACTTTCCCTTAAAATATCGTTTTTGCCCGTTTCGTCGCAATTATTAAAAATAGTTTTAGGTGTGATAAAATTCTGGAAAAATTCATGAGTGATCTTCTTCCTCTTAATTAATTTTTCATATTTTTTGTTTCCAGATTTGGGTGGTTTCAATATTTTATTTGGATTTTAGATCACAAGCTGTCCCAAAAAGGAAGGTTTTGGCATAAGGGACCGAAATCGATTTTTCCCCATAGGTGTGAGACCTATTTTTTGTATATGATTAATCACTGTAATTGGTGACATTTTTATTCTCATTAGGCATTTTTTTCATAATTTTTAGTGCCCTTTTTGATCCACTTTGTGGAGTTGTTTTTGGGTGATCATTCATTGCTACCTTGCTAGTCAAGTAATTGTTTTGGCACTTTGGTGCATAATTTTGTGGAATCCTTTTGGACAATGTGAGATAATGACTTTATTATTCCAGGGATTTAATTTCATAATTTTTAAAGGCTTTTTGCTATTTTTCCATGTCACCTAGATCCTAGGTTGATTCATGTGTCTATTTGCTCCATAACTTAAATGATAAGAAGGCATTCATGCCATTTTCTTGAAGGGATTTTTGGTAGATTTTAGGAGTTGATTATAGGTCATTTGTATGCCTTTAATTCCAGTCATAGGTCATTTTTTGAACCATACTCATTTGGTTTGTTTTGGTGCTTTAAAGTGCATACTTATGTGAATTAACTTTAACCTAAACTAGATTCTCTTCTCCTCTAAATAATAACTTGAATTATGTGGAAATCATTAATGCCTATTCATGCATTCTAATTTCATCTCATACCTTGTATGCTACTGAACCATAATCATTTCATGCATATTCACATGCCATTTTTCCTTAACTTTCATCATGTGCGATCTTATGCGATTTTTGCTCGTTTCTTCTCATATCTTCTTCTCATTGCTCCATATGCCTAATCCATTGCATCCATGATTGTATATTCATTCATCCATCTTCATAAGCATTCATTACTGACTTTGATGTTCATTTTATGCATTAATCCATTTTTGTAAGCCATATGCATTCATATTTCATCCATGAGTCCTAATTTGCATTTATGTGAACTTAGGTGAACTTTTTGTACATAGTTTGACATAGTTTGATCTTGTGAGATATCCTAGCATACTTAGGGACCTATATCATGTAGCTACTGACTTTAGAAGTCATGTAACCTTTAGGTACCTTCACCTTTAGACTTAGGTCTTATTTTGAACCCTAGTTCCATTTTAGGATGTTTATGGTACTTAATCGCTTTCATGCTTCGATTTTACTTTCAATATGCATTGTCATGCTAATATTTGTTTTGTAGGGGGGAAGATTGAGGTAAGCCTCACTTCATTCCTATCTTTTATGCATTCTAAATGTGTTTTCCTTAGCACTTGGTGCTTGCTTATAGGTTTTCCCTTTCTTTAGAGACAACTTAACTTCCTTAGGAAGTAAGTTAGTTTCTAAGCTCTCTTTTCTTCCTTTCCTTTTCTTTCTTAGGATTAGAATACCTCATTAACCATAGGATCTCCCTTGTAAATAAATCAATAAAAATTAGGGTGTGTCTTAGTTCCCATTAGATTTTTCCTTTTCCAACTTGAGTCATTCTTTCTCATCTCATAAAGAAAAGCAATAAAACACTTAATAAAAACCGAACAATCTTGTACGACACGAGACTTTGTTGCGGAGTGTTTATACGCGTCCTGTTTCGGGGCGAGGTGTAAATACTTCCCGCAATGGATAGGTCTTAGTACAAGACAGTTCACAAACAAATTCAAAACACTTCTCATAAAAGACAAAAACAAATAACAAGCGACTATCCTGCGGGAACTTCTCTTCTCATCTCATTCACTCACAACGCGAACTCGCGACGACTTGTCTCGCATGCAAGACGGTAAACGCACTCGTACCAGACGAGCCTGCAACACCTGAGCATAGACATACGCAGTTCCAGCATAAAAAACACAAACAAATAGTTCCCGCCTAGGTTAGGCGAACTACGTCGACTCTGATCCTCATTATCCCAGTGAGGTACGTAGGCAGCGGGGTAGGGCCCGTTCGAGCACATTCTTTATTTTCCCTACATTTTCCCCATTCTTCCTTTCCATTTTCTTATTTCAGTTCTATTCTCATTTCCATTTCCATTTCCAATTTCCAGATAGCCATTATTTCATTTCAGCAGCTAATTTCTCACCCTTTGAAACAAAACAAGCAAGCGTGGATCCCGTCGGGTACGACGGACGATCTGGGGTGCTAATACCTTCCCAGGTTGTAACCGACTCCCGAACTCAGATCTTTGGTTCGCAAGACCTTGTCCTTTCCTTCTTCCTCAGGTTTGTGCAACATTACCTTTCCCGTTCCATTCGGGATAAAAATGTCTGGCTGGCGACTCTAACCTTTCCGCGCCACTTTCGCGTTTGTACTAGGATGAAAATCTCGGGAGCGACAGCTGGCGACTCTGCTGGGGATCATACCTGATTCTTCCAGTTTCCCTTGTAGAGTCAATCCTAGCGCATGTTGGCTTTGTTTCTTTGGGTGTTTATCTGTTTGATGCTGAGTGCTTTAGTTTAGCTTTACTGTTTTTATTTACAGTTCTTTACAGCTTTACTTTACCGCATTTATTTACCGCTTTCAGTATTTATTTTCCATGCATCATATTATACTGGACTGTCTGGCTATGCTGGTTTTCATTTTTTCTGTGGGATGGGAGTTACTGTGAGATAAGCCAACTACCCGGCTTGAGTGCACTATAGGATTAGCGTGGACACGTTGTGCTCGCATGGTTACATGATGAGTGGTGATGTGTTCCACACCCAGATTGCGACTGTCTCGGGACTATTCTGTGTGGGGGTTCTTCTCCACTTCAGGGTACAACCTTGATAGTTATGTGCATCTGGTGACCGATCATTGAGAACCTTAGTGGAAACAACCCTCTCCAGTGATGACAGTGGCAGACCACATTCGTTGGCAAACCCACTCGCATCCGAGGGTCCACTGGGAACTCGCATAGGATGGCCTGGTTCTCTCATAGGAATCCAGTCAAGGCAAACTGTTCGTATGACGATAGTATTGTACCCATCAGGATGAATGTACTATTGTTTCTCGATTCAGTGCTTGAAGCTGAGGACTTATGAGGGATGCTTGTTTCCTTGGACTCAGCTGAGGCCTCCCTGATTAGTACATAATGCCAAACCGATTCCCTGATTTGGTCATGAGCCATTTCTCGGAAATGGTGAACGTATTATTGCTATTCGGCTTTGAGAGTCCGTGATGTTGACCCGAGTAGCACACCCGTGAGATTGGGAGGGGTTTACAGGTTTGCAGGAACCCTAAACTTCAACATACCCACTTTGCCAGTATTGTTCAATGTTCTACGGTTCTTTGATTCTGAGATCTGGGATTTCTATTTAGAGAAATTGTTACTGTGATTACCATTATGACCTTGATATTGTGACTCTCTACATATACTTGGCTCGTTGTTTAGCTTCAATACCATCAGTGACTATTCTATTATGTGATCCAGTTCTACAGTTATCGGGTTCTCAATTATGGGGGTTCTATGCAGAGATGGTGCTACTATTATGGTTCTATTCAGACACTTGACTCATTACTCAACACCGGCACCAGCATCAGACCATTGATCACATGCCTGTTGCATACATGACATCATAACATTTCTGCACACATGTTCAGTTATTTCCGAGGATCACATATCTGAATCATGCCATTGGACTTTGTCTGTGTCAAAACTTGAATCAAAGCAGTTAGATTCCTCAGAAATAATTGAACATGGCATTTGCATACATTCTTGAATTCTTGACAAGTGTTCAGAGACAAAAAATTTTCCTGACTTGATTTCTCATCAGAATGGACAACTTGAATCACAATCATCAAGGTATATATTTGAAGCAACTCCGGGCGGAGGTAATCGAAGGAAGACCCAACTGGGGCTATTCAGGGCCAAGGTACAAGCTTTATTTCAGAATCAGAAACTGTTGAAACAAGAAGTCAACCAGATGAAGACTCAGATGAGCTTGGTTATGGAAATTTTGAACGAAGCTATTTTCATCCCTATTGAGGGGAACTACGCTGCTCTGATTCTCCATTGGTCAATGGAGATACGTAGGCAGGAGATCACATGAGATCTTTCCGAGCAACCTTATCTATTAACTTTATCAACCTCTTCCCTCTAGATGTCGTTGTCATCATCCAACCTCAGCTTCCCAAGAGAGTTCTAGGACCAGAGAATACGGGTAAAGGCCAAAACAACTTGAGAAGAAGTTTGATCGTATTCTGATGACGTATGTGCAACAAGTTTCCTCATTTACGCAAATTCGGAGTGGTTGAGCTAATTGCATCAGGATCATCTCCGACAAAGCCTCCTTTGGGGTTTCAATGCCAAGTATGATTACCATTCTGGGGCACCCGACCTTTTAATTGAAGATTGCAAGTCTTTCAGAGGCAAAGGTGAAGACAAGGTCCCGAAGTTGATTGACTCAAAGGTCATCATGCCAGAAAGTCTGCTCACATATTGAAGTCTCCTCATCAAATGGGTCTCCTAATTTGCAAAGGCATCTTCAGAAGCAATAAGTCCATACGGAGTCAAGTCTCCTCAATGACGGCAATGTTCAGCTTCTTTACTGCATTTTCATTTGTAGTTTATATTGTTTGTTTAAACATTTGTATGCATGCATGAAACTTATTTGTTTTTGAATGATAACCATAATAAAATGCACATGTTTCTCTTGAAGTAATCCATTCGTATTCACTCATGATTTTGTGTACGTGCATTGCAATGCCAACTGTTGTGATTAAACTCTATCAGGGAGGACGAAGAAATGAAAACGCAAAAATCTCTAATTGTGTGCTTTTGAGAAAGACCCTGTTGACGATGTACAGGCATTGTTTCAAGTCCTAAACACCGGAGATATAAGGGAGATAGACCCTCGCCAACCCATTTGAGCCTTGAAGTAGGAGTTTCTTTTTGCATGAAAAAACCCTCGCACTTAACCCAGGGGCAGGGTAGGCATCAGTTAGTTTGACCGAGCATTCAAATTTCAAATTTCAAGCTTCCGATAGCCGAGCCGCCACGAACCACCACCTTCGGTCAACTTCACCACCGTGCGACCACCATCTTCCGCCGCCAGCAGCCACGCGGCCTCTCCTCCTCTCCTCCGTTCATGATCGCGTCTCACTTCCTCCGGATTCACAATTTCTTCGTCGATTCTTCATTCGGTAAGCTTCTTAAACTTTAATTCATGAATAATTGTTGCATTGTTTCTTGAATTGAATTTTGAAGTTGAATTCATATTATGGAGATTATGTGCATTGATTCTTGATGTGGTTGTTGATTGATGCTTGATTAATTGATCCTAATAATTGTTGTTGTGCATAATTGGAAATGATTGTTAAAATTGACATAGACTAATCGATGCATGTTAGATGTTTGATAAAATTCTTAAGAGAGTTAATTATTGTGACTTGATATTGATTGAAGTGCTTGACTTTTGAATTCATGTTTGTTTCATTGTGTGAATTCGGAATAGGATAGGTTGAAGCTTAATTGTTGATGTTGTTCATATGTCGCGTGTCGATAAGTGCGTTTTGGTCATAACTTCCTAACCGTAGCGCGTTTTCGCGAATGTGAATAGTGTAAATTGACTTTGTTGATTATTCCGGAGCCATTGGTAAACTTTTTAGTCGATTTCGGACAATTTTTTTCGGCTATTTCGCTACTGCCAGCCGATAAAATCGGCCAAAAAGTACCACTTCCGAGCGGAATTTTCAAAATCCGATTGCATATTTGAATCCGTTGGCATGTTTGCAAGTTACCATGCGATTTTCGTTCAATTCCGAGTCGGTGATTTTTGACGCGTTTTTTCGTTTTAAGGCTTTTTAAGTTCGGTTTGGTGCAATTTTGATGCATTGATCTTGTTTTGACTTGTACTTATGTTTGTTGATCATTTTCCATTCATTGCATGTAAATTTATTTGATTTTGGTTTGAATTTGCATGTTGTTTATGTTAGAGCATAAGTGCTGCCCCGTTTTGAAACGTAAATTTCAATGCATGTCCATGACTCGTATATTCATCTTTCTACTTGATTTTGAGTTGTGAGGCATAGGTGCAACTTCCGGTTGCACCTCTTTTTGGTTTCTAATGCGTTTGTTGAGTTCATGCAAGGTTCTCGCAAAGATCTTAACGACGGTCGTTTGGTTGGTATTCCACTTTATTTGTGGGATACCTTTGGATTCAAATGATATTTTGTGCTGTTGTTTTTGTTTCGATTATGGGAATCTTCACAAAGCAATTATGGAAGATGAGCATTTATTTTGCTCATGGGAGATTACAAGGCTTGGCTTGAAGTTTTTTTGGATTTCTTTTATGTGAAAGAATCGGCACTTCGACCAAGTAAGTAATCTCGATTCTCTACTTTAATGCATCATTCTAGTTGTATGCGACTTAGGATCATGTAACTTAAGGTGCATATTGAGCCCTCCCACCCGAGGAATTGGATTTATTTGTTATATATATTGATATGTGTCGATTTCGGAGTTTAGGGATTAGGTTACGGATTAGAGAATTCGATTCCTTTCACTTTCCCTTAAAATATCGTTTTTGCCCGTTTCGTCGCAATTATTAAAAATAGTTTTAGGTGTGATAAAATTCTGGAAAAATTCATGAGTGATCTTCTTCCTCTTAATTAATTTTTCATATTTTTTGTTTCCAGATTTGGGTGGTTTCAATATTTTATTTGGATTTTAGATCACAAGCTGTCCCAAAAAGGAAGGTTTTGGCATAAGGGACCGAAATCGATTTTTCCCCATAGGTGTGAGACCTATTTTTTGTATATGATTAATCACTGTAATTGGTGACATTTTTATTCTCATTAGGCATTTTTTTCATAATTTTTAGTGCCCTTTTTGATCCACTTTGTGGAGTTGTTTTTGGGTGATCATTCATTGCTACCTTGCTAGTCAAGTAATTGTTTTGGCACTTTGGTGCATAATTTTGTGGAATCCTTTTGGACAATGTGAGATAATGACTTTATTATTCCAGGGATTTAATTTCATAATTTTTAAAGGCTTTTTGCTATTTTTCCATGTCACCTAGATCCTAGGTTGATTCATGTGTCTATTTGCTCCATAACTTAAATGATAAGAAGGCATTCATGCCATTTTCTTGAAGGGATTTTTGGTAGATTTTAGGAGTTGATTATAGGTCATTTGTATGCCTTTAATTCCAGTCATAGGTCATTTTTTGAACCATACTCATTTGGTTTGTTTTGGTGCTTTAAAGTGCATACTTATGTGAATTAACTTTAACCTAAACTAGATTCTCTTCTCCTCTAAATAATAACTTGAATTATGTGGAAATCATTAATGCCTATTCATGCATTCTAATTTCATCTCATACCTTGTATGCTACTGAACCATAATCATTTCATGCATATTCACATGCCATTTTTCCTTAACTTTCATCATGTGCGATCTTATGCGATTTTTGCTCGTTTCTTCTCATATCTTCTTCTCATTGCTCCATATGCCTAATCCATTGCATCCATGATTGTATATTCATTCATCCATCTTCATAAGCATTCATTACTGACTTTGATGTTCATTTTATGCATTAATCCATTTTTGTAAGCCATATGCATTCATATTTCATCCATGAGTCCTAATTTGCATTTATGTGAACTTAGGTGAACTTTTTGTACATAGTTTGACATAGTTTGATCTTGTGAGATATCCTAGCATACTTAGGGACCTATATCATGTAGTGTCACACCCCAAATTTTACCCCTAATCGCTCATATCATAATCATACATTCATCGCATTTAGCAGGGATTCTTCCCGATTTATTTTCTGTTGCTTTCTTCTCATTTTTTCTAGCTGTTTATAATTCTTAATTTCTTGTCACTTATAAGCTTCCATTTTAATTTAATTTTTACTTCTCATTTCTAACCTTTTAATTTATTTTCGTGTTTTAATTTTAATGTTAAATTTAATTTCTATCTATTTTATTCTCAAACTTTTGCTAAATAAAAATGTAATTTTATTTCCAATTCCAAGGTTTTAAAAAAATATATATATAATTTCATTTCTATTTTCAAAGTTTTTATTTCTTAATGTGATTTCTAGTTTTTAACTTTTATTTTTAATTCATTTTTTTAGTTAGCTTAGTTCCATTTCTAATTTAATTATAATCTCTAATTGTTTGTTTCTTTTAATCCATTTTTAAGTTTTTATTTCTAATGTAATTTCAATTTCTAATTTTTATTTTTAAGATGTCAATTTCAATTTAATTCCAATTTCTTTTTCTTATTTTATTTTTTTGATTTCAATTTCAATTTAATTCCAATTTCTTTTTCTTATAATTAATTTTAATTCCAAGTTTATTTATTTAAGTTTATAAGTTATTTTCAATTTTAAATTTAATTCTTTTTAATTCATTTCTAAGTTAAGTATTATATTTAGACTCTAATTTAAAACTCTTATTTCAAATATTAAGTGTCAAGTGTAAATCAAAGCTTTAGTGTAAATATTCAAATTTATTCCATAATTTTGTTCATATTACATTTGCATAGAAAGAAAATGTTACAAAAATCAGCACTACAATACAAAAAATGCAGCACAAAACAGTCCCACAAGACAAGCATGCAGCCACCAACAGCTGCATTTTTTCTGCTCCACCCACTGCTGCAAAATTCAGCACTTGTCCCCTTGCCTCCAACCCTTCACCTACAAGTTTCATAGTACAAAATTCAAATTCATAAGACAAACCCTAAACCAAGTTTTATATATTAACACTGTTACATTGCAAACACTACAAAAAAAATCAGCATCAAATACCCTCAAACCACACCACAAACAGTCCCAAAATTCAGCCACTAAACTCACAAATTTCAGCATCACAAACATACACAAACTCAGCACAAAACACACCAGTTTAGCCACAAAAACAACAACCCCTGTTACAATTCAGATTCAGCATCAATACAACACCCAAACAGTTTCAAACACAACTCAAACAACCATCAAAACAGTTCTCAAAACACATTCAAACAGTTCATAAAACCAAAAAAAATCCAGCCAACAAAAACTTCAAAAAAAAGAAAGGAGAGGACAAGAAAGAGTGGAGCAGCAAGGAGTAGAGGCCTACCACTTGGGATTCTTCACCCCGATAACGTTCGGGCGGTAATCTTTCTCTTTTCCTTTCCTTCACCTTTTTTTTTTAGCATTTGTCCATGATTAATTTTCTTTTTAGCTTTATTTCCAACCTGCATTCACAAAGCAAAAATTAACATTTAAAAATTTCAAAAAAAAAGGGGAAAGCATAAAACCAAATCCAGCACAGTAAGCACAAAAACCGCACAACCACCCAAACATCCCTGCAATCCGAAACCCTTTCCAAAAGGCAGAAACCTCAACACCCTTTCAAACCTCGCCGCCATCCACCACTTCAACCTTAAACCTCTGACAAACAAACTGAAACAAAAACGTCAAAACCACTACCAAGCTAACCGTATCCACCATTGAACAAAACCTGTTTTCAAAAAAAACCAACAGACAACGTTGTCACCATTCTCGGTTCCTTTGACCACCGTCTCTCCACCCTTGAAGCCGCTATGCGTCCAACTCAGATTAGGACACATTCTATTAGACAAGCTCATGAGAATAGTGACAAGACTTTGAAGGCTGCTGAGATTATTTTGTCCCACTTTGATCAGTATCGTCAGGCAGAGAACAAAATACTCAAAGGGCCACACGAAGACCTAGAAAACTATCTTGAAGCAATTGCTCAGTTGAGAAGCAACATTCAGTTTTTTGGCAGTAAGAACAGTTTTAAGAATAGTGATGGTGTTGTCAGCCATGCCAGTAGTTTGCTAACTAAAGCTATTTCAAAGCTACAGGACTAGTTTAATCAGCTATTATCATCTCGCAGCAAACCCGTGAAACCCCTTCCACTTTCAAAACCTGCGACTCCGCCGAACCTCATCACCTACACCAGCCACCCATCTTCAAACCCGCATAAACCTCCTCACCAACATCAACCCTTCACAAACCGCAACCGAGAGTTAAACCAAAGCCAGAACCACTCAAATCCGGACAATAAGAAATCGGAGCAGTGAAAAGCACAAACGAAACTCACCCGACCTCAAACCTCATCAACCGCCATGAGAAAACCAAGTTGAGAAGGTGACTAGCACCAAACCGAAAACCCGTTGCCATGAGGGAAAACGCAGTCGCATCAGCCAAACCCGTGACGAAACAGAACGAAATCCCTTAAACCACCCTTTGAGAAAAACCATTCAACTCAACAGCAACGGCCAACGAATCAAAAATCTCCCTCCACCGCCGATCGAACCCCTTAACCTTCACAAACAACCGCCGCCGATCCGAACAAAACCGTTCTGACCCCCAAAGCGAGAACCCAAACCTGAAACCTTTCAAACCCTAACCCCCTAAATCACCGCCGTGAACAGTCAAAACAAATCGCGAGGGAGAGAGAGACGGATTGAGCGATTGAGACGGAATCACTGAGAGAGAGCATCGCGCGAGGTTGAGAGAAACTCACCGTGAAAAAAATTGTGAATCATTGAGAGAGAATGCAAAGTTGAGTGAGAGACTGAGAGATTTTGAGTGAGAGATTGGGAGCTAGCGTGAGAGACAGATGCGAGCGTGAGAGACGGTTTGAACGATTTGAAGGAGAAGGAGAAACTGCATTTTCTCTGTTAATCAAAAACCATTTTGACCAGATCCTTTTGTTTTTTTTTAAAAAAAAAAGAAAAAATTGAACTTTGTTTATTTGGTTAGACGCATGGGCCTAGCCCGGTCCAGCGGTACATCCCCCTCCATATGTTTTTTTTGTAATTTATTAATTTGTCTTTTTTTGAAATCTGTAAATTTTTCTATATATATATATATATATATTAATTTCTTCTAGTTAATTTTTTATGGTGTTTATTTCTTTAGAAAATTTTAAAAAAATAATAATAATAATACATCTTTTAAAGTTCATTTGATTTATTCTCTTGCATATTCGGGTCTATGATATAATTATATTTTCTTAATATTTGGTTCAACCAATGTTATCGAAATTATTATGAGACCATTTTTATTTTCTACTAAGTTTCTAATAAAATTTGTTTAGATTTGTTACTATCGATTTAATTATTTATTTGGGCCGATGATATTACAAAAAGTCACGATAAATCGTTTCCGATTAATCGTGACCAATATGAGGCCATGCATTTATTTATTCTATTTATTTATTTATTTTTATTCTATTTATTTTATTCTATTTAATTTATTCTATTTTCAATTTATTTATAAAAAAAAATTATTAAAAAAGTAAATATATGTTAGATAATTATTTAATAATCTATCCATTTTATTTTATCTCATTTTTTGGGGCCAATGATATTATTAAGGGTTTATCGATATTCGATATTTGTAATCGACGTTATCTAAACCCATATGAGGCCATGCATTTTATTTATTTCTGTTTCATACTTTTATTTATTTCTCATTCCATTTAATTCATTATTTATTCTATTTAATTTATTTATTTCATTTCATTCTATATTTCAATTTATTTCATTTGTTATTAATTACTTATTTCTCGCGTATTTACACCATATTAAATTTAATTTTCAAAAATAATAAATTCCTTGGTCCAACGCCAAGTGAAATTCACTACATTTCACTCACACACGTAAGTCGGTCGTTTACGATCGCCATCAGCACAGTTTCTTACACTTCACAGCTTTCTAGCTTAAACAATTTGTCGCACTGCGTTTGTTTGCCACCCCAGCATTCTCGATCCATATATCGAGCCATAGCCAGTTACTAAGCCTTTGTCTTTTATTTCCATTTACTTTATTCGATTTATTTTTGCAAGTAGCAACCTTTGCCTAGTCTTAGGAGCTTGCACCCTCTCTTTTTTATTTATTTTTGTTTATGCTATTTCAATCCAAAAGGGAAAGACTCCTGCAGTTGACTCAATGTCATAGGAAGTTTAGCCATCCCTAGTTCCCATTTTGACCTTAGCAATTAGGTCCCCCATCCTTAGGTCCTTAGCCATTAGGTCCTTAGCTTTTTATTTTACAACTTTTTGTGACTTTCTTAAAGTCACGTGAGTGTTTGCCATAACACTTACCTTCCCCCGCGAACCTTGAGCGTAACCAAGTGTTCGTTAATCCTGAGGAGAACTACGAGTGCTCTGATTCTACACCCGATACGTAGGCATCGATGCGATGTTGTGCGAGCACCATTAGAAATAAAACCTTAGGTTCCCTTAATTTTAACAAGCAATAAACAACAATAATGCAAATATCAACAAGAGGTTCCCGTAGGATACTGCGGATGCTTAGGATGCTAACACCTTCCCTAGGTATAATCAACCCCCGAACCTAGTTTCTCCTCATTTAGGGTTTTTACGATCTTTTTCCCTTTTCCCTTTGGATTAAATTAAAGTCGGTGGTGAACATAAATGTTTTGCGATTCAAGCTCACTTAATAGCTTGGTATCCGATTCTCACCGCGACAGAAAATGGCGACTTCACTGGGGAGAACACTATTTTTGAGGGTTAAGCCCACCTTGTATATTTGTATATTTGTTGTTGTATTGCTTGTTATTATTTGGGATTTTTGTTGGGTGTTCCATGTGTGGTGAGATAAGTCCTAACCCGGACTTGAGTGCAAATAAGATAGGACGGTGGTATATTCAAGAAGGCTTGTAGGGAGTTGAGTCCCGACCAAGTTGACTTGAGACACCACCACTCAGCGGAGGCCTCCTCGGATGTAGTTTTGTTGATCGAGTTCAGTCGTGAAAACATTACTATATTCGACTTGAGAGCCATTAATGCTGAGGACCTTAGAACATTTACCCCCACTTGGCCTTTTTAGGGATGTAGTGCGATGACTATGAGGGTGCAAATCCAAAATAGTTGATACGCGATACTGCACTCGGATGAGACTCTCTTGAGAATATTACTGATTACCAAGTCGAGTTGGGAAGTCGGTAATATCCGAAAGATGGGACAGTGATTCCGGGAACTTTTAGAACCCGTTGTACATGTACAAATAAACTCATAGTACATACCTTTTTGGGAGGGTTGAACCTTTGACCTCATGCAAGCTTTGAACCTAAGCCTTGTTTGTGTTTGTTGCATTCACGCATCATGAAGCATCATTTTTACCATTTATTCAAGGAACTCAGAAACTCTATCTTTGCAAATATCATAGGTATCATCATGGACTTTGGAAGAAGAAAGACTGTCAAGTACACATTCAAAACTCCCAAACTCGAAGACCTAAGGAAATTAAGAGATTTGGTTCTGGATCAAGAAGCCTTCATGGAGAAGCATAGGAGACTTTTAGCTTTGCTTAAGACTGATTGGGATGGAAGGTTGCTCTCTGTGATGCTCCAGTTTTATGATCCTCTCTACCATTGTTTTACGTTCCCTGATTACCAATTGGCGCCTACTTTGGAAGAGTATTCAGTTCTGGTGGGATCACGTGTTAAGGATGAGTTTCCATTCCCTGTTCTAGAGAAGGACCCTGAAGAAGCGGAGATTGCAAAGGCGACATATTTGAGTGTTCCTGAGGTCAAGGCAAATATGACCTATAAAGGAAAGATTTTTGGATTCCCTACAAAGTTTCTGATAGAAAAGGCCAAGAATTTTGTTGATGTGAAGGATATGAAAGCTTTTGAGGCGACTTTTATTCTGCTGATATATGGAGTGCTGCTTTTCCCAAACTTTGAAGACTTTGTCGACCTGAACGCCATCAAGATCTTTCTGAAGAAGAACCCGGTCCCTACTTTGCTTGGAGACACTTACCATTCCATCCATCTGAGGAGTCACCATAAGGGAGGGATGATTACTTGTTGTGCATCATTGTTGTACGAGTGGTTTATTTCGCACTTGCCTAAGTCAGCTTCATTTTGGAACCTTAAGGATGGTTTGTGGTGGTCACAAAGGATCATGTCTCTTACCCACTCTGACATTAGCTGGTACAATCGCGCTTATGATGGAATATTGATTATTGATAGCTGTGGTGATTTTGCTAATGTGCCTCTTCTTGGCACTAAGGGAGGAATCAACTATAATCCAGTTTTGGCTCGCCGCCAACTCGGGTATCCGTTGAAGGACAAACCTAAGAGTGTTGAAGTGGAAGGAATTTTCTTTAAGGATGACGAAGAACCAGAGCTCAAGAAACAGATTATGCAAGCTTGGAAGTGCATCCATAGGAAGGGGAGGAGTAGCTTGGGAAAGCCGAATTGTGTTTCTATGGAACCCTATCTCCAATGGGTACGAGATAGGGCAATCATTCTGAAGATGCCTTACCCTCGCCAGGATCCTATGACCTTCAAGAAACCCATTCTAATCTTTATGGATGATGCAGAGAAGCTGAGGATTGATTTGGAGAAGGAGATTCGAGAGAAGAATGCATGGAAGAATCGACATCAGATTATCAGCAGTGAGAATGAAGAGCTTAGAAGACAACTGAAGATGAAGGAAGAAGAAGAGCTCTCCAGCAAGAAAAGGAAAGCACAAGAGGATTTATTTTCCTCCAGCACTCAAGGGGACACTTCTTGGAAGTCGATCGTGGATCAACTTATGCTTGAAAGGGCTCAGATGAAGGCACAAATCGAGAAGCTCAACTTGAGGCTTTTAGGAGAATCTCCGTAGGACTTTGTCTTTGTCTTTATTAAGTTTTGTTTGGGATTTTTGAAGATGTACTCAAGACTTTGTATCACTTTTTGAATTTAATGAAATCATGTCCTTTGATTATTATGTTTTCCTTGGTATTTGCAAATTGTTTCTTAAGTTCCTTGAATAATTTCATTTTCGCATTGCACTCATACATTTGGCATTTCATTTGCATTGCATTTGCATTTTTTTCATGAAACTCATTCCCGTCATCTGCTCTCAATTCAGCTTTCACACTGAGGCTCTCACGCAAATACTACACTCGAGCTCGAGCCAGAAAGATGATGGCTGAAAGAGACCTAGAGATGGACAGAGTTAACGAAGAGCTTTCTGATATTCGTGGAAATATGGGTCAGATGATGGAAATGCTACAGGTTATTCGAGCGAAGATGGATACCCAACAGACTGTGGTGTCAGAAATTGTCACTGCAACGACTGAATTTGTCACTGCAACGACCCAGCCTACATCATCAGTCATTACCCCTGTGACCTGGCCTCCTTTTGGACTTCCTCATGGATTCGTCCCTCCTCCTCATGGTTTTGCTTCTCAAAGTTTTATTCCTTCTTCTTCAGGGTTTGCTACTCAAAGTTTTATTCCTCCTTCCCAAGGACTTACTGCTCAGGGTTTCTTCCCTCCTTCTCAAGGTTTTGCTACTCAGAGTTTTATACCTCCTTCCCAAGGGTTTGCTGCTCAGGGTTTCTTCCCTCCGTCCCAAGGCTTAGCTTCTCAAAGTTTCGCACCTCCCTCTCAGGGTATGGCATTTCCTTTTCAAGGTTTTGTGCCTCCTCCTCAGGGATTTGCTGCTCAACAAACTGTTCCTGTGACTAATGAAGAGAATCATGCCGTTGCTAATTTTACACAGGACATTGTGCACACCCGTGCCCAACCGTATTTTAATGACCATCAGGGGTATGAAGCGCCAGATATGTCTGAAAACGGAGATGAGAAACATGTGAAGATGCAGGAGAATTTTGATACCCTTGAAAAAAGGTTAAGAGCGATTGAAGGTGACCAGATCTTTGGTGCTGCTGCCAGGGAGATGTGTCTGGTGTCTGGATTGGTAATACCTCCAAAGTTCAAGATACCCACCTTTGATATGTATGAGGGTGCAACTTGTCCTAAGAACCATCTCTTGATGTACTATCGAAGAATGGCTGCTCAGGTGGACAATGATAAGTTAATGATCCACTGTTTCCAGGACAGTCTGAAGGGAATCTCCTCCAAATGGTATTTGACGCTTGACCAGTCGAAGATCCGCAGTTTCCAAGACTTGGCAGATGCTTTCATCCAACAATACAAATACAACATGGACCTTGCTCCCGATAGGAGGCAATTGCTAAGCATGTCTCAGAAAGAGTCTGAATCCTTTAAAGAGTATGCCCAGAGGTGGAGAGGGACCGCTTCTCAAGTAGAGCCCCCATTGACTGAAAAAGAATTAGCTGACTGGTTTGTTGACACTGTGCGACCAGAATTCTATGAGAGAATGGTGGGGAGCATAACTGCTAGTTTCTCTGATTTAGTGGCTGTGGGAATCAAGGTAGAACTCGGTTTGAAAAGTGGAAAGATGAGTAGTGCGTCTGGCAGTTCCAGCACTGGCAGTGGGAATATTGGCAAGAAATTTACCAATAACTTCCACAAGAAGAAGGAGGGTGAGACGAACGCGATAATGACAGGTCAAAGAAGAAATCCACTTTGGCAGAGACCTTCACCTATGGCTCAACAGCAGTATCCTCGTCAACGTCAGTATGCTCATCAACAACAGTATGCCCAACATCCTTATGTAGCGGCGGTTCAACCAGCATTTAATCCACAAGTCCCCATGTATCGGCCAACTCAAGCAGTACCGATGTACCAACAAGCGGCTCCAATGATTCAACCTTATCAACCAATGCTCAACAATCCAGGCTATCAACAAGCACCCAATGCTTCAGCCTACCAGCAGAGGACTCCAGCTCCTCATTCAAATCCCAATTTTCAGAATAGAAGACCAGGTGGAAGGCCTCCAAATCCTCGAATCCCTATAACTTATACTGAGTTATATCCTTCACTGCTGAAGAAGGGTTTGGTTACTCCCAGGCCTTTGGGTCCTCCACCAAATCCGCTCCCACCAAATTACAACGCAAATGCTCACTGTTTATTCCATGAAGGTGCCCCGGGGCACAATTTGGAGGGTTGTTATGCTTTGAAGTACATCGTGAAAGATTTGATGGAGAAGAACATTCTGTCATTTGGGAATACTGGTCCGAATGTCAAAGATAATCCTTTACCCAAGCATGGGTCTATAAATGCTATTGTTGATGAGTCCGAAGAAGGTTTGATTTTCAATGCCACCGAGATCAAGACCCCGCTCAGAGACTTCCATGCGAAGTTAGTAGGGGCGGGTATATTGAAGAGCTGTCATCAGAATTGTGAAGGTTGTGTTGATAGTCCAAAGGGATGTGAATCGGTCTTAAAAGATGTTCAAGATTTGATTGATGAAGGTGTCTTGCAAGTGAGCAGTCATATGAAGAAGAATGAAGTGGCAGTAATTGAACCCATCTTCAACTTGCCGGAATCTAATTCTACTTGGGTGCCAGTGTTCAACCTGCCTGAATCTTCAGGAGCTCAACCTATCTTCAATACTCCAGAATCTGTGGTGCCAATCTTCAATGTACCTGAGCCAAGATTTGAACAAAGGGGTAACTCTTTCCGTTATGAAGACACCAAAGCAGTTCCTTGGAAGTACGATACAGGGAAAGTTCATCAGAAGATCGATAAAGCTAACCAGAAGGAAGGTTCAAAAGTTGCAAGTACTGATATAGCGGGTGCAGGTCGTTTGACTCGCAGTGGTCGTGTATATACCCAGCAAGCCAATACGGCTCCGCCTAAAGAAGTCATACCAGCTGTTGTCAACAAAGATAAAGAGGTAGTCTTGGGAGAAGAGGATGCAGAGTTCCTCAGAATCATAAAGAAGAGTGATTATAAGGTAATTGATCAGCTACATCAAACGCCTTCCAAAATATCTATCCTATCACTGCTTATGCATTCTCCGGCTCATCGAAGTGCGCTTCAGAAGTTGCTAGCTCAAGCACATGTTACACATGATATAACAGTGAACCAGTTTGATGGTGTCATTGCCAATATCACTGCGTGTAACAACCTCAGTTTCGGTATGGAGGATCTTCCAAAGGAGGGTTTGGACCACAACCGTGCGCTCCACATATCAGTGAAATGTCAAGAGGATACTTTAGCAAGAGTTCTTGTGGATACAGGATCTTCATTGAATGTTTTGCCGAAAAGAACACTTGCAAAGTTATCTTATCAAGGGGCAGAGATGAGGCCCAGTGCACTGATTGTAAAAGCATTTGATGGGTCAAGAAGAACCGTTATTGGAGAAGTAGACCTACCAATCCTGATCGGGCCACAGGTTTTCAAAATCACCTTCCAGGTTATGGACATCAATCCTAATTACAGTTGCTTGCTGGGAAGACCTTGGATCCATGCTGCTGGGGCAGTCACTTCTACCCTACATCAAAAGATGAAGTTTGTAGTCAATAACAAGCTGGTAACCGTATCTGGGGAAGAAGATCTCATGGTTAGCAACCTTTCATCCTTTAGCTATATTGAGGCTGATGAAGATGCTTTGGAAACTTCTTTCCAAGCTCTTGAGATAGCCAATGCTGTCCTTGTGGAAGTAGAGGAACCGAAAGGGAAGGGTATCCCATCTTTTGCATCGCTGAAGAGTACCATTTCCACCATTGAAGAAAGAAGCTATGAAGGTTGGGGTGATGTCATCGAAGTCAAGCAGAAGCTAGATCGTTGCGGGTTGGGTTACAAACCAACTCATGTGAAGGAAGGAGCGTCAACCTCCGTTAAAGGACGTCTGAAGACCATTCAAGAAGTGTTTTCCAGTGCTGGTTATCAGGTCAATGCAATTGATGGAGTTTCTGAAGATGAAGATGTGAATCATCTGGTGTATCAGTGTGAAGAAGCCTTGGACAATTGGGAGGCAGTCGAGATCCCAGATTTTTTTCCATTGTCAAAGTAATTTGTTGTTTTTCAATGTTTTCAAAGTTCCCTAGCTCTGCCCAAGGCTATGGGAGTATTTTGTAGGGCCCCTTTCTCATTTTTAAAGTTATTATCAATGAAGGCATTTTGTTGAACTCTTATTTTGATCATTTACTGTTTCTCTCTTTTCACTTTTAAAAAGAAAATGGCAATCTTTCAAAACCAATAAAAAAGCTTTTTCTCTTGCATTTCTCTATTTTTCCACTTTTAATAAAAGCAAATCATTATCATATGCAGAATAAACGAAAACCCTGTTGAATCCAATGACTCTACATTCTCTCCTAACTTTGATTCGCCCATCTACCAAGCGGAAGATGAAAGTGAGGAAGATTGCGACATTCCCGAAGAACTGGCAAGATTAGTTGAGAATGAGCACACAGATCTTCAGCCACATAAGGAGCAGGTAGAGACCATAAATCTTGGCACTGATGAAGACATGAAGGAAGTCAAGATTGGTACAACACTTGGGGCAGACATCAGAGAAAGATTGGTCAAGCTTCTCAAAGAGTATGTAGATGTGTTTGCATGGTCGTATCAAGATATGCCCGGTTTAGACACAAACATAGTAGTCCACAAGTTACCTCTTCGACCAGATTGTCTTCCTGTAAAGCAAAAGCTTCGAAGAACAAGACCAGACATGGCTCTGAAGATTCGAGAAGAGGTCAAAAGGCAGTTTGATGCTGGATTCCTTGCAGTTGCAAAGTACCCTGAGTGGGTAGCAAATATTGTGCCGGTCCCTAAAAAGGATGGCAAAGTCAGAATGTGTGTGGACTATAGGGATTTGAACAAAGCCAGTCCGAAGGACGATTTCCCTCTCCCGCATATTGATACTTTGGTTGACAACACTGCTAAATTTGCTGTTTTCTCCTTCATGGATGGGTTTTCAGGATACAACCAGATCAAAATGGATCCTGACGATATGGAAAAGACTACATTCATCACACCATGGGGCACTTATTGTTACAAAGTTATGCCATTCGGTCTCAGAAATGCAGGAGCCACTTATCAGAGGGCAATGGTCACCCTTTTCCATGATATGATGCATGAAGAGATAGAAGTTTATGTGGATGATATGATTGCCAAATCACAGAGTGAGGAGGATCATTTGAATCATCTCTTGAAGTTATTTGAGCGTCTCAGAAAGTTCCAACTGCGTCTGAATCCAGCTAAGTGTACTTTTGGTGTCCGATCAGGAAAGTTACTTGGTTTTATTGTTAGTCAGCAAGGGATTGAAGTAGATCCAGATAAGGTCAGAGCAATTCAAGAGATGCCAGCTCCAAAAACAGAAAAGCAAGTCAGGGGTTTCCTCGGAAGATTGAACTACATCTCCAGATTCATCTCCAACATGACTGCTACATGTGAGGCTTTATTCAAGTTACTCCGGAAGAATCAAGCAATTGAGTGGAGTCCCGATTGTCAACTAGCTTTTGAGAAGATTAAGGTTTATCTGCAAGAACCTCCTATCTTGATCCCACCTACTCCAGGGAAGCCTCTTTTCATGTATCTGACTGTGCTCGAGGGATCTATGGGTTGCGTATTAGGCCAACAAGACGAAACCGGTCGTAAGGAGCACGTCATTTATTACCTAAGCAAGAAGTTCACAGACTGTGAGAGCAAATACTCACTTTTAGAGAAGACTTGTTGTGCTTTGGCATGGGCGGCCAGACGCCTCAGGCAGTACATGATTTGTCACACTACTTTGTTGATCTCGAAAATGGATCCAATAAAGTACATCTTTGAGAAGCCTGCTTTGACTGGAAGACTCGCCCGTTGGCACATGTTGTTATCTGAATATGACATCCAATATGTAACCCAGAAGTCCATTAAAGGCAGTGTTCTATCTGAATACCTTGCTGATCATCTTGTCGAAGACTATGAACCTTTGAAATTCGATTTCCCGGACGAGGACATTATGTTGATAAAGGACTATGAAGTTCCAGGTCCAGATGAAGGTCCCGAGCCAGGTTCTCGTTGGAAAATGATGTTTGATGGTTCCTCTAACTACATGGGGCATGGTGTAGGAGTTGTCTTGATGAATCCTGATGGTGGTTATACTCCTTTCACAGCCAGATTATGTTTCGAGTGTACAAACAACATCGCAGAGTATGAAGCATGCATTTTGGGTATCGAAGCTGCAATCGATACTAGAATCAAGATTCTGGATGTATATGGAGACTCAGCTTTAGTAATTTACCAAGTCAAAGGTGAATGGGAGACCCGTGACGAGAAGTTGATCCCATACCGTGCCCACATTGTGGAATTGATCAAATACTTTGATGAAGTCACTTTCCATCACGTTCCAAGGGCAGAGAATCAAATAGCAGACGCCTTGGCTATGTTGGCCTCTATGTTTCAAGTCAGATTTCTTAATGAAGCTCCACTCATTACAATCGAGCGAAGAACTGCACCGGCCTACTGTCTACTGGTCGAAGAGGAAACTGATGAGAAACCGTGGTTCTACGACATCAAGAACTACTTGCAGAATCAGGAGTACCCAGCTGATGCAACAACTCTGGATAAGAAGACTCTGAGAAGATTGGCGTCCAAGTTTTTCCTTAGTAACAATGTGCTTTACAAGAGAAATCATGATATGGTTCTGCTCAGATGTGTGGACAAGCGCGAAGCAGACTTATTGATCAGGGAAATCCACGAAGGATCATTTGGAACACATGCCAATGGACATGCCATGTCCAGGAAGATCTTGAGAGCTGGTTACTTCTGGTTGACCATGGAATCAGATTGTTTCAAGTATGCCAGGAAGTGTCATAAATGTCAGATCTATGCCGACAAGGTGCACGTACCTCAAACACTTTTGAATGTTCTGTCATCGCCTTGGCCTTTCTCAATGTGGGGCATTGACATGATAGGGGCAATTGAGCCTAAAGCTTCCAACGGTCATCGGTTTATCTTGGTCGCAATTGATTACTTCACCAAATGGGTAGAAGCAGCTTCCTACGCCAATGTGACAAAGCAAGTGGTTGCCCGTTTCATCAAGAACCAAATTATCTGCCGTTATGGAATCCCAAGCCGAATCATCACAGATAATGGGACCAATTTGAACAACAAAACGATGAAAGAGTTGTGTGAGACATTCAAGATTGAACATCATAACTCTTCTCCGTATCGTCCGAAGATGAATGGAGCTGTTGAAGCTGCAAACAAGAACATCAAAAAGATTCTGCAGAAGATGGTAAAAACTTACAAAGATTGGCACGAGATGTTACCGTATGCTTTACACGGATACAGAACATCAGTTCGCACTTCAACAGGGGCAACCCCTTTCTCTCTGGTGTATGGGATGGATGCAGTTCTCCCAATTGAAGTAGAGATACCCTCTTTGAGAATCTTGATGGAAACCAAACTGGAGGAAGCTGAGTGGGTCCAAAGCAGGTTTGACCAAATGAACCTCATTGATGAGAAGAGAATGACCGCCATGTGCCATGGCCAGATGTACCAGAAGCGCATCAAGAGAGCATTTGACAAGAAAGTCCGCATTCGAGAATTCAAAGAAGGAGATCTTGTACTCAAGAAAATCTTGCCAGTCCACAAAGACATGCGTGGAAAATGGAGTCCTAACTATGAAGGCCCATATGTTGTGAAGATGGCATTCTCCGGAGGTTCCTTAATCCTTACAACTATGGATGGTGAACAGCTGAAGCACCCGGTGAATTCTGATGCAGTCAAAAAATATTATGCCTAAATAAAACCCGATAGGTCGAAAACCAGAAATGGCGACCTAGGCAAAAATGGGTATCCCGGTGGATCAAAACCTATGAAGGAGATCCAGGCAAAAGTTAGGGATAAAAATGAAAAAAGAGCTCGCTAAGTTGAAAACCCGAAAGGGCGGCTTAGGCAAAAAAGAGCGTCCCGGTGGATTGAAAACCCGAAAGGGCGATCCAGGCAAAAGTTAGGGACAAAGGCATTTGACTGTGTCAGATGGTGTTTACCATTACTGAAGAATCATACTGGAAGATCGATCCAATTGCTCTCGTCGGAAGCAAGGTGTCGGGCAGTCTTAGTTATTAGGGATTGTAGTGGTCGTTGGATTCAATGTAGACCTTTCCCCATTGCCATTTTCAAATTGTAATTTCTCATGGAGTTTTTGCCATTGGCAAGCTACCATTCTTGAATAAAATACAAACTTTGCCTATGAATTTTGTTCAGCTTCTTATTTTCTTTTGTTATGCAAAATGCCATCACTTGATTACAATTTAACTTTGAAAATGACAAGTTTTTTTTTCTAAGGAAATGTTTTTTGAAAACACACTGAAAAACTTTTAAGTTTCTTTGACTTTGGAAAATTGGAAAAAAACCTTCTGTTTCCCCAAGAAGTCCTGGTTTGCAACAACACTTTTACACTATTATTTCAGAAATCCCCATAGAAGTTCAAAACTGATAACACTCTTGGATGGATCCTTGGACCAAGCATGATTTCCAAGTTCGAAGATATCTCCTCAGTGTTTTTCATTTTGCTCATCTGAGTATTGGTGTTGAGAGCCTACTCCTCTTTGAGTCTTGTCAAAACTCTTTGTCTCTTTTGAGTCAACATTTGCATATCATGATCATTCGCATCATGCTCAATCATGCGCATTTGACATTAGCATTTGTCTTTCCCCAGTTGTCGTTTGTCTAACTCCAAGTCCAGATATCATTAGTGTTCAATTTGAGAATCCATTGTTGTTGGTACCCGAAGTGGTTTACCATTTGTTTTTGTCCCCAGTAATTGCTGGTGTCCCCTGTGGACTTCTATTTGTGTTTGGTATTTGTCTTTATGACCACCCGTGTCTCCTTGAAGTCCAATTGTCATTTGCATAAGTCTGTTAAGCAGGTCCTGAAACCTTTCTGCCTAAAATCCAAGTCCATTTGAGTTTGTACATACTTGTACCTTTCTCCTGATGGTTCCTGAGGGAATTCCCAGGGGTTGGATATTTTATCTTATTTGAAGACTCCAACATATTTTTGTTGTTACTTTTTTCGTGTTAGCCGGTCGCTTAGAGCCGTTGATTCATCTTTGGGTGATATCCATTCTATCCCCAATGTTAGCTGGTCGCATAGAGCCGCTACTAAATCACCGTGATTTCCTTCCTTATCCTCGGTGTTAGCAGTTACATTCGAACCTGCTAATTTACCATTTTGAATAATTTGACTACTTTGTTTTTATCATTCTTAGTGTCAACCGGTTTTTTCAACTTGTTGCGCATTCACTTTGAGTGTATCTTGGCTTTCTTTTGTAGTGTCAATAGGTTTCGAACCTATGGCGCTTCCATTTCGATTATTTTGTTGTATTCTTGGTGTCAGTTGGTCGCATTGAGCCGCTGCGCATTCACCTTGAATGAGCTTGTTGTCATTCCCAGTGCCAGTTGGTCGCATCGAGCCACTGGGCATTCACTTTGAATGTTTATTTTTGTTGATTATTCTCAGTGACAGTTGGTCGCATCGAGCCGCTGTGCATTCACTTTGAATGTTTATTTTTGTTGATTATTCTCAGTGACAGTTGGTCGCATCGAGCCGCTGCACTTTTCCTTTTGAACGTTTATTTTTGTTGTTATTCATTGGTGTCAGTTGGTCGCATCGAGCCGCTGCGCATTCACCTTGAATTTTGTGCCATTCCTATTTCCCGTGACAGTTGGTCGCATCGAGCCGCTGTGCACTCATTTTGAATGTTTATTTGGTTTTATTCTTAGTGTCAGTTGGTCGCATCGAGCCGCTGCGCATTCACTTCGAATATTTTTGTTGATTATTCATGATGACAGTTGGTCGCATTGAGCCACTGCACATTTCTTTTTGAATATTTTGGTTGTTTATTCTTAGTGTCAGTTGGTCGCATCGAGCCGCTGCGCATTCACTTCGAATATTATGATTATCATTTTCAGTGACAGTTGGTCGCATGGAGCCACTGCATTTTCCCTTTGGAATGTTTATTTTGTTGCATTCTTAGTGTCAGTTGGTCGCATCGAGCCGCTGCGCATTCACTTTGAATATTATGTTTTTCATTTCCAATGACAGTTGGTCGCATAGAGCCAGTGCATTTTCTCCTTGGAATGTTTATTTTGTTGTATTCTTAGTGTCAGTTGGTCGCGTCGAGCCGCTGCGCATTCACTTTGAATATGTTGCCTTTTACTTCTCAAAGTCTTTTGGTCGCATAGAGCCATTTGTCCACCATTTCGATTTATTTCCTTGTCTGGTGTGTATTCTTGGTGTCAGTTGGTCGCATCGAGCCGCTGCGCATTCACTTCGAATATGTTGTCTTTTTTTATTTCTTGCAGTCATTTGGTCGCATAGAGCCATTGGTCAACCATTTCGATCTATTCCTTTGTCTTGTTTTATTCTTGATGTCAGTTGGTCGCATCGAGCCACTTTGCAGTCGCTTTGAATTTTATTTTGTTTTGTCTGTGTTTGTCGATCCAACGATTTGGATTTCCCTTTTGTTCCCGTCTTTTGTTATTCTTAGTGTCGACAGTTACACTTGAACCTGTTGATTTGTCACTTTGAATGTTTCCCGTTTTCGTTTCTTTATCCCCAGTGTCTGTCGTCCCCAGTGTTTGCCATCCCCAGTGAGTCTTGGTTTGTGGTCGTCGACATTCTCATTCTCATCATTTCATATCATAATCATCATTTCATTACATAAGAGTTGCAGAGTTAGGTGGTTTTGTAGTCCAGCATAACATTGCGTTTAGGGGCAAAATTTCCGGTTATTTCTGTATTTAAATACCTTTCACCATGATCTCATGAGTGACTATCGTCATTCACGCCATCTGGTAAAGTTATTTAAATAGGGGCAACTGTCACACCCCAAATTTTACCCCTAATCGCTCATATCATAATCATACATTCATCGCATTTAGCAGGGATTCTTCCCGATTTATTTTCTGTTGCTTTCTTCTCATTTTTTCTAGTTGTTTATAATTCTTAATTTCTTGTCACTTATAAGCTTCCATTTTAATTTAATTTTTACTTCTCATTTCTAACCTTTTAATTTATTTTCGTGTTTTAATTTTAATGTTAAATTTAATTTCTATCTATTTTATTCTCAAACTTTTGCTAAATAAAAATGTAATTTTATTTCCAATTCCAAGGTTTTAAAAAAATATATATATAATTTCATTTCTATTTTCAAAGTTTTTATTTCTTAATGTGATTTCTAGTTTTTAACTTTTATTTTTAATTCATTTTTTTAGTTAGCTTAGTTCCATTTCTAATTTAATTATAATCTCTAATTGTTTGTTTCTTTTAATCCATTTTTAAGTTTTTATTTCTAATGTAATTTCAATTTCTAATTTTTATTTTTAAGATGTCAATTTCAATTTAATTCCAATTTCTTTTTCTTATTTTATTTTTTTGATTTCAATTTCAATTTAATTCCAATTTCTTTTTCTTATAATTAATTTTAATTCCAAGTTTATTTATTTAAGTTTATAAGTTATTTTCAATTTTAAATTTAATTCTTTTTAATTCATTTCTAAGTTAAGTATTATATTTAGACTCTAATTTAAAACTCTTATTTCAAATATTAAGTGTCAAGTGTAAATCAAAGCTTTAGTGTAAATATTCAAATTTATTCCATAATTTTGTTCATATTACATTTGCATAGAAAGAAAATGTTACAAAAATCAGCACTACAATACAAAAAATGCAGCACAAAACAGTCCCACAAGACAAGCATGCAGCCACCAACAGCTGCATTTTTTCTGCTCCACCCACTGCTGCAAAATTCAGCACTTGTCCCCTTGCCTCCAACCCTTCACCTACAAGTTTCATAGTACAAAATTCAAATTCATAAGACAAACCCTAAACCAAGTTTTATATATTAACACTGTTACATTGCAAACACTACAAAAAAAATCAGCATCAAATACCCTCAAACCACACCACAAACAGTCCCAAAATTCAGCCACTAAACTCACAAATTTCAGCATCACAAACATACACAAACTCAGCACAAAACACACCAGTTTAGCCACAAAAACAACAACCCCTGTTACAATTCAGATTCAGCATCAATACAACACCCAAACAGTTTCAAACACAACTCAAACAACCATCAAAACAGTTCTCAAAACACATTCAAACAGTTCATAAAACCAAAAAAAATCCAGCCAACAAAAACTTCAAAAAAAAGAAAGGAGAGGACAAGAAAGAGTGGAGCAGCAAGGAGTAGAGGCCTACCACTTGGGATTCTTCACCCCGATAACGTTCGGGCGGTAATCTTTCTCTTTTCCTTTCCTTCACCTTTTTTTTTTAGCATTTGTCCATGATTAATTTTCTTTTTAGCTTTATTTCCAACCTGCATTCACAAAGCAAAAATTAACATTTAAAAATTTCAAAAAAAAAGGGGAAAGCATAAAACCAAATCCAGCACAGTAAGCACAAAAACCGCACAACCACCCAAACATCCCTGCAATCTGAAACCCTTTCCAAAAGGCAGAAACCTCAACACCCTTTCAAACCTCGCCGCCATCCACCACTTCAACCTTAAACCTCTGACAAACAAACTGAAACAAAAACGTCAAAACCACTACCAAGCTAACCGTATCCACCATTGAACAAAACCTGTTTTCAAAAAAAACCAACAGACAACGTTGTCACCATTCTCGGTTCCTTTGACCACCGTCTCTCCACCCTTGAAGCCGCTATGCGTCCAACTCAGATTAGGACACATTCTATTAGACAAGCTCATGAGAATAGTGACAAGACTTTGAAGGCTGCTGAGATTATTTTGTCCCACTTTGATCAGTATCGTCAGGCAGAGAACAAAATACTCAAAGGGCCACACGAAGACCTAGAAAACTATCTTGAAGCAATTGCTCAGTTGAGAAGCAACATTCAGTTTTTTGGCAGTAAGAACAGTTTTAAGAATAGTGATGGTGTTGTCAGCCATGCCAGTAGTTTGCTAACTAAAGCTATTTCAAAGCTACAGGACTAGTTTAATCAGCTATTATCATCTCGCAGCAAACCCGTGAAACCCCTTCCACTTTCAAAACCTGCGACTCCGCCGAACCTCATCACCTACACCAGCCACCCATCTTCAAACCCGCATAAACCTCCTCACCAACATCAACCCTTCACAAACCGCAACCGAGAGTTAAACCAAAGCCAGAACCACTCAAATCCGGACAATAAGAAATCGGAGCAGTGAAAAGCACAAACGAAACTCACCCGACCTCAAACCTCATCAACCGCCATGAGAAAACCAAGTTGAGAAGGTGACTAGCACCAAACCGAAAACCCGTTGCCATGAGGGAAAACGCAGTCGCATCAGCCAAACCCGTGACGAAACAGAACGAAATCCCTTAAACCACCCTTTGAGAAAAACCATTCAACTCAACAGCAACGGCCAACGAATCAAAAATCTCCCTCCACCACCGATCGAACCCCTTAACCTTCACAAACAACCGCCGCCGATCCGAACAAAACCGTTCTGACCCCCAAACCGAGAACCCAAACCTGAAACCTTTCAAACCCTAACCCCCTAAATCACCGCCGTGAACAGTCAAAACAAATCGCGAGGGAGAGAGAGACGGATTGAGCGATTGAGACGGAATCACTGAGAGAGAGCATCGCGCGAGGTTGAGAGAAACTCACCGTGAAAAAAATTGTGAATCATTGAGAGAGAATGCAAAGTTGAGTGAGAGACTGAGAGATTTTGAGTGAGAGATTGGGAGCTAGCGTGAGAGACAGATGCGAGCGTGAGAGACGGTTTGAACGATTTGAAGGAGAAGGAGAAACTGCATTTTCTCTGTTAATCAAAAACCATTTTGACCAGATCCTTTTGTTTTTTTTTTAAAAAAAAAGAAAAAATTGAACTTTGTTTATTTGGTTAGACGCATGGGCTTAGCCCGGTCCAGCGGTACATCCCCCTCCATATGTTTTTTTTGTAATTTATTAATTTGTCTTTTTTTGAAATCTGTAAATTTTTCTATATATATATATATATTAATTTCTTCTAGTTAATTTTTTATGGTGTTTATTTCTTTAGAAAATTTAAAAAAAATAATAATAATAATACATCTTTTAAAGTTCATTTGATTTATTCTCTTGCATATTCGGGTCTATGATATAATTATATTTTCTTAATATTTGGTTCAACCAATGTTATCGAAATTATTATGAGACCATTTTTATTTTCTACTAAGTTTCTAATAAAATTTGTTTAGATTTGTTACTATCGATTTAATTATTTATTTGGGCCGATGATATTACAAAAAGTCACGATAAATCGTTTCCGATTAATCGTGACCAATATGAGGCCATGCATTTATTTATTCTATTTATTTATTTATTTTTATTCTATTTATTTTATTCTATTTAATTTATTCTATTTTCAATTTATTTATAAAAAAAATTATTAAAAAAGTAAATATATGTTAGATAATTATTTAATAATCTATCCATTTTATTTTATCTCATTTTTTGGGGCCAATGATATTATTAAGGGTTTATCGATATTCGATATTTGTAATCGACGTTATCTAAACCCATATGAGGCCATGCATTTTATTTATTTCTGTTTCATACTTTTATTTATTTCTCATTCCATTTAATTCATTATTTATTCTATTTAATTTATTTATTTCATTTCATTCTATATTTCAATTTATTTCATTTGTTATTAATTACTTATTTCTCGCGTATTTACACCATATTAAATTTAATTTTCAAAAATAATAAATTCCTTGGTCCAACGCCAAGTGAAATTCACTACATTTCACTCACACACGTAAGTCGGTCGTTTACGATCGCCATCAGCACAGTTTCTTACACTTCACAGCTTTCTAGCTTAAACAATTTGTCGCACTGCGTTTGTTTGCCACCCCAGCATTCTCGATCCATATATCGAGCCATAGCCAGTTACTAAGCCTTTGTCTTTTATTTCCATTTACTTTATTCGATTTATTTTTGCAAGTAGCAACCTTTGCCTAGTCTTAGGAGCTTGCACCCTCTCTTGTTTATTTATTTTTGTTTATGCTATTTCAATCCAAAAGGGAAAGACTCCTGCAGTTGACTCAATGTCATAGGAAGTTTAGCCATCCCTAGTTCCCATTTTGACCTTAGCAATTAGGTCCCCCATCCTTAGGTCCTTAGCCATTAGGTCCTTAGCTTTTTATTTTACAAATTTTTGTGACTTTCTTAAAGTCACGTGAGTGTTTGCCATAACACTTACCTTCCCCCGCGAACCTTGAGCGTAACCAAGTGTTCGTTAATCCTGAGGAGAACTACGAGTGCTCTGATTCTACACCCGATACGTAGGCATCGATGCGATGTTGTGCGAGCACCATTAGAAATAAAACCTTAGGTTCCCTTAATTTTAACAAGCAATAAACAACAATAATGCAAATATCAACAAGAGGTTCCCGTAGGATACTGCGGATGCTTAGGATGCTAACACCTTCCCTAGGTATAATCAACCCCCGAACCTAGTTTCTCCTCATTTAGGGTTTTTACGATCTTTTTCCCTTTTCCCTTTGGATTAAATTAAAGTCGGTGGTGAACATAAATGTTTTGCGATTCAAGCTCACTTAATAGCTTGGTATCCGATTCTCACCGCGACATGTAGCTACTGACTTTAGAAGTCATGTAACCTTTAGGTACCTTCACCTTTAGACTTAGGTCTTATTTTGAACCCTAGTTCCATTTTAGGATGTTTATGGTACTTAATCGCTTTCATGCTTCGATTTTACTTTCAATATGCATTGTCATGCTAATATTTGTTTTGTAGGGGGGAAGATTGAGGTAAGCCTCACTTCATTCCTATCTTTTATGCATTCTAAATGTGTTTTCCTTAGCACTTGGTGCTTGCTTATAGGTTTTCCCTTTCTTTAGAGACAACTTAACTTCCTTAGGAAGTAAGTTAGTTTCTAAGCTCTCTTTTCTTCCTTTCCTTTTCTTTCTTAGGATTAGAATACCTCATTAACCATAGGATCTCCCTTGTAAATAAATCAATAAAAATTAGGGTGTGTCTTAGTTCCCATTAGATTTTTCCTTTTCCAACTTGAGTCATTCTTTCTCATCTCATAAAGAAAAGCAATAAAACACTTAATAAAAACCGAACAATCTTGTACGACACGAGACTTTGTTGCGGAGTGTTTATACGCGTCCTGTTTCGGGGCAAGGTGTAAATACTTCCCGCAATGGATAGGTCTTAGTACAAGACAGTTCACAAACAAATTCAAAACACTTCTCATAAAAGACAAAAACAAATAACAAGCGACTATCCTGCGGGAAATTCTCTTCTCATCTCATTCACTCACAACACGAACTCGCGACGACTTGTCTCGCATGCAAGACGGTAAACGCACTCGTACCAGACGAGCCTGCAACACCTGAGCATAGACATACGCAGTTCCAGCATAAAAAACACAAACAAATAGTTCCCGCCTAGGTTAGGCGAACTACGTCGACTCTGATCCTCATTATCCCAGTGAGGTACGTAGGCAGCGAGGTAGGGCCCGTTCGAGCACATTCTTTATTTTCCCTACATTTTCCCCATTCTTCCTTTCCATTTTCTTATTTCAGTTCTCTTCTCATTTCCATTTCCATTTCCAATTTCCAGATAGCCATTATTTCATTTCAGCAGCTAATTTCTCACCCTTTGAAACAAAACAAGCAAGCGTGGATCCCGTCGGGTACGACGGACGATCTGGGGTGCTAATACCTTCCCAGGTCGTAACCGACTCCCGAACTCAGATCTTTGGTTCGCAAGACCTTGTCCTTTCCTTCTTCCTCAGGTTTGTGCAACATTACCTTTCCCGTTCCATTCGGGATAAAAATGTCTGGCTGGCGACTCTAACCTTTCCGCGCCACTTTCGCGTTTGTACTAGGATGAAAATCCCGGGAGCGACACCAGCTCCAAAAACAGAAAAGCAAGTCAGAGGTTTCCTTGGAAGATTGAACTATATCTCCAGATTTATCTCCAACATGACTGCTACTTGTGAGCCTTTATTCGAGTTACTCCGGAAGAATCAAGCAATTGAGTGGAGTCCTGATTGTCAACAGGCATTCGAGAAGATTAAGGTTTATCTACAGGAACCTCCTATCTTGATCCCACCTACTCCAGGGAAGCCTCTTTTCATGTATCTCACTGTGCTCGAGGGATCTATGGGTTGCGTATTAGGCCAACAAGACGAAACTGGTCGTAAGGAGCACGCCATTTATTACTTAAGCAAGAAGTTCACAGATTGCGAAAGCAGATATTCACTCTTAGAGAAGACTTGTTGTGCTTTGGCATGGGCTGCTAGACGCCTCAGGCAGTATATGATTTGTCACACTACTTTGTTGATCTCGAAAATGGATCCAATAAAGTACATTTTTGAGAAGCCTGCCTTGACAGGAAGACTCGCCCGTTGGCACATGTTGTTATCCGAGTATGATATCCAGTGTGTAACCCAGAAGTCTATCAAGGGCAGTGTTTTGTCTGAATACCTTGCAGATCATCCTGTCGAAGATTATGAACCTTTGAAATTCGATTTCCCGGACGAAGACATTATGTTGATAAAGGACTGTGAAGTTCCAGGTCCAGATGAGGGTCCCGAGCCAGGGTCTCGTTGGAAGATGATGTTTGATGGTTCCTCTAACTACATGGGGCATGGTGTAGGAGTGGTTCTGATGAACCCCGATGGCGGTTATACTCCCTTCACGGCTAGATTGTGTTTCGAATGTACAAACAACATTGCTGAGTATGAAGCGTGTGTTTTAGGTATCGAAGCTGCAATCGATACCAGAATCAAGATTCTTGATGTATATGGAGACTCAGCCTTAGTAATCTATCAAGTTAAAGGTGAATGGGAGACTCGTGACGAGAAGTTGATCCCATACCGTGCCTACATTGTGGAACTGATCAAATACTTTGATGAAATTACTTTCCATCATGTTCCAAGGGCAGGAAATCAAATTGCAGATGCTTTGGCTATGTTGGCCTCTATGTTTCAAGTCAGATTTCTTAATGAAGCTCCACTCATTACAATCGAGCGAAGAACTGCACCAGCCTACTGTCTACTGGTCGAAGAAGAAACTGATGAGAAACCGTGGTTCTATGACATTAAGAACTACTTGCAAAATCAGGAGTACCCAGCGGATGCAACAACTCTAGACAAGAAGACTTTAAGAAGATTGGCGTCCAAGTTTTTCCTCAGCAACAATGTGCTTTACAAGAGAAATCATGATATGGTTCTGCTCAGATGTGTGGACAAACGCGAAGCAGACTTATTGATCAGGGAAATCCATGAAGGATCATTTGGAACACATGCCAATGGACATGCCATGTCCAGGAAGATTTTGAGAGCTGGATACTTCTGGTTGACCATGGAATCAGATTGTTTCAAGTATGCCAGGAAGTGTCATAAATGCCAGATTTATGCCGACAAGGTGCACGTACCTCCAACACTTTTGAATGTTCTGTCATCGCCTTGGCCTTTCTCAATGTGGGGCATTGACATGATAGGGGAAATTGAGCCCAAAGCTTCCAATGGTCATCGGTTTATCTTGGTCGCAATTGATTATTTCACCAAATGGGTAGAAGCAGCTTCCTACGCCAATGTGACAAAGCAAGTGGTTGCCCGCTTCATCAAGAACCAAATTATCTGCCGTTATGGGATCCCAAGCCGAATCATCACAGATAATGGGACCAATTTGAACAACAAAACAATGAAAGAGCTGTGTGAGACATTCAAGATTGAACACCATAACTCTTCTCTGTATCGACCGAAGATGAATGGAGCTGTTGAAGCTGCAAACAAGAACATCAAAAAGATTCTGCAGAAGATGGTAAAAACTTACAAAGATTGGCACGAGATGTTACCATATGCTTTACACGGATACAGAACATCAGTGCGCACTTCAACAGGGGCAACCCCTTTCTCTCTGGTGTATGGGATGGATGCAGTTCTCCCTATTGAAGTAGAGATACCATCTTTGAGAATCTTGATGGAAACCAAACTGGAGGAAGCTGAGTGGGTCCAGAACAGGTTTGACCAACTGAACCTCATTGATGAGAAGAGAATGACTGCCATGTGCCATGGCCAGATGTACCAGAAGCGCATCAAGAGAGCATTTGACAAGAAAGTCCGTATCCAAGAATTCAAGGAAGGAGATCTTGTACTCAAGAAAATCTTGCCAGTCCACAAAGACATGCGTGGAAAATGGAGTCCTAACTATGAAGGCCCATATGTTGTGAAGGTGGCATTCTCCGGAGGTTCCTTAATCCTTACAACTATGGATGGTGAACAGCTGAAGCACCCAGTGAATTCTGATGCAGTCAAAAAATATTATGCCTAAATAAAACCCGATAGGTCGAAAACCAGAAATGGCGACCTAGGCAAAAATGGGTATCCCGGTGGATCAAAACCTATGAAGGAGATCCAGGCAAAAGTTAGGGATAAAAATGAAAAAAATAAGAGCTCGCTAAGTTGAAAACCCGAAAGGGCGGCTTAGGCAAAAAAAGAGCGTCCCGGTGGATTGAAAACCCGAAAGGGCGGTCCAGGCAAAAGTTAGGGACAAAGGCATTTGACTGTACCAGATGGTGTTTACCATTACTGAAGAATCATAATGAAAGATCGATCCATTTGCTCTTGTCAGAAGCAAGGTGTCGGGCAGTCTTAGTTATTAGGGATTGTAGTGGTCGTTGGATTCAATGTAGACCTTTCCCCATTGCCATTTTCAAATTGTAATTTCCCATGGAGTTTTTGCCATTGGCAAGCTACCATTCTTGAATAAATACAAACTTTGCCTATGAATTTTGTTGTTCAGCTTCTTATTTTCTTTTGTTATGCAAAATGCCATCACTTGATTACAATTTAACTCTGAAAATGACAAGTTTTTTTTAAAAAAAAAAGGAAATGTTTTTTTGAAAACATACTGAAAAACTTTTAAGTTTCTTTGACTTTGGAAAATTGAAAAAAAAGAACCTTATGTTTCCCCAAGAAGTCCTGGTTTGCAACAACACTGTTATACTATTATTACAGAAATCTCCATAGAAGTTCAAAACTTATGACACTCTTGGATGGATCCTTGGACCAAGCATGATTTCCAAGTTCGAAGACATCTCCCCAGTGTTTTTCATATTGTTCATCTAAGTATTGGTGTTGAGAGCCTACTCCTCATTGAGTCTTGTCAAAACTCTCTGTCTCTTTTGAGTCAACATTTGCATATCATGATCATTCGCATCATGCTCAATCATGCGCATTTGACATTAGCATTTGTCTTTCCCCAGTTGTCGTCTGTCTAACTCCCAGTCCAGATATCATTAGTGTTCAATTTGAAAATTCATTGTTGTTGGTACCCGAAGTTTGGTTTACCATTGTTTTTGTCCCCAGTAATTGTTGGTGTTCCCCGTGGAATTCTAATTGTGGTTGGTTTTGTCTTTATGACCACCAATATCCCCTTGAAGTCCAATTGTCATTGGCACAAATCTTTTAAACATGTTTTGAAACCTTTTGCTTAAAATCCAAGCCCATTTGATTTTGTACATACTTGTATCTTTCTCCTGATGGTTCCTGAAGAAATTCCAGAGGTTGGGTGTTTTATCTTATTTGAAAACTCCAACATATTTTGTTGTTACTTTTTCGTTTTAGTCGGTCGCTTAGAGCCGTTGATCTATCTTTGGGTGATCTGCATTCTATCCCCAATGCTAGCTGGTCGCATAAAGCCGCTACTAAATCACTGTGATTTCCTTCCTTATCCTCAGTGTCGGCAGTTACATTTGAACCTGCTAATTTACCATTTTAAATACTTTGACTACTTTGCCTTTATCATTCTTAGTGTCAACCGGTTTTTTTAACTTGTTGCGCATTCACTTTGAGTGTATCTTGGCTTTCTTTTTAGTGTCAATAGGTTTCAAACCTATTGTACTTCCGCTTCGAGTATTTTTGTTGTTATTCATGGTGTCAGTTGGTCGCATCGAGCCGCTGCGCATTAACCTTGAATAAGCTTGTTGTCATTCTCAGTGACAGTTGGTCGCATCGAGACACTGTGCATTCACTTTGAATGTTTATTTTGGTGATTATTTTTAGTGTCAGTTGGTCGCATCGAGCCGCTGCGCATTCACTTCGAGTATTTTTGTTGTTATTCATGGTGTCAGTTGGTCGCATCGGGCCGCTGCGCATTCACCTTGAATAAGCTTGTTGTCATTCTCAGTGACAGTTGGTCGCATCGAGCCGTTGTGCATTCACTTTGAATGTTTATTTATTTTTATCATTTTCAGTGACAGTTGGTCGCATCGAGCCGCTGTGCATTCACTTTGAATGTTTATTTTGTTGATTATCCTTGGTGTCAGTTGGTCGCATCGAGCCGCTGCGCATTCACCTTGAATAAGCTTTTTGTCATTCCCAGTGACAGTTGGTCGCATCGAGCCGCTGTGCATTCACTTGGAATGTTTATTTTTGTTGATTATTCTTAGTGTCAGTTGGTCGCATCGAGCCGCTGCGCATTCACTTTGAATTTTGTGTCATTTCTATTCTTAGTATCAGTTGGTCGCATCGAGCCATTGCGTATTCATTTGGAATATTTTTGTTGATTATTATTGGTGTCAGTTGGTCGCATCGAGCAGCTGCGCATTCACTTTGAATTTTGTGTCCTTTCTATTCTTAGTATCAGTTGGTCGCATCGAGCCGCTGCACATTCACTTTGAATATTATGTTTATCATTTCCAGTGACAGTTGGTCGCATTGAGCCATTGCACATTCTATTTGGATGTTAGTTTGTTGTATTCTTAGTGTCAGTTGGTCGCATCGAGCCGCTGCGCATTCACTTCGAATATTATGATTTTCATTTCCAGTGACAGTTGGTCGCATCGAGCCACTGCACATTCTATTTGGATATTTTTGATGATTATTCTTAGTGTCAGTTGGTCGCATCGAGCCGCTGCGCATTCACTTTGAATTTTGTGTCATTCCTATTTCCTGTGACAGTTGGTTGCATCAGGCCGCTGTGCATTCACCTTGAATAAGTTTGTCATTTCTATTCTTAGTGTCAGTTGGTCGCATCGAGCCGCTGCGCATTCACTTTGAATTTTGTGTCATTCCTATTTCCTGTGACAGTTGGTTGCATCAGGCCGCTGTGCATTCACCTTGAATAAGTTTGTCATTTCTATTCTTAGTGTCAGTTGGTCGCATCGAGCCGCTGCACTTTCCCTTTGAATGTTTATTTTGTTGTATTCTTAGTGTCAGTTGGTCGCATCGGGCCGCTGCGCATTCACTTTGAATATGTTGCCTTTTACTTCTCAAAGTCATTTGGTCGCATAGAGCCATTGGTCAACCAATTCGATTTATTTCCTTGTCTTGTTTGTATTCTTGGCGTCAGTTGGTCGCATTGAGCCACTGTGCAGTCACTTTGAATTTTGTTTTGTCTGTGTTCGTTGATCCAACGATTTGGATATCTTTTTGTTCCCGTCTTCTGTTATTCTTAGTGTCGACAGTTACACTTGAACCTGTTGATTTATCACTTTGAATATTTCCCGTTTTCGTTTCTTTATCCCCAGTGTTTGTCATCCCCAGTGAGTCTTGGCTTGTGGTCGTCGATTTATTCTCCTTCTAATCATTCATACCATTATCATCATTTCATTGCATAAGAGCTGCAGAGTTAGATAGTTTGTAGTCCAGCATAACATTGCATTTAGGGGCAAAATTTCCGGTTATTTCTGTATTTAAATACCTTTCACCATGATCCCATGAGTGCCTATCGTCATTCACGCCATCTGGTAAAGTTATTTAAATAGGGGCAACTGTCACACCCCAAATTTTACCCCTAACTGTTCGCATCATACATTCATCGCATTTAGCAGTTGATTCCGTTTTTTTTTTGTTTTTTTTTTTTTATTTTTCTGTTACTTCTAACTCATGCTCAGGTTATTTATAAGTTTAATTTATTTTATTTTATTTTATTTTATTTTTTTTATTTCTTTTCACTTCCAAGATTTTTTTTCTTTTTTATATTTAATTTCTATTTCATATTTCAAACTTTTCTAATTTATTCTCATGTTTTAATTTTAATTTTAATTTCCTTTTCTATTTCTATTTTTTTTTTAAAATTTCCTTTTTCTTAATTCATGCTTAAACTTTAAATTTCTATTTTTACAAATATTTTCTTGTTTCAATGTCTATTTTTCTTGTTTCTAAATTTAATTTTAATTTCCTTTTTCTTTTTTTAATTCAATTGTATCATAGGTTTAAGCCCAATTTAATTTTCAAGTTCAAATTTATTTTCATATATTTTCATTCAATTCCAAGTCCATTTTAAAATTTCTAAGTCATGTTCCATCCCATTTTAGGCTCAAATTTCCAACTCATTTTCAAGTTTCTATTTCTTAATTTAATTTCAATTTCTAATTTATTTTTAGTTTACTCTAATTTAATTTCAATTTATAATTTATTTTTAATTTACTTTTCTTTAAGATTCCATTTCTAATTTAATCTCAATTTCCAATTTTATTTTTAATTCATTTTTTTAAAAAGTTCTATTTCTAATTCAATCTCAATTTATAATTTTAATTTTTTATTTATTATTCAAGTCTCTTATTTTATTTTTCTAAGTCCTATGTTATTTTCTATTCCACCAAATTCAAAATCCAATTCTATTCAAATTCAATTCCAAATGTCTTTCCAAATGCTAATTTTTCTTTTATTCAAGATTCATTTCAAGTATCTAATTTTATTCCAAATATTTGTTTATATTACAATTACAAAGAAAAATTGTACAAAAACTCAGCACAAAAGCACAAAATTCAGCAGGACCACAAGGTCATTCCAGCCTGCTCCATACAGCCCCTCAACAGCTCCATACAACCCCCAAAACAACCTGCTACAGCCTCCCACTACTGCTGCAAAATCAGATTTGTTCCCTCTCTCAAAACACCCTTCACCTACAAGCAACAAGGACAATTTCAAATCAAAAAAACCATGAACCAAAACCATATAAACCACCACTGTTACATTAGAAACAACACACAAAAAAAATTCAGCCCTCAACACTGCAAACAGCCCCAAAAAATAACTCAAAATTCAGCCATAAAAACCAACTCATAACAGCCCAAAATCACACAAAAAACAGTCCCAAAAAAACAGTTGCAACACACCACAAAACAGTCCTCAAAATACACCACAAGCAGCCACTAAATACACCATAAACAGCCACAAAACATACCAAGAACAGCCACAGAAAAATTCAGCAAGCATCCTCACAACAAAAACCCACAAAAAGGAGGAGAAAAGGGAGAAAACAAGAAAATTCAGAGGAATAGTAAGCTTACCGTTGTGGATTCATCACCCCGATAACTTTCGGGTCGGTATGGTTCTCTTTCCCTTCACCTCTTTTCAGCTTTTGTTCATAGATAATTTTCTTTTTTAGCTTCATTCAAATCTGCATATACAAAACAACTTCATATTAAAAAACTTCAAAAAAAAACTGACAAACCATCATAATAGAGAAGCTGTTGAAACCGTGAAGAAGAATAAGGAAAAACAATGTAATACCTTTCTGCAAACCTGATCTTAAACCAGCCTCATAAAATCTTTTCTCAAAAAAAAAGCTTTTCTCTTCAATACAACCTCAACTTCCACTGCCATCAACACAAACCTTCAAAGCAAAGAGAGTTTGTGAAACCTTCAACCCGAAACCAACCTGTTCCGATAGTGACCACATCAACTGTCTTCACCAAACAATAGAACCACCTGCACGAACACAGCGAGCCTCAGCACAAAAACACAGACAACACAAACATTTTTTCAGAAAAACCAAAAAATAAATCCATGAAAGCCAAACCAGAAACGTCACCTGAGAAATTGCAAAACCGAAACGATAACAACAGAGCGACATAAACCGGAAACACAACCTTTGTTACACCGAACCTCACCCTGTCCATCTCACTGTTCTGGCTACCACCACTGAAAAAACTTACCAAAAAACCGGAACCAAAACTCATTCACGAGCCCTTTCCTTTTCATCCTCAAACCAAACATCAACTTGTTTTTTTTTCATAGCACAGAAACGTAATACAAAAACACCTTCACACATACCTTCATATCCTTATCCCTACTCATTGAACCACTAACTACACCATTCACAAAACCAAAATAAATGAATCCGAGAACCAACCTTTGTCACCGATACCACAAACCATTCATTACTCAAACTAGCATTCATTCCTTTAGACACCAAACTTACCCAAAGTCACAGCCTGAATCCGCAAGCTTCACCATGACATTACCGACACAAACCAAACAGTGAAATCGCGAAGGATTAAAACATGTAAGTCGCAAATCGCATCCGAAAGAAACCACCACAAAATTCCTGCATAAACCAGTCCACCATCGCAACAACCTGCCTCTCACCATCCATCAAACACCGCAAAACTCTCGTAACCGAAACTCACTGTCAACCTTCCATGAACACAACCCCTTCCGCCGCGACAAGCTCCAACTGTTTCTCAAACCAAAACACCAGCAATAAAACACAGTAAAGCACAAACCTTGGAAAAACAACCAACCACCAAAGCCGCCGGCAAATGAAATTAACCCGCAACCCTTGCTCATACCTCCGAATCAGAACGCAACCAAAAACCATTACTGAATCCGAACCGCGACGTCACAACAAGCCGTGACCACCTACTTCATCGCATAAACCCTTTCGTCAACCACCTTTTCCGTCAAACCACCGCGAGTCGAATCTGAAACCTCAAACAAACAGAACCACTCTCCACCGCTAAACCCCTTTTGAACCGTCCGCCGGAAACCAAGCCAACGAACCTTCATCCGCCTTCACAATCCCTTCAGGCCGCAGAAACCAGACCAATAACAACACGCAAACACCGACACAACCTCTGAACAGAAGAAATAGTGAAACCGTTGAACCCCACAAATGTCGCTGTTCGCAATTTCGGCCAACACCCATCTTTCAAACCGAAACTCAAAATCACCACCAAACCCTTAACCCTTCGTCACCCATCAACCACACCGCGATCGCCTTAAATCCGTCACCAAACCGTGAGACGCCTTGAACCGAACCAGTTGGGAGATTTGAGAGAGAGATAACACGATTGAGAGAAGGATTCATGGGCGGGATACCCGGAACTGCCGTCGCCGAAAGGGTGGGTTTCGATCCCTTTCGCTTTTGAAAAAGATTGAGTTCGTTTTATTTTAAGTTTGTTTTTCTGCTGAGTGCGTTTTCTTGTTGATAGTCTTGTAAATCTTTTTTCTGATTTTTTTTACTTGATAGGATAAATGGTTTTCATATGGTGGGCCTGGGATAGGCCCATAATGATTTCAGCACGCATACACTAGATCGAGTGTTTGTTTTTCTCCATCTTGTTTTTTTTAATTTATTTCTATTTTGTTTAGATTTTGTATAATATTTAATTTTCTGTTTTGAGTCTTGGATTTCATGTTGTTTTATTTAAATTTTAGATATTTGTTTTACCCTTTTATTAGGGCCGATGATATGACAAAAAGTCACGATAAATCGTTTCCGATTAATCGTGACCAATATGAGGCCATTCATTTATTTATTTTTTATTCTATTTATCTTATTCTATCTAATTTATTCTATTTCCATTTATTTCACTTTATTTATTTTTATTATTCATTTCTCGCACTTTTACACCATATTAATTTAATTTTCAAGATAATAAATCCTTGGTCCAACGCCAAGTGAACTTCACATACACTTCACTCACACACGTAAGTCGGTCGTTTCACGATCGCCATCTGCACAGTTCCTTACACTTCACAGCTTTTCAACTTAAGAAAATTGTCACACTGCGTTTGTTTTCCACCCCCGCATTCTCGATCCATATATCGAGTCATAGCCCGGTTACCAAGCCTTTTATCTTTGCATTTTCCATTATCCAATTTATTTTTTGCAAGTAGCAACCTATGCCTTAGACTTAGGAGCTTGCACCCTCATTTATTTATTTTCTTTATTTTTCGCATTTCAATCCAAAAGGGAAAGAACTCCTGCAGTTGACTCAATGTCATAGGAAGTTTAGCCATCCCTAGTTACCATTTTAACCTTAGCAATTAGGTCCCTCATCCTTAGGTCCTTAGCCATTAGGTCCTTAGTGTTTTATTTTTATAACTTTTTGTGACTTTGTTAAGTCACGTGAGTGTTTGCCATAACACTTACCTTCCCCCGCGAACCTTGAGCGTAACCAAGTGTTCGTTAATCCTTAGGAGAACTACGAGTGCTCTGATTCTATACCCGATACGTAGGCATCGATGCGATGTTGTGCGAGCACCATTAGAAATAAAACCTTAGGTTCCCATTATTTTAACAAGCTATAAATAACAAAAATACAAATACTAACAAGAGGTTCCCGTAGGATACTGCGGATGCTTAGGATGCTAACACCTTCCCTAGGTATAATCAACCCCCGAACCTAGTTTCTCCTCATTTAGGGTTTTTACGATCTTTTTTCCCTTTTCCCTTTGGATTAAATTAAAGTCGGTGGTGAACATAAATGTTTTGCGATTCAAGCTCACTTAATAGCTTGGTATCCGATTCTCACCGCAACAAAAAATGGCGACTTCACTGGGGACACTATTTTTGAGGGTTAAGCCCACCTTGTATATTTGTATATTTGTTGTTGTATTGCTTGTTATTATTTTGGATTTTTGTTGGGTGTTCCATGTGTGGTGAGATAAGTCCTAACCCGGACTTGAGTGCAAAATAAGATAGGATGGTGGTATATTCAAGAAGGCTTGTAGGGAGTTGAGTCCCGACCAAGTTGACTTGAGACACCACCACTCAGCGGAGGCCTCCTCGGATGTAGTTTTGTTGATCGAGTTCAGTCGTGAAAACATTACTATGTTCTACCCAAGGCGCAATGATTCATTGTAGGGCACATGTTTCATTTTCTAGTTTGTCATAAATAAAAGGACGTTTTTGCATTCTAATTATGTTCCTTCTCTTTCCTTTTTTAATTTTTCACAAAAAAAAAACAAAAAATGGAAATGTTTATTTTATTTTGTTTTCTTTTAAATAAAAAATTCTAAAATAAAGCATGAACCATCACTCGTGCATACTTGATCCTCTAGATTCCACTAATAACTTCTGCTATGGCCATGTATGAATTTGACAATCCGATTCATCACGCCGAAGAAGAGGATGAGGAAGATTGTGAACTTCTCGAAGAATTGGTCAGGTTGTTGAAAGAATAGGAACATGTAATTCAATCTCATCAGGAGGCGATAGAAGTCATCAACATTGGTACCGAGGATGCCAAGAAAGAGATCAAGATTAGGGCTAGTTTGTAGGCAGATGTGAAGAAGGTGCTGACTGAAATTTTATGTGAATATGTTGATATCTTCGCTTGGTCTTATCAAGATATTCCGGGTTCAAATACAAAAAAATTTGTGCACAAGCTGCCTTTGAGAGAAGAATTCCCGCCAGTCAAGTAGAAACTTCGTCGGACTCGTCCCGATATGGCAATGAAAATCAAAGAAGAGGTTCATAAACAGTGGGATGCAGGTTTTCTCGTTATAACGAGTTATCCTCCTTGGGATGCCAACAAAACGCTTGTACCAAAGAAATATATGAAGGTTTTTATGTGTGTTGATTATCGATATCTCAACAGGGCAAGCCCGAAAGACGACTTTCCGTTACCTCATATAGATGTACTGGTGGATAATACCGCTCAGTTGTCATTGTTCTCATGTATGGATAGTTTCTCCAGATATAACCATATTAAGATGGCACCTGAAGATATGGAGAAGACCATGTTCATTACCCTATGGAGTACTTTATGTATAAGATGATTCCTTTTGGGTTGAAGAACGCTGGGGCAATGTATCAACGGGCAATGGTGACATATTTCCATGATTTGATTCATAAAGAGATTGAGTAATATGTGGATGATATGATTTCCAAATCACGAACAGAAGAAGAATATTTGGCTAACTTGAAGAAGTTTTTTGAAAGAATAAGAAAGTTCTGATTGAGGTTGAATTCGAATAAGTGCACTTTCGAAGTACGATTAGGAAAGTTGTTGGACTTCATTGTAAGTGAAAAGAGAATTGAGGTTGATCCTGCAAAGTTAAAAGCGATACCAGAAATTCGAGAGCCAAGAACAGAAAAATAGGTTCGTGGTTTCTTGGGTAGATTGAACTACATCGTAAGGTTCATATCTCACCTGACAGCCACGTGTGAGCCAATATTTATATTTCTAAGAAAAGATCAAACAATTAGGTGGAACGACAAGTTCCAAGTGGCATTCAAAAAAATAAAAGAATACTTGCAGGAACCTCCAATTCTCATGCCTCCGGTTCCAGGGAGGCCCTTGATAATGTATTTTACTGTACTTGAAGGTTTGATAGGTTGTGTTCTCAGTCAACCCAACGAGAAGGGTAGAAAAGAGAATGCCATCTACTACACGAGCAAGAAATTCAATGACTGCAAATCCAGATACTGAATACTTGAGAAGACATGTTGCGCACTCGCATGGGTTGCTAAGCGATTGAGGCAGTATATGCTCACATACATAACTTTGTTAATCTTAAAAATGGACCCAGTCAAGTATATTTTTTAGAAGCCAACACTAACAGGAAGGTTTGCACGTTGGCAAATGGTTTTGACAGAGTACGACATCCAGTATACTGCATAAGAAGCCATCAAAGGAAATATCTTATTAGACTATCTTGCACAACAACCGATTGGATTACCAACCAATGAAATTTGATTTCCCTGATGAGGTCATCATGTTCCTCAAAGCTAAAGACTATGAGGAACCACTCCCGAAGGAGGGGCCAGACCATGAATCCAAATGGAGTTTAATGTTTGATGGAGTTATCAATATGAAAGGTCGTGGAGTTAGAGCAGTTCTCATCCACTGAATTAAAACCCCATGCCCAAATTCATTTATTTTTCCCCAGAAGCATGAATCGAAACAAACAATTTTTAGGGCAAACCAGTTTCAGAGATCAATTAAATGTTCATTTCATCACCATTTCAAAAACTAAAAGCATCAGGATACTCAGTGAAGCATGGAGAACAAGTTTAGAACATAAAAAATGATTTCTGGAAAAATATTTCTTGAGCTACCTGAGATTCGAAGCTTTCACTCCAGCAACTTTCAGACCCTTTCTCCTTGTGCAATCCACTCCTTAGGACCTCTTGATGATGTTTGAATGCTTTGGAGAAGTTTATGTTGGCTGTGTGAAGAGTTTGAGCAGCTTCTGCTTAAGCTCAGCTGGAAATGGCAAAGGTGATGCAAGCAGCTTCAGGCCAATGTGAGTGGTTCTTTGTGGTCCTGATGATGAGTGGAGAAGGTTTGCGGAGTTGGTTTTGATGTTTGTGAGCTGGGGAGAGAGATTCGAATGAAACTGCAACTTGAGGTGAAAATGGCAATGGGGTGCTCTTGCTTGTTTCAGGCCCAAGTCTTGGTGGTTTCTACTCAACAAGGCAGGGTGAGATGATTGGAGGAATTTGTTTGAGTGTTTGTAGTTTGTGGAGGCAGATTCGAAAGTTTTTGCTTCTTGGAGTGTTTTTGTGAATGGCTTGCTATATGAGGTTTCAGCCTTGCTTCTTGAGTGTCCTGGCCAGCATTTGGATAGTATATTTTAATCCCATAGGTCAGGGGATGTGACATGGCCTGTGGTGATTGGGATGTTTACTTTTGCAAAATGTCAACTTGGTTGTAAGAGAGGCATGGGCTTGGTGCTAGCTTGGTACAAGGGCTAGGGCTGGCGCAGCATGGTGTGGTGAGAGACTATGGCTGGTTCAAAGGCCAAGGCAGCAAGTTGTAGGAAATATCATGATGGTTTTGCAACTTGGTTAACTTTTGGTTCATATGGAAAAATCTTGTCACATAAGCCATGAAACATGAGGCACCTTGGTTCAAATCTGACTTTTAGAAGTTGCATGATCATGTTAAGTGCATTAGAAGCCCATATGGTGACTGAATTGGCCTTGAAAGGAGAATTTGCAATTTTTGCCTTTTGGTACATAACTTGAAAATCAATGATTTTTGCCAACTTTGTCACACCATAACTTTTGATCCAAAAAGAATTTGATCATGTTCTTGTACTTTTTGAAAAGGGAAAGATGTAATCTACAACTTTCATGACCAAAGTTTTTTCATTTGAAGCATTTTTGGATCAAGAATCAAGGCTTGAAAAATGACCTAAAATGAAGCATTCTTGAAAAGTCAACTATGCCCAAAAAGTCAACATTTGCAAAAACTCCAAATTCTTGATTTTTGTGAACTTCAACCTTCTTCCATGATCAAATAAAGATCATATACACTCAAAATGATGAAGAATGCCCATTGGTTGGGTCATTGGGGGCCTCAGATGCCCTGATTTTGCACTGACTTGTCCAGAAAGTCAACCCTTGATCAGATGACTTCCCCATGGAATTTCTTCATGAAAATTGATATGCATACTCCTTATACCATATAGAGACCAATGGAAACAAGAATGACCAAAAAATTGGGTGTTATGGCCTCTGAAACCAAAACCCTAATTTTAGGTCAACTGTGCAGTCAAACCTGGCTCTGCATCCATTCAAACCCTAGTTCTTGTGATTCTTTGGAATTTTTGACTTTTAGAGGATGTAATATGATACTTGAACACATATGAATCCCTTTGAAGTGATTGGTTGCCTTTGGAGTGGCTCAAGGGGCCCTTGGATTGCTCAGATCACAAACCCTAGGTGCAGATGACTTAGACACTATGCAGTGAATCAAAAATGAGATATGAGATGATATGATTGTGTTTATGCATATGAGAAGATCACAAGCCATGGTGTGAATGGGTGAGGGCAAATTTGGGGTGCTTACAGCTGCCCCTATTCAAACATGAGTTAGCTGTGCAGGTTGTAAGCAACGGCTTAACAGGCAAACAAGATAACTTGTGGTTGAATACCAAAGACAGTCCAAAATTTGCACTCACGGAATGAAGAAGAAAAGGGATATAGATTGTAAAGGAAAATAAAGTATATTGTAAAGTGTAGGCGACGGAGGACGACCGTCGAGCAGAGGACGACTGCTGGGTAAGAGCAATGACGGGGACGGCCGACATGCTGGGGATATGAGGTAAAGCCAAGACGGGGACGGCCGACTAGCTGGGAAAAGTGCGGAAAATAAAGCAATGACGGGGACGGCCGACATGCTAGGGATAAAAGAAATATGATGGGGACGGCCATCAAGATAAAGCTGTGAAATTCTCTGGGGATTAATGAAACATGACGGGGACGGCCATCAAGTCCATAAAGCAAAGTAACCAACGATGGGGACGACCATCGGGCTAAAAGAAAAGGGACCACGACGGGGACGGCCACCGGGTTAAAGAATAAATGAAATAAACAGATGATGGGGTACGACCACCAAAAGTGAAGGACGATCACCTAGCAGGGGACGGCTGCTCTGTTGGGGAATAAAAGAATTATGATGGGGACGGCCATCAAAGGTGGAGGACGACCACCTGGCAGGGTACGGCTGCCGAAAATATCAACGATGGGGACGGCCATCGGATAAAAGGTCAACGATGGGGACGGCCATCGGACGAGCATGATGGAGGACGACCATCAAGAGGTGGAGGACGACCACCTAGCCGGGTATGGCTGCTCTCAGGGCTTATCATGACATAGGACGAATGTCAGATAACCAAAATCAACAATGGGGACGGCCATTGGATAAAATGATGAAGGACGATCATCAAGAGGTGGAGGACGACCACCTAGCAGGGGACGGCTGCTAAATATCAACGATGGGGACGGCCATCGGATGAGCATGATGGAGGACGACCATCAAGAGGTGGAGGACGACTACCTAGCAGGGGACGGCTGCTCTCAAGGTTTATCACAACACAGGACGAGTGTTAGATAAAAAGAAATTTGTTTGTTGGTGATCTACTGGGGAATGGTAAACACGGACGAGTGTTCACATCCAAGAAACAAAGGGTATGAGTGTTTGGGTATTGTGTATAGATTAAAGATGCGGACGAGCATCCTTAAGACTGCGATACGGACGAGTATCGGGTAGAAACAAACTGACACATGTTCAGAGATGATGATACGGACGAGTATCAACGGGTTAACAGAGAACACGGACGAGTGTTGAATCTGAAGGGACTTCTCTGGGGAATAGTAGACACGGACGGGTGTCTATATTCAAGAGGACAAAAGTGTTTGACACAGTGTATGGATTAAAGATGCGGTCGAGCATCCTTAAGACTATGATACGGGCGAGTATCAGGTAGAAACAAACACTTGACGCATATTCTGAGATGATGGTACGGACGAGCACCAACTGGTTAACAAAGAACATGAACCAATGTCGAATCTGTGGGAGATATAAATGGTATATACAAGATACAGACGAGTATCTGTATAAGTATGATAGGAGTGATTTATATGATCATCATTCTGCTGGGGAGGGTGACACGGACGAGTGTCAAAAGGAGAAGAGTATAGTATAAACAGGTATATGGGTTGTAAAAGTGTAAGCGACTGCACTGGGGATACGACACGGACGGGTGTCAAAAGGAGTATATACTGGTGTTTGTGATTTGTGAGGCAACTGCTTTTGCTGGGAACTCTGGTGGGGATTTTTCTTCTGTATGTTGATGAACTGTAATTATTTACAGGTGTTGATTCATAACATGGCTCATGATTATGCTGTGCATTTGATTTTTTGCCGTAATGCTCCGTGTTAAAACGGAATGCTACGCTTTGTGGGTGAATATGATGCAAATGCTATGATTGTGCAAAGATACCAAAACCGGGATTCGGATCCCGTTGCTGCGAAGATCTTTGATCGATCTGCTTGAAGCGGACATCCCAGCTGGGGGGTGAAATTATTGACAGATCTGATGAGATGCATCTGCTTGGGGATCTAGGTCACTGATTGACATATCCTTGTAATATAGGACCCAGTTGTGGTTTGTAGAAGCCTTCCGTACTCTGTTGTGACTCCTTCATGCGTTGCTCTTTTGAATAGAGGTTGAGGATTCTGTGGGGAGATGATTCCCTGACTTTGCATTCTGCCGAGGAAGAACGATTGGTAATACAGCTGGGGAATGTTGTTGGTAACTCAGCTGGGGAGAGTAATGAGAGGCAACTCAGCTGGGGATAGAGCATTTCGGATGCTGAGATTATTTGTTGATTTGCCAGCTTGCTGAGATGTAAATTGCATGCCCCAAGTTGCGCTCTGGATACCTGCAATCCTGAAAAAGATAGAGAAACGCGCAAGGTAATCCCGAGGTATCCCTTACTGGATTCCGTCATAGGAGTTTAGATACTTCTGAGAGTAAGCATATTTCCTGCAAGCATGTTTTTTATTTGAAGATAAACATCTGTATTCTTATGCAATCAGTTTTTTCTTTTAAGACATCAGACATTTTTGCAAATAAAATATACAAAACGAGACATGACTGAAAATCTGATTTTATTAATTCATATGCCCTGAATTGGCGGGATACAGTCAAAGGAACATATCCCCTGAAATGAGGAGATTGTTACAAATTGAGAAACAAAAAGCCGGCAGTGTTGATGACGCTTTGAGGAGCTTCCTCTCTTGCTATGACTCGTATGACTGTTGACGTTCTTCTCATCTTGCTTTTTGAAGAATGTTGATTCTGATTGAAGCTTGATCTTTTCGAAGCTTACCAAGTTGTAGACGATACAGCCGAATTCAGAATGCAGTTGTTCGCTTATTCCCTTATTTTGCATGGATCGCCCTTTCGGGTTTTCAATCCATCGGGATACCCATTTTTGCCTGAGCTGTCCAATGCGGCTTTTCAACTCAGCGGGTGTACATTTTTTATTTATTTTCCCTTACTTTTGACCGAGTCTTTTATTCTGTTTTTGACTCGCCGGGATGCCCTATTTTTTGCCTGGACTTACATTATGTTTTTATGTCCAGCGGGTCATTTTTATGCGAAGTATTTTTTAACTGCATCTGAATTCACAGGGGACGGGAAATCTTCACCATCCATGGTGCTGAGCATCAGTGCTCCACCGGAGAAAACTTTCTTTACCACGAATGGTCCTTCATAATTTGGAGTCCATTTGCCCCTGTGGTCTGTATGAGGAGGGAGGATTCTCTTCAGCACAAGATCTCCTACTTGGTACTCTCGATGCCTGACTTTCTGATCGAAGGCCTTCTTCATTCTCTTCTGATATAACTGCCCATGACAGATTGCAGCCAATCTTTTCTCTTCAATCAGACTCAGTTGTTCGTATCGGGACCTAACCCATTCTGCTTCACTCAGTTTGACATCCATCAGTACCCGTAGGGAGGGTAATTCAACTTCAACCGGCAGGACTGCTTCCATACCATACACAAGCTGATACGGCGTTGCCCCAGTGGATGTTCTGATTGACGTACGGTACCCATGCAAGGCAAATGGTAGCATTTCATGCCAGTCTTTGTAAGTGACTACCATCTTCTGCACAATCTTCTTGATATTCTTATTTGCTGCCTCAACAGCGCCATTCATCTTTGGCCTGTAAGGAGAAGAATTGTGATGTTGGATCTTGAAGTCCCGGCATAATTCAGCCATCATCTTGTTGTTTAGATTGGAACCATTATCAGTAATGATTCGCTCGGGAACTCCATATCGACAGATGATATCTCTTTTCAGAAATCTGGCTACCACTTGCCTGGTGACGTTTGCATATGAGGCTGCTTCAACCCACTTGGTGAAATAGTCAATGACGACCAGGATGAATCTGTGGCCATTTGAAGCAGTCGGCTCAATCTTGCCAATCATGTCAATGCCCCACATGGCAAAAGGCCATGGCGAAGCCATGATGTTCAGAGGATTGGGAGGTACATGCACCTTATCTGCATAGATCTGGCATTTATGGCATTTTCTGGCATAAGCACAACAGTCTGCATCCATTGTGATCCAGTAATAGCCTGATCTTAGCAATTTCTTAGCCATGGCATGCCCTCCAGCATGGGTACCAAACGATCCTTCGTGCACTTCATGCATCAACAAATCTGCTTCCGTCTTATCAACACATCTGAGGAGTACCATATCAAAGTTCCTTTTGTATAAAGACCCATCAGTGTTCAGAAAGAAACTACCAGCAAGCCTTCTTAAAGTTTTCTTATCATTGGAAGATGCCCCGGGTGGGTATGTCTGATCCTCCAAGAAGCATTTAATGTCATGGAACCAAGGCTTATCATCTTTAACAACATCTGCTGCGAACACATATGCTGGTCTGTCAAGTCTGGACACTGAAATCTGAGGTACAAAGTTAGCAGCTTGAACTTTGATCATGGATGAAATGGTAGCGAGAGCATCTGCAAACTGATTCTCGTCCCGAGGGATATACTCAAGCTTGACTGTTGTGAAGAAAGTCAGTAACCTCCTTGTATAATCCCTGTAAGGTATCAGATGATCCTGGTGGGTGTACCATTTTCCGTTGGTTTGATTAACTACCAGAGCTGAATCTCCGAATACAGTCAATGTCTTGATCCTGAGGTCAATGGCTTCCTCAAGACCCATAATGCAAGCTTCGTATTCAGCTTCGTTGTTAGTGCAGTTGAAAGTGAGTTTCGCCGAGAAAGGCATGTGAACTCCTTTTGGTGAAATGAGTACTGCACCAACACCACGACCATTCATGTTAACAGCCCCGTCAAACATCATAGTCCATTCTTTTTCCGGGTCAGGCCCTTCAGTGTGAATAGGCTCTTCATGATCTTTCGCTTTTATGAACATGATGTCTTCATCAGGGAAGTCAAACCTCATAGGCTGGTAGTCATCAATGGGTTGCTCAGCAAGATATTCAGATAGTACACTGCCCTTGATGGCTTTCTGGGATGTGTACTGGATGTCATATTCAGTAAGGATCATTTTCCATCTTGCAACCCGTCCGGTAAGAGCTGGCTTCTCGAAAATATACTTAACTGGGTCCATGTTGGATATCAACAAAGTAGTGTGGGTCAACATATACTGTCTCAGTCGGCGAGCAGCCCACGCTAAAGCACATCAAGTTTTCTCGAGCAATGAATAACGTTGTTCACAGTCTGTAAACTTTTTGCTTAGGTAGTATATTGCATACTCTTTTCGACCAGACTCGTCATGCTGGCCCAGCACACACCCCATCGACTCTTCTAATACTGTCAAGTACATTATCAGAGGTCTTCCTTCAACTGGTGGCATAAGGATTGGAGGCTCTTGTAAGTATTCTTTGATTATGTCAAAAGCCCTTTGGCAGTCTTTGTTCCACCTGACCGTCTGCTCTTTTCTTAACAACTTGAACAAGGGTTCGCAGGTTGCCGTAAGGTGGGATATGAACCGTGAGATGTAGTTCAATCGACCTAAGAACCCTCAAACTTCTTTCTCCGTTTTCGGTGCAGGCATCTCTTGAATAGCTTTGACTTTATCAGGGTCAACTTCAATCCCTTTCTCGCTTACAATAAAGCCCAGCAGCTTACCAGATCGCACCCCGAATGTGCATTTGTTGGGGTTCAACTTCAATTGGTACTTCCTCAGACGCTTGAATAGCTTCAACAGATTTACCAGGTGGTCTTCTTCAGTAAGGGACTTGGCAATCATATCATCCACATAACACTCGATTTCTTTATGGATCATATCGTGGAATAATGTTACCATAGCCCGTTGATATGTTGCACCAGCATTCTTGAGCCCAAATGGCATTACCTTGTAGCAGAACGTGCCCCAGGGTGTGATGAATGTTGTCTTCTCCATGTCTTCAGGTGACATCTTGATCTGATTATATCCTGAAAATCCGTCCATGAAGGAGAATACCGAGAACTGAGCCGTGTTATCCACCAATACATCAATATGAGGTAATGGGAAGTCATCTTTCGGGCTGGCTCTGTTCAGATCCCGGTAGTCAACACACATCCTTACTTTGCCGTCCTTCTTAGGCACAGGCACAATAATAGCAACCCACGGTGGATAGCTAGTCACAGCAAGGAACCCGGCGTCCCACTGCTTTTGTACCTCTTCTTTGATTTTCATTGCCATGTCTGGGCGAGTACGGCGCAGTTTCTGCTTAACTGGCGGGCATTCTTCTCTCAAAGGCAGCTTTTGCACGACAATATCGGTATCCAACCCTGGCATATCTTGGTACGACCAGGCAAACACATCCACATACTCTTGAAGCAGGTCTATCAGTTGTCTCTTCACTGAGTCTTGCAGGCAGGCCCCGATTTTAACTTCTTTCACGTCTTCATCTGTACCAAGATTGATCACTTCAACCTCCTCCTGGTGAGGAGTAATAACCTTTTCCTCTTGTCTTAACAACCTGGCTAGCTCTCCAGGAAGCTCATACTCTTCTTCAACCCATTCATCAGCTTGATTGATTGGATTGTCAAAGTCATACGAAGTCATAGCCGTGCTGTTGTCGGTGCAGTCTGGAAGGCACTCTCTGCAAGGGTTCAATTTGTTCATTTTAGTGATCTGATTTTAGTCTTATTTAGAAAGGTGAAATGAAGTTGTCATTTTGAAAACACCGCCATTTATTTTTTGTACAAAAAGAAAAATGGAAAAACAGTGAACGAAAAGGAAAAGACTCGTTTGCAAAAAGATGTCTGATATTTCATTAATTGATCTTGTTTGCACAAAAAGTACAGATGGCCCGATTACAAAATGAGTCTTGTCATCTTGGGCAAGATGCAAGACTTTGATGCATGCTTATAAAAATACAGGAAATAATAATTACTCTGCATGAGTAACTCTTATAATTTCCTGGAAAGACCAGTTCGAGACACTGCTCCCCGGGATCTTTGGACGAATCCATCTTTCCAGGTTGCGTTCTTCTTTCAGCTCGTCTTCCAGACAGTTGATAGCATCAGGGGTAAGCATCCCCCCACTCACAAAATTGGGCTCTTTCGCAGCCGCTGCTTGATCTTGTTGAGTTGGTTTGTAACCCAACCCAAATCTGTCTTCTTTCTTCTCTACCGGTAGTAGTTTGCCCCAGCCTTGGGCAATTCCTTCCTCAACAACCTTCCGGGCTTGTTGGTATGATGATATTGAAGTACCAGACACAGCAGATGTTTCATTCACATTCAAGGCTTCAAACCCCTGGCTCATTGTTTCATGGATCTCCCCATCCATCTCAATGTACTTATAGGTTGCCAGGTGGCTGACAAAAATGTCCTCTTCTCCACAGATTGTAACGATCTGACCCTCCCACTCATATTTTAACTTCTGGTGAAGGGTGGAGGTCACGGTGCCAGCGGCGTGAATCCATGGCCTACCCAATAAACAGCTGTAGGCGGGCTGTATATCCATCACGTGGAAGATAGTTGTGAAAGTCTGCGGGCCAATCGTTACGGGCAGCTCAATCTCTCCCAGAACCGATCTCTTTGAGCCATCAAAAGCTCTTACCACCAGGTTGCTGGGTCTCAACGCCAATCCATCATATTCTAGCTTCACCAAAGCCTTTTTAGGTAGGACATTAAGGGATGAACCCGTGTCTACCAGCACATGGGAAAGGACAGCACCTTTGCATTCCATGGTTATGTGCAAGGCTTTGTTGTGGTTGCGGCCTTCCGTTGTCAAATCAGTATTGGTGAACCCTAGTCCGTGACTAGCATTAACATTTCCCACTACTGCTTCCAGCTGATTGACAGTGATCTCTTCAGGCACGTAAGCGGCGTGCAGGACTTTGAGTAGTGCATTCCGATGGGCTTCGGAGCACATAAGCAATGATAGGATTGAGATCTTGGAAGGCGTCTGGTGAAGCTGATCCACTACTTTATAATCACTCTTTTTGATGATTCGCATGAACTCATCAACCTCTTGATCGAATGGTGTCTTCAAAGCTTCCTTAACAGCTTGATCTTCCTGCACAGGGCTCTTTCCTTTTGCCTTGGCAGCAGCTTCTGCTTCGGCAGTTGGTCTCGGAATTTGTGGAGCGAAAAGACGTCCGCTTCGAGTGAAGCCTCCGCCTCCTCCCACATTGTCAATTTGTAGTGCAGGGGTTGATGATTCAAAAGTGATTCTTTGTCCTTCACAGTACAAGTCAGAGCCGTAATGCCAGGGGATGGCATTACTGCTTTCATAAGGTACGGGTCCAGGCACCGTGATGGTGACTGGACTGATTGCAGCTGTTGAAGGAATTGTGATAGTCTGAGGATCATAATAGATTGTCACTGGTGCCCTGGTGGGAGCAGCACTTTCTGAATTGTAAGCGGAGTTGTTTTCAGGATCGTAGAATATGGTGACAGTTGAGACATCTTCATGATTTATTGCTGGTGTTGTAGGAGATAATGGTGGAAGAATGGATGTTGTTGTTGTAGGAGCTTCAAAATGGAGTGGTGCTGGAGTTGTAGAAGGAACATTCATTGATATCTGATCAGTTGAAACGACAGATGAAGTATTCGTTGATGAAACCGAAGAATTGTCAGGAACAATAGTTGCTGCAATTGTAGGAGGTTCTGAAACCGTTGCTGATGAGATTGCTGGATTTGTTGGAAATGATGTGGTGATCTGAAGCTGGCCACTCTGAATAAGGCCGTCTATGCCATTCCTCAAATTATCGCACCCATTTACAGAGATATTGCAGTAAGCACAACCCAACTCACACCCCGGGAACATTTGACATTCCAGGAGTTGAGCCTTGATTTCTACCAACGGTGTCCGGATCTGACCCACGCTGGTTATTAAATAAGACGGTTTGTCTTCTTCAATAGCGTTAATTCTAGGACCACCGTGGTTTGGCATTGGGTTCTTATTTACATTGGGTGGTGGTGCGAAATTCAGAGCTTTCGAGTCTACCAGGTCTTGTACCTTCATATGCAGAGCTCTGCACTTTTCTGTATTGTGGCCAGGTGCGTTTGAATGGAAGGCACACCTAGCGTTGGAGTCATAGTTCCTGGGTAGACTATTGAGATCTGGAGGTGCCAGCGTCCTTAGCTCAACTAGGTTGAGTTTCAGGAGTTGTGGCAGCAGGGTAGCATATGGCATAGGGATTGGATCGATCACCCTATTAGCTTGAGATGGCCTCTGCTGAAATGGCCTTTGTTGACTGTTGTTGTTGGTGTTGCTGTTGTTGTAATTTCTTGGAGGATACTGATTTTGCTGATGGTACTGAGGTTGCGGCTGATAGTTTTGCTGCGGAGGTTGATAGACTGGTAGAGGATGAGCTGGAGCAGGAATGGTAACTGCTGCTATTGACCTGTGAACATATTGGGGCCTACCCCTGTTTGAATGGATGGCATTGGTCTCGCCAGTTCTTCTCGGGCCTGCAAAAGGCTTTCTTGTACTATTGGACGAGCTTGCACCGTTGTCTGAGATCTTACCCATCTTCAACAGGCTTTCGATTCTCTCCCCAGCTATGACAACATCCGCAAAGCTAGTGGAAGAGAAGGCAGCCAGCCTGTCAATATAAGTTCCCTGAAGGGTGTTCATGAACATATCTGCCATTTCCCGTTCAGACATAGGTGGCTGAACAGCAGCAGCCAATTGCCTCCATCTCTGGGCATATTCTCGGAAACTCTCCCTTGAAGACTGTGACATTCCCATTAGGAGGGTCCTGTTGGGTGCCATGTCTAAGTTATACTGATACTGTCTGATGAAGGCCTCTGCCAGGTCCTTCCAGCATCTAATAGTTGCCCTTGTCAAGTGAGAGTACCATTCTCTTGACGCTCCAGTTAAGCTATCCTCGAAATAGAACATCCAGAGCTTCTCATCCATAGTATAGGCCTTCAACCTTCCCAGAAATGACTGTAAATGAGTCCGGGGGCATGAAGTCCCGTTGTATTTTTCAAAGCAAGGAGGCTTGAACTTATAGGGGATCCTGACCCCGTCTACCAAGCCCATGTCCATGACATCGAAGCCCAAAGAGTTTTGAGATTCTAAGGACCTCAATTTCTCAGCTATCTCATCCAATCTTCTATCATAAGCTTCTTCCCCAGCGCCCATTACTGTGAATTGGTCCTCCTGAGGATCTTCTTGTAGTACCCTGGCTGCGGTGGCAGTCCCTTGAACATTTGCAGGAATATTAACCTCCGGATGAAGATGGGGGCCAAATACAGGGGGGTTGACATGAGGTTGTACCCTTTCATTGTTACTGGTACCGGCAGTCCCTATATGTGGATCCTCTTGATTTTGCCTTTCCACCATGGCTCTCAATCTTTCCTGGCTCTGAGCCATGTTGTTCATAACTTCCATAAACTGAGTCATTTGATTCCTCATCTCTAGCCTTTCATTTGCCATTTGATTTCTGACCTCAGTAAGGTCCTGCTGCATCTGATCCATTTGAATGCCCGGAAGGTTGTTTCGGGTTGGATAGCGGTGCGGACGGTTGAGGGGAAATACCCGGCGCCTAGCAATAGTTCCTGAACATCACAACAGAGTTAGTGTCAATAAATCAAAACCCTACAAAACAAACAAAAGGGTTAGCATGCAATGCAGTATGCTTATTTGTTTTCCAGGTATCCGGCTTGGCATTCAGTTTTGACCCTTCCAGACCCTTGAAGATGCTGTTGATGTTGCTTTTGAAGTGAAACTCGATTGGAACAAACTAATACATATATTACAAAAGCAAAATGGTACATAGTTTGTTTACAAATACAAGCCCTCTGAGAGGTCAAAATACATTACAGGAAAATAAAAGTACATGGAATGAAAGCAACAACAAACAAATGGTCAAACATCAAGACCAAACTCATCCTCACGAACTTCCTTGAGAAGTGCTTCGGTCACAGGATCAGCCGGATGCTCCGTGAGATTCCTAATAAGGAGGTTTCGAGTTGTAACAGCTGCTGCTAGCTTCTTGTGCTGAGTTTGTTCTTTGGACCTCTTCACCCCTGCTTTGATCTTCAACTCTGATATCTCCTTCTGGGCTGCTGCCAGGGCTTCTTGCTGTTCTTTTGCACTAGCTTCCAGTTGCTCCATCTTGTCTTGAACTCTCTTGTCCTCCAGGGTTCGAGCCTCGGTGATCCTGACCCACCGGGCTTGACTCTCCTTCAAATACAAGTCTGTCCTTGCTCTCTGGAACTGGGCTTCCTTGCAAGCATTCTTCAGAATTTGTTCTCCAGCCTTAGACTTTTTGATATAATCCCCAGACTTCTCAATCTTAACCAGATGCTCCACTCTCAACTTCTCCAATCTTTCAACCTCCCTCATACCATCACTCCTCTCCCGGAGGGTCTTCTGCAAAGCTTGAGTTAACTTCTCATTTCTTTCCTTCAAACTCTCATACTCCTCCAAACTGATAGTGGCAGGGGGTGGTGCTGAAGATGACTCAGGCATATCTTCTATGGTAAAGGGCATTCCAGAGAATTGAGCCCTGGCACGGGACCATTCATAATATTGTGTTGATGCCACATTGCTGCACTTCCCCAAAATAGTTATTCCCTTGGCTTGAACATTATCCCAGGCCCAGGCCGCCTGCCTAACAATAGCCAGATTAATCTTGTTCTCGCAATAAAGAGTCTCAACCAAGTCCTGTGCCTTAGGAGTGTGGACCAGTGCATAGCCCAATTGTCGTCTAAACAGCAGAGGGTTGTAATTGATACTACCCTTAACTCCTATCAAAGGCACATTAGGAAAATGCCCACAGCTGGTGATGATATCCTTGCCCTTGGTGCTTTGAGTGCACCATCTAATATCAGCTGAAGTTAGAGCAGTAAGTCTCTTAGCCCAGTTGCTCTGCTGATGAGGGTTCAGAAATGCATCTGTCCTGGGCAAATGCCTGAGAAGCCAAGTGTGGAACAATGGAGCACAACACCTCACTAATCTTCCCCTCTGCTTTTCATTCCTCTGATGCACTGAATAGTAGAGATCCCCCAATAAAGTTGGTACTGGGTTCTTCAAGATGAATAGATGGATTGCATTCTTGCTGATGAATCGAGGCTCATCTGCAAACAATACAATTCCATATATGCTCAAGGCCAGTAAAGCACAAACAGCTTTCCACTCTCCTAGAGAAGCTTTCAGGGTAGCTTGAGAGATTAAGAAATCCAGATGAAAGCCAGGGATTCCAGCTTTAGAAGTCATATGCTGCTCAACCAGATCAGGTTCCAAATGCAAAGCTTTTGCTACTTCTCCATTAGCAGGAAAGACCATCTCAGGGTTGAAAGGGATTCCACCCCTGATAGGCATATCAACTAATGAAGAGTACTCTTCCAATAAGGGGCCCAACTGAAAGTCTTGAAAGGTGAAACATCTCAGTGGGGGATCATAGAACTGAATGCAAGTGTGAATGAGGCTCCTCTGTGATGGGTCCAGATCCATAACCATGTCAAGTATATCTCCATAATGTTCCCTGAACAAAGGTATGTGATCTGGAGTGATCAGGGTTTGAATCCTCCTGATGTCTGATAGCTCTGGCTGGAAAAAGTGATAGGTGATGTTGCTCTTTTTAGGAGCCATGATGCTGAGACTGAGTAGAGACAGGTGCTGATGATAATGCTGAAGTAATGAGCCACTGATTAGCTGATGCTGGTGATAACTGAAACAGATGCTGGTGAAGATAGGTCAGTACTGAAGATGGGGTCAAAACCAAAACCAAATGAAGATGGATACCCTGAAACACAAATAAGCAAATGTCAATATGATGCAATGATTATGTATGCAAATGAAATGCAAGGGTTTGTGACTGAGCTGGATCTGATCAAAATGCCCTGATATAAGTCCATGTGTGTTCAAGAATTCCAGATGGAGGTCTATAAATCCAGTAACCAAGGTGGGGGACTCAAATAAAGAGCCACATGTCCAGGGTTTTAGAATCACAAGAACTATTCCAACATGAAGTATTCTTAATCAAATCAAAGTAACAGGGTATTCTGAGGTCAAGGTACCTGCAAACCTGTAAACAACCCAACCCCCTCACAGGTGGTGTTCTAGAACAAAGATCCTCAGACTTGGATCAGTTATGAGAAGTGTAAACACTTCTAACCCGGAGGTACAGTGTTTACAATAACCATAACAGTTCCTCCTCTAATTCACCTCAGTTTCTGAAGGTCAATACTAAAGGTCATCCAGACTTAGCAGGCTTCCCAGATAGCCCTAGCATTGCAGGAAATCTGCAACACAGAGTTCTCAAGAAGAAACCCATATCTGAACCGTGTTTCATATTCCCGCACCAGACCGAAATGGAATGGGAAAGAATATGATTCACTCTAGCCTAGGTGTCACTCAGGTCCCAGGTATAGGACCTTAACTCTCAATGAATCATCCACCCACCAAAACAAAGACCAGATCCAGCCAGCAGCATGACAGTATGATATATACAAAAGCAATAAAGAAAGCAGTAAAGCAACTGTACATAAAGCAAAAATAAAACATATACAAACACAAATAAGCACATAACACCCCAGTAAACACAAATCAAACAAGCGCTAGGAGGAACCCACAAAAAGAACCAGAAGCCCTGGTTGCAGTATAAGGTTCCCCAGCAGAGTCGCCAAGCTGTCGCTCCCGATAAATGGGACTGGCCCAGATAAAGGTACAGACGCGAACGGTCGGCAAGAGGGACAGTGAGAACACACAGCCGTGAACTCACTGGAGAATGAATAGAGTCGCCAGCTAGGCATTTTTATCACGGAGGAAAGGTAATGCTGCATAAACCTAGAAAGAAATGGATAAGACGGTTGCGAACCAGAGAGACTGAGAAAGGGGGTTGGTTACAGTCTGGGAAGGTATTAGCACCCAGATTGTCCGCCGTACTCGACGGGATCCACGCTTGAAAGATTTGTGCTTTAAAAGGGTAGTGTCAGTGCAATTTGTGTATAAAAGGGCTAGAAAAGGATGTACAGGTGTCAGTGTAAAAGAAGTGTGAAGTGTGATATGTGAAGTGTCAGTGCAAGGACAAGAGTGAAATGCTCATGACAATGAGGCTTAAAGAATGAGGCTAGAAAGAGGGGGAATATACAGAGACTTTTGTTCGATAACTGTTAAGTTATGCCTAAGTATCCTCTCGTGCAATGAGGAAGTCAGAACACCGTAGTTCGACCCAAAGAGACTGAAAGAAATGACTGGTGAACTGCTTGATTGTCAATGCCAAGTGTATGACCTGTCTGGCTCAGGTGCAAACTGTCTTGCATTAGACGGAAGAAGCAAGTTCTCGGTTGTGAGTGAATGAGATGAGAAAAGAATCCCGGAGGAGACGGTTATTGTTTGTTTTTGTATTTTCAGTCTTTTATTGCTTTCGAAAGTTTGTCATAAGTTAATGAGCTTAAGTCTAAACCAATGGATTTAGTAAACTCATCACATCTTCCCTCTGATTAGGGGTAATGAGAATACCTTAAGTGTGAAGTCAGATTCTCACACTTAATCACCTTTGATGTAGAATCAAGATCATTAACCTACTTGTGATTATTTAGATGTTTTTGGTGTTTTTGTTTAGTGTTAAGTAATGAGATTAAGCCATAATCAGGGATTAAACAGACTCATTACACCATCCTAATAGAAGGATAATAGATGAGAATGTTTAAGCTGAGGAAAGCTCCTAAACTTAATCCATGATTAGGGATTAAACTCATGACAAAACAAGCCTTTGATTAAGTGGATTTTATTTAGTGATATGATGATGAAGTGAGTTTTATGGTTTGTAAGACAACTTGAGGGGGACTTGTCCATTAACACTAGGGTTAGTCCTTCTTAACCAATTAAGGAAGAATTAGAACCCTAAAGCAAGGCCCAAGTTACAAGTGTGATGCCTTGATATTCATTAAGTGAATTGATTAAGAGATTTAAACACATTAGGGGTTTAACACTTAGGATTGAAGTTATACACTCCATCCTAAGAGAAGGATGCAGGCATAAGCTTAATCACAAAGCCTTAAAGCCTTTAAGGTTTAGTCCCTGATTATGAGATGAGAAGAGAAGACTCAAAAGAGACACAAAGGTAAAACTAAGAGGGGAGACTAATCAAAACCCTAATCATTGTCATGCTTGGTTGTTCCTAAGGTTTGTGAGGTTTTCAAGAGCAATCTTCAATGGAACCACCAGGAAGCAGATGAACAGGATCAAGAGAAGCAAAGTGACTTGCTTCATTTAAGAAGTCAAGTCACTTGAAGAAAGAAAGTGGGAGGAACAAGAATGAGCAAGCTCAATCTCAAACACATATAGAAATGCAGCAATGGATGCAAGAAAGATGAAAAGAAAAGTTATGAGAAGTGAAGGCAAATTCACTTCTCAAATTTACTTACCACCTGAAATGTTAGAAAGAGATGCAATGCAATGCAAAATGGGATGAAATGGTATGATGCTAAACAAAACCAGAATCATGTTGATGATGATAATGATGCTATGGAGTGCTACAAACATGAGGTAAGGCATGGAGATGTTCATACAAGATCATGGATGCAAATGATGCAAGTTAAGGAACATGAACAAACATGGAAAGTTATGAAGCATACAAGGCATACAACATAGCAAATACATGATGCAATGATCAAACATGCTTTCTATATGTCTTATGATGTTAAATGAATCAAATGGATGCTTGGAATGTCATGGCAAGTCATGTTATGCCAGAGTATGCAAGATGGATGCAAATGGAAGCCCAAATTAGGGTTTATGAACCAAACATCAAACAAAAACCAAAAACAGAAGCAAACCCTAAGATAAAAAATGGAAAATGCCACTCAAAGGATCCCTAATCCTATACTAAACCAAAGTCCAAAGGGGAGGTCTCAACTCTCAACCAATCTCAAGTTATGAATTTTACAAGTTATTAGGGTTTTTAGGGTTCCTAAACAAAAGAAATGCCAAACAAATGAAAAATGCAAGATCAAATCATGGCCATTTTATCTCAAAAACTACATGCTAAACACAATGCAATGCAAGAAGAATCAATGTCCAACTCTTCATAGATAGGCAGAAATGATTTTTTGAACTTTGGATCAAATTAATGCATAAAAATGATTTTTATTCAATGAAAAATTCTCAAAATGCATCAAGATCAAAAAAGAAATTTGGTTTGAAGGTTGGACAATGTTTCTAAATGTCTTAGAACATTTCATGAATTTTTTGGTGATTTTTAAATACCTAAAAGTATTTTTAATAAATTAATTTCCATTAATCAATTAAAAATAATCTTTTAAATATTTTAAAATACTTTTTTAATGATAAAAATAAAAATAAAAATATTTTTGTGTCATAAAAATTAATAAAACTTATGAGAAAAAGTTTCATAATTTTTACACATTTTTTACTATTTTAAAATAATTATGCAAAACAAATGAATTAAATGAAAATAAAAAGAAAGTCAAATGAGTGGAGGGCCAGGATTGAGTCTGAGTTTGAATTAGTTGACCACGCGCGTTATCCAAGGGCTGTGGTTGGCTCAGATTAAATTAATTTAATTATAGATTAATTAAACTAAACACGTGGATTAGGGCTAACAAACAGATCTGGACCACACATGCGCGCGGGTAGTCAACGGGTCAAAGGCATCCAAAGCACGAAATTCAAATGGGAGTTAATGACTGTAATTAGGGCAAATGATTTTCAGGTGGCCGGAGAGGACCTCCGGTCGTCTTCTCCGGTGGGAAGTCCACCTGAAAATCTCCAAACTCTCTCAAATCGTAACAAAAACAAAATCTAAAAAAGGGGAAATGATTCCCATGATCCACTGAATTAAAACCCCATGCCCAAATTCATTTATTTTTCCCCAGAAGCATGAATCGAAACAAACAATTTTTAGGGCAAACCAGTTTCAGAGATCAATTAAATGTTCATTTCATCACCATTTCAAAAACTAAAAGCATCAGGATACTCAGTGAAGCATGGAGAACAAGTTTAGAACATAAAAAATGATTTCTGGAAAAATATTTCTTGAGCTACCTGAGATTCGAAGCTTTCACTCCAGCAACTTTCAGACCCTTTCTCCTTGTGCAATCCACTCCTTAGGACCTCTTGATGATGTTTGAATGCTTTGGAGAAGTTTATGTTGGCTGTGTGAAGAGTTTGAGCAGCTTCTGCTTAAGCTCAGTTGGAAATGGCAAAGGTGATGCAAGCAGCTTCAGGCCAATGTGAGTGGTTCTTTGTGGTCCTGATGATGAGTGGAGAAGGTTTGCGGAGTTGGTTTTGATGTTTGTGAGCTGGGGAGAGAGATTCGAATGAAACTGCAACTTGAGGTGAAAATGGCAATGGGGTGCTCTTGCTTGTTTCAGGCCCAAGTCTTGGTGGTTTCTACTCAACAAGGCAGGGTGAGATGATTGGAGGAATTTGTTTGAGTGTTTGTAGTTTGTGGAGGCAGATTCGAAAGTTTTTGCTTCTTGGAGTGTTTTTGTGAATGGCTTGCTATATGAGGTTTCAGCCTTGCTTCTTGAGTGTCCTGGCCAGCATTTGGATAGTATATTTTAATCCCATAGGTCAGGGGATGTGACATGGCCTGTGGTGATTGGGATGTTTACTTTTGCAAAATGTCAACTTGGTTGTAAGAGAGGCATGGGCTTGGTGCTAGCTTGGTACAAGGGCTAGGGCTGGCGCAGCATGGTGTGGTGAGAGACTATGGCTGGTTCAAAGGCCAAGGCAGCAAGTTGTAGGAAATATCATGATGGTTTTGCAACTTGGTTAACTTTTGGTTCATATGGAAAAATCTTGTCACATAAGCCATGAAACATGAGGCACCTTGGTTCAAATCTGACTTTTAGAAGTTGCATGATCATGTTAAGTGCATTAGAAGCCCATATGGTGACTGAATTGGCCTTGAAAGGAGAATTTGCAATTTTTGCCTTTTGGTACATAACTTGAAAATCAATGATTTTTGCCAACTTTGTCACACCATAACTTTTGATCCAAAAAGAATTTGATCATGTTCTTGTACTTTTTGAAAAGGGAAAGATGTAATCTACAACTTTCATGACCAAAGTTTTTTCATTTGAAGCATTTTTGGATCAAGAATCAAGGCTTGAAAAATGACCTAAAATGAAGCATTCTTGAAAAGTCAACTATGCCCAAAAAGTCAACATTTGCAAAAACTCCAAATTCTTGATTTTTGTGAACTTCAACCTTCTTCCATGATCAAATAAAGATCATATACACTCAAAATGATGAAGAATGCCCATTGGTTGGGTCATTGGGGGCCTCAGATGCCCTGATTTTGCACTGACTTGTCCAGAAAGTCAACCCTTGATCAGATGACTTCCCCATGGAATTTCTTCATGAAAATTGATATGCATACTCCTTATACCATATAGAGACCAATGGAAACAAGAATGACCAAAAAATTGGGTGTTATGGCCTCTGAAACCAAAACCCTAATTTTAGGTCAACTGTGCAGTCAAACCTGGCTCTGCATCCATTCAAACCCTAGTTCTTGTGATTCTTTGGAATTTTTGACTTTTAGAGGATGTAATATGATACTTGAACACATATGAATCCCTTTGAAGTGATTGGTTGCCTTTGGAGTGGCTCAAGGGGCCCTTGGATTGCTCAGATCACAAACCCTAGGTGCAGATGACTTAGACACTATGCAGTGAATCAAAAATGAGATATGAGATGATATGATTGTGTTTATGCATATGAGAAGATCACAAGCCATGGTGTGAATGGGTGAGGGCAAATTTGGGGTGCTTACAGATTGGATTACCAACCAATGAAATTTGATTTCCCTGATGAGGTCATCATGTTCCTCAAAGCTAAAGACTATGAGGAACCACTCCTGAAGGAGGGGCCAGACCATGAATCCAAATGGAGTTTAATGTTTGATGGAGTTATCAATATGAAAGGTCGTGGAGTTAGAGCAGTTCTCATCACGCCTGAGAGACTTCATAAACCCTTCAATGCCCGAGTGACTTTTGGATGCACCAACAATGAAGCAGAATATGAGGTTTGTATCACGGGGATTAAGGAGGCAATTAACTTGTGGGTTAAGATCATCGATGTATTCAGAGATTTAGCCTTGGTAATCAATCAAGTCAATGGGAATTGGTACACCCATAAACCTAATCTGATCCCGTACAGAGATTATACGAGAAGACTGTTGACTTTCTTCACAATGGTGAGATTATACTATATACCTCATAACAAGAACAAGGTACCGATGCTTTGGCTACTTTATCTTCTATGATTAAAGTGATGTAGTAGAACTACGTGCCTAAGATTGATGTGTCCCGTCTTGATAGACCTGCTTTCATATTTGTAGTCGATGCGGTGGACGATGACAAGCCATGGTTTCAAGATATCAAATGTTTCTTGAAAAGGAAAGAGTACGCAGTTAGGGCATCTACCAAAGATAAGAAGACTTTGAGAAGGTTGTCGGGTAGCTTCTTCCTGAATCAAGATGATGTGCTTTATAGAAGGAACTTTGACATGGTTCTTCTCAGATGTGTGGATAAACATGAAGCATACATGTTAATGCAAGAAGTTCACAAGGGCTCTTTTGGTAATCATGTTGAAGGACATGTAATGGCAAAGAAATTGTTGAGGTAAGGGTATTATTGGCTAACAATGGAGTTATATTGTTTCAAGTACGCCCGCAGAGGTTACAAATGTCAGATTTACGCAGATAAGGTGGATGTGCCTCTGAACCCATTGAGTATCGTGTCTTCTCCTTGGCCCTTTACAATGTAGGGGCATTGACATGATCGGGAAGATTGGAGCTACTGTTTCTAACGGCCATCGTTTTATCTTGGTCCCCATTGATTACTTTACAAAATGGGTTGAAGCAGCGTCTTATGCCAACGTCACTAACTGGTTTTTGAAGAGGGATATCATTTGTCATAATGGAGTTCCTGAGAGAATCATTACTGATAATGGTTCTAATTTGAATAACACAATGATGGTTGAGTTGTGTCGGGACTTCGAGATTGAACATCACAATTCTTCTCCTTATTGCCCAAAGATGAATAACGTCGTCGAGGCGGCCAATAAGAATATCAAGAAGATTATGCAGAATATAGTTGTCACGTATAAAGATTGGCAAGAGATGCTACCATTTTCTTTGCATAGGTACCAAACTTTATTACGCACATCTACTGGGGCAACACCATTATCACTTGTATATGGATGAAGGTTGTCCTATCGGTTGAAGTTGAGCTTCCTTCTTTGAGAGTAATGATGGATGTCAAACTTGAAGAAGCTAAATTGGTTCGTGCCAGGTTTAACCAGTTGAGCCTCATTAAAAAGAAACGGATAGCAACTATATGTCATGGACAGTTATATCAACTGAGGATGAAGAAGGCATTCGATCAGAAAGTGCGTCCTCGGGTTTACCAGGTCGGAGATGTGGTACTTAAAAGGATCCTTCCTCCTAACACAAATCACATGGGGAAAATAGACTCCCAACTATGAAGGTCCATTCGTAGTTAAAAAGGTCTTCTCGGGCGGAGCCTTATTGCTTACAACCATGGATGGTGAAGACTTTCCATCCCCTGTCAACTTAGATGCAGTCAAAAAATACTTCGCACAAAGAGACCTGATGGACAAAAAAGGAAAGCCAAGCAAAAAAGGGCATCCCAGCGAACCATAAAAAAGAATAAAAAGGTTCTGGCAAAAATTAGGTATATAAATAAAAAGAATGTACACCTGGTAAGTTGAAAACCTGAAAGGGAAACTTAGGCAAAAAAGGGTATCCTGCTGGATTGAAAACCTGAAAGGGCGATCAAAGAAAAAGAGGAATTAAAGCAAATGACTATGATCTAAGTTATCAGTACTTTCATCACCGTTTCATCAAGTTGACATTTTGAAGGATATGAATTTGTTGCACCCCAAAATTTGTCCTCCACAAGACAATAAATTATGTACTAAGAGGTTCACAAGATTCACAAGGTTCACAAGGCATCTCATGAGGTTCACAAGGTTCACAATTAGTTAGAAAATTTGACAATTCCCTCAGACAATGCATCCTCCTAAGCACTGCATCTTATACTAGGGTTTTGACTTTCATCAGGCTAAATGGACTTCCAAGACCTCAAGTGAGCTTCATAGAATCCTATATATGTTCAAGAATCCCCATGTCAAGTTTCAAGACTTTCCCAAAAGATTTGCTCAGTCAGATGATCAGATAGGTTGAAATCAGTCAAAGTAGTTAAAAAGTCAAGCTGAGGTCAACTGTGGTCAAACCAAAGTCAAACTTCATGATTTTTTGCCAAAATCAAGTATATAAAATAAAATTCATCATTTGATCAAGGGTTGATCATGATTCATCAAGGAGATTTCAAATCATCAAGAATCAGGAGTTTCTAAATTAGGGTTTTCATAGGAAAAGTCAACTGAACTTTGACCAGCCATAACTTCCACATGCTTCATCAAAAATTTTCCATCAAAAGCTCATTTTGAAGGAAATTGAATTCTCTACAACTTTGTGTCTCACAAGCCAAGCCCAAAAATGCTTCATTTGGAAGGTATGAGCTAAGACATTATAGGTCCTTTTAAAAGTCAACAAAACGTCAACAACTTCCAAAGAGCATAACTTGAGAATGGTAAAAGATATGGACATGAGACCAAAGATGTTGGTTAGAGGACTCTTTAAGCTTTCCAAAATGTCCAAGAACACCTTCATATCATTAAAATTGAAGGATTTGTTCCCTTGCAAAGTTGGGAAATATTTGGGAATTTTATGAAGCAAATATGGCCTTAAAGTCAATTTTTGCTAAATGAGCCCACCTAATTGCCATTCAAACTTTATAAACTCATCAAGCACGACCCAACCCACTCATTTTCTGATTTTTTATTTTTTATTTCATATTTATTTGAATTTTATTCATTAAAATACAAATTAAATTGAAATAAAATATAAAAATCATATATTTGAAAAGGATTTGGTCTCTAGAAGGTCTTAAGACTTATTTAGACTTGATTGATACAAAAATAATGGAGATCACACCAATATGGCAATGCTAGATCAAGGAAAATCAAATTTTAAGATCATATCCTTTTCAATCTCCCAAAGTCCAAAGGTCCACAAATTTGTTAAAGTTTTTGACCTAAATTCATTAAGTGGTATATATACAACATAAAGATCAACCCTAGACACGAATTCAGAGCCTCAAGGATAAGTTTCACAATTTCAAAGTTCATCAAAAATTTGAAATTCAGATTCTAACTTTTTGTGGTTTTTCAGGTGAATTAAGGACACCAATCTATTCCTTGAACATCACTGATCATGTAGCAATAGCCATATGCATCTCAAACCCCAAGAATTGATGAACCCGAATCAAGTTTTCACGTTTTTTTTTTATTTTTTCGTTCATAATCATTTACATGTTATTAATGGATTTTGCTTATTGATTTGTGTTCAATGAAGGTTTGTGATGAATTCTGGGCAGTTTAATTGAAGAAACCGTGGCCGAATCGTGTAATGCCATTCTAGGGTTCTTGACCTTCAAGTTAGGGTTTCGTAATTAAACGAATATAAACAAATTCTAAAACCGTAGATCAATCGTAAATGACCTCTGGATTATGTTTGTGTGTTCAATTTAACAAAATATTACGTGAATGATGATGTTTGAATTTCGTAGGGTTACCTGCCATTTAAAATTTCGCAGGAAAATTGGTTGCAAATTTCGCAGGAAAATTCGCAAGTCTGGAGGTTGAAGATGAAGTGATCTGGCGCGAAAATATAATTTGAAATTGGACTTATTTTATTATTAATTCGTTTGCGTTATATTTCATAAACGCTGCAGTGGCTCAGCTGGTAAACGCATGCGCGTATGGAGAACAGGGCAGGGGTTCGAATCCCAACTTCACCATTTTTTTTCTTTATTTCCTTTGTATTTTCAGGCTTAATATATGAGGGTTTGTGCTCATCCATTGTTCACCAGCACGCAGCTGGCCTAGTGGAAGCCATGCTGGTCCAAGGGTTTTGAGGCCTAGGGCGTTGGTTCAACCCCTGCCCCAGGTAAGTTATAATTTTTTGTTTTGTTTAATTATTTTGCTTAGTTATTTTATTTTTAATTAATTATAATCATGTTTATTATATATTTAAATAATAATAGATAAATATATGTATTAATTTCATATTTTCTAAAAACCTTCTAATTTATTTTCTAAAAAAAATTTAATCCTAGTTTTTTATTTTATTTTAAAATATGTGTATATTATTATCATTCATTTATTTTGTAAATAGTCAAATTAATAATGTAAATTAAATTATAAATCCTAATTCTATTTTCTACAATTTCTAAAACCCTAATTTTATTTTTTTAACCCTAATTCTTATTTAATTTAAATATTAAAATTAATTAAATTTTTCTAATATCTAATTAAAATAGTTAATAATATCTTCTTTGTAAATATTTATTCCATAGTTTATTACTATTATTCATATTATTTTATTTTCATCTCATAAATTCCTAAAATTTGTTTATTTAATTTATATATGTTTTGTATATTTGTTCTAATATTTTCATTCTTATAATTATTTTTATTACTAACCCTTTTTATTATTTATTTATATGCTTATTATTTAAATCGTTTCTATATTCATGTAACTGCAAAAAGCTTTGTAATAGTCGTAGGTTTTATTTTCCGTCTTTATTTTATTATTTATAAATGTTTATATTGCCATGGTTAGTAATTATAGGGAGTGATAACCTATTTGCTTTAAAATTAATTTAGATCACTAATCATAAGATAAATATTTGAACATATACACGCACACACGTAAGTCGATCTTTGATCGCCATCTCACTTCCTAAGGTTGCCCTTCATGTTGCCTAAATAAAAAGGTCAAGTAAGGTGTCTAAAAAAGCAAAGTCCCTTCTCATGAACAAATCATCTAGTCCCTTTCAATATTATAAGATCAAGTCCCTTCGATGTTGCCTTCGTAAATGATCTTGTCCCTTTCGAATAAGAGATGATAAGTCCCTTCGAATTGCTAAGACACCTTATAGTTGCCTAAACACAGATGACCCTTCATATGTCCCTTATAACATCCAAGGTAATGACTACCTATTCCTTAATAATAGGGATCGTCTTACCATTGAAAGAACATTCAAGAACAGTAAAGATTTAATCATAGGGTAGGTTCCTCTTAAGTACTTGCTCACTTCTTCAAAAATATTTCATTACACTTCACATTTTCAAACAATTTTCAAAACAAAGTCTTTATATATATCCATACTAGGATCATTATAAAGTACTTAAGAAAATTTTCAATCACACACTACACTTCTCAAAACCGTTTAAAGTGAGCTAAGTAACTAAGAGCCCATGGATAACCATGGATGTAAATGGTGCTAACACCTTCCCCTTACATAACCTACCCCCCGAACTCAAAAATCTTTTAAGGTCTTTCCTGTTCTTTTATGCCTTTTCCTTTGGATAAAATAAAAGTTGGTGGCGACTCTTGCTATCCGCAACATTTAACTAAAGTCAGTTCTCCCACCGTATTACAGAACTGGCGACTCTGCTGGGGACTTAATATTAAAAAGGGGTACCCTTAGGAATTAGATCACTTTAAACTTGTTTGCTTTGTTTGCTTTACTTTACTTGTTGGGTGCTCTTATGTGTGAAAGATCCTAACCCGGATCTAGTGTACCTTAGGTAAATGGCAATAGACCAAGGAAACTGTACGGCGTATACCGATATGGTTGATCTGGTGGCCATAGTTAGTGTGACTTCTTGGTTGGTGCTTATGTTCCTTAAGTAAAGTTGAGGATAATATGAGGCTGCCATATGTTGTCAATACACTAACTGACTTTTAGAACCCTAGTCATCCCATCTTGGCCTTTAGAAAGTAGTGAGATAACCGGCTTTAGTGAAGACTGAAGTTGGTTGATACTCGATACTACGCTCATTGAGATTCTAAACTTGGAGGGTTTTAGTTGGCAAGTAAGTTGCCTAATGAACAACCACCCTTGTGAAGGATCAATGATATTGAGATCCCTTAGAACCTGGTTACTTTTGTAGGACAGGATGAACCATCTAAACTTCAGGGCAGGGTACTTACCTTTAAACCTCATGCAAGCCTTCAAACCTAGGGATATTGTGTGACTTGTTTGTGTGTGCCACATGTTTGTGATTGAGCATACCATCATAGCATCATAAGCATAGCATTTTCACTAACCATTTCAAGGACCAAAGGATTTATCTTTGTTCTTTGTTGCAGGTCATGGCTTCTGCTCGTAGGAATATTATCCGGATCAACTTTGTAGAAATACCTCCTAAGCTTAAGGAATTGGTCTCTCAAGTTTCTGAAAACTCCCAATTCATCAAGAGGCATGGTCACCTACTGGATCTAGTCACTTCAGGGTTTAATGAAGACATGATGAGTGTTATGTTTCAGTTCTTTGATCCTAAACATCATTGCTTCACATTCCCCGACTACCAGCTGGTTCCTACAATGGAGGAATTCTCCAAACTTCTGGGTATACCTATCCTTGATCAGAAACCCTTCACAGGTTTGGAAAAAGAGCCTAAACCTGAAGTCATTGCTGCAGCTCTACATTTGAAGAAATCAGACATTGTCTTAGAAACGAGAAGTGGAGTTAAGGGTATCCTTGCTAAGGTATTGATGGAGAAAGCTCAAGTGTTCCTGAAGGCTATGAGTTATGATGCTTTTGAGGAGATCTTGGCCTTATTGATCTATGGCCTAGTGTTGTTCCCTAATCCAAACCAGTTCATAGACGTACATGCCATCAACATATTTCTGACTCGCAATCCAGTGCCCACATTACTTGGGGATATCTTACATTCTCTCCACACTCGTACTACAAAGGCAAGAGGGACTCTGATGTGCTGCATACCTCTCTTGTCTAGGTGGTTTATTTCTCACCTTCCTCGATCAGTGATGAAGAATGAACAAGGGTTCAGGTGGTCCAAGAGGATCATGTCACTTTCTCATTCAGATATTCATTGGTGCTCTCGATCTATGGAGAATGTTACTATCATTGACCGTTGTGGGGAGTTCCCTAATGTGCCACTTCTAGGCATAAGAGGGGGCATTACTTACAACCCTTCTTTAGCTCTACGTCAGTTTGGTTATGCTCGGAGTGATGGTCCTCATGACATGCTTATTCAGGGTATTGTGTTCGATTACGACAACGATCTGCAAGGTTATCGTCAAAGGTTTATACGAGCATGGGGTAAAGTGAATAAGGTTGACAGCAAGACTCTGGAACCCAAGTACACTATTCTTATGGAAGCTTATCTCAGATGGGTACGATCTCGTGCTCAGACTCTTATGATGCCATATCCTGCCATCCTGCCAGTTACTATGGAGCCAGTTGCTGAAGGAGATACTTCTTATATCATTCTTCATCCAAACATGCCCACTGACATGGAAGATTTACAAAGGTCCTGGATCCAGTTGAAGGAGCAAAGAGATACTTTTGAGACTCATTACAAAGCAAGTCAAGAAAGAATCCTGGAGCTAACAAAACAACTTCACGAGGAGCGGAACCTCAACTCATACCTCAACACAAAGAGGAAACGTCCATGGGAGACTTAAAACCCCATCTTTTGTATTCATTTCATTTTTATTGTAAGCCCAAGGGGCAAACAAATTTATTACTAATAAAAGTTTACTTTTTGGTTGTTTAAACAAATTTAAATCCTGCGGTCCTTGAAAACATTGCATACGCATTTATACACCATATCATTGCATCACAGGTTTCTTATGTACAGGTATCTTATCTTCTCGCTGTTTATTTCAGCAGAAATGGCTCTTGAACAGACTGTCAAAGATCTCCAGGCACAGAATGCACAATTCCAAGAGCTGATCCTGAACTTGTCCAAGGGACAGGATGAATTGAAGACACTGCTGGCTAAGAAGACTAAGAAGGCTAGAAGATCAGGAGGCCTTATTAATCTGGGAAGAAGATTCAGAGGTCCTGTCAAGACCAAGGAACAGGTTGAAGATTATGAGTCTGAAGAGTCTGAGAAAGAGGGAGGCAGTCTCCATAATACTATGGGGGATTCTTATTCTGAAGCAAATTACTATCATGATCCTAATGAAGATAAGTTCAAGATGCTGGTGGGTAGAATGAATGCTATGGAATTGCAAAAGTCTTCTGGGCTAGATTTTGAAGATCTGAGTTTGATATCTGGAGTGGTTATACCCATTGGTTTCAAGGTCCCTGCTTTTGTAGTATATGATGGTGTTTCATGCCCCAAGCTGCATCTAAGGTCCTATATCCGGAGAATTCAACCCCATACTGCTGATAAGAAGTTATGGATTCATTTCTTCCAAGAGAGCTTGTCTGGAGCTCAATTGGAATGGTACTATCAATTGGAGAGTGCCAATATTTGTGATTGGAATGATCTTGCTGAGGCCTTCTACAGGCAATACCAATACAATGCTGATTTAGCACCTACTCGCATGCAACTCCAAAGCATGTCTATGGATGCTAAGGAGAATTTCAAGGAATATGCCCAGAAGTGGAGAGACTTGGCTGGTAGAGTTCAACCTCCTCTGACTGACAGGGAGTTAGTGGATATGTTTATGAGTATGCTGAATGGTCCTTTCTATAGTCATCTCATTGGAAGCTCATCATCTGGCTTCACTGAGCTGATAATGACTGGAGAGCGTGTCGAAAGTGGCATAAGAAGTGGCAAGATACAGGTGGGTGCCTCTTCATCAAGTACTGCAAAGAAGCCCCCTAGTGGGAAGAAGGAGTCAAATGTTGTTTATGGTCAACCTGGTCGTAATAGGAGTCACCAATCTGTGGGTGCAGTTCACATCTCCAATCCTACTCCTGCAACACCAGATCCACCACAAAACAATCAACAAAAACCTAGAAGACAGTTCACCAAAATCAACATGTCACTGGCCCAAGCCTTGCAACACTTGTTGAAAGGGGAACTCATTACTTTGAAGGACCCTCCTCAGAATCCTAATGTTACCTCTCCTAGGTACAATCCTAATGCACGATGTGCCTATCATTCTAATTATCCAGGACATGACACCAACAACTGTTGGATATTGAAAAACAAGATTCAAGATATGATTGATGCTAGAGAGATTGAATTTGACCCTCCTGGGACTCCAAATGTGATTACTGCTCCCATGCCTAATCATGAGAAGACTGTTAATGCCATTGATGAAGTTTCACATATTTCTTCAGTTGCAGATGTGACTACTCCATTATCTGTTATTAAGAAGAAATTGTTACAAGCTGGGTTCTTTCCAGGTTGTAATGAAGATTGTTTTTATTGTGCTTATAAACCTGATAGCTGCTGGAAGTTGAAGGATGGTATTCAACGCCTCATGGACAATTACACCATATTGTTTGAGAGGACACCTTCTGTGGAGAGTATGGTTGAACATCTAACTCAAGGTGTGAAGGTTGAAGATGTGGATATGGTTGATAAAGTACCAGTAAGGATTACCTCCAAGGGCTCTGTCAAGATCACTCATAAGGGTCCTATCAAGATTACTGCTGAAGGTCCAGTAAAGACTGTTGCTGAAGCTAGAGTGGCTCCTATGATTATTACCACTCCTGGTCCTATTCCGTATACTTCTGATAAAGCTATACCTTGGCATTACGGTTTCGATGTTTATATCCATGGTGTTAAACAGGAACCCTTAGCTGATACACATGTTGTTGATGAAAACCTTGATGTTGATAATATTGCTGGATCTAGTAAGATCACAAGAAGTGGAAGAATTTTCTCTCCTCCGGCTACCTCCAAGAATACAGTTACTCCAACTACTACCTCCATTGTTGAGACAAATACTGATGCTCGGGGCAAAGGTACTGTGGTTGTGTAACACGGTGGGAGAACTGACTTTAGTTATGTTGCGGATAGCAAGAGTCGCCACCGACTTTTATTTTATCCAAAGGAAAGGCATAAAAGAACAGGAAAGACCTTTTAAAAGATTTTTGGGTCCGGGGGGTAGGTTATGTAAAGGGAAGGTGTTAGCACCCTTTACATCCATGGTTTTCCATGGGCTCTTAGTTACTTAGCTCACTTTAAAATGTTTTTGAAATGTGTAGTGTGTGAATAGAAATTTTCTTAAATGTTTATAATGATCCATGTACGGATGCGTATAAACCTTTGTTTTGAAAATTGTTTGAAATGTGTGAAGTGTTTGAAAAGTTTTTGAAGAGTGAGCAAGTATCTAAGAGGAACCTACCCTAAGTTTAAGTCTTTTCTGTTCTTGAATCCTTTAAGTGGTAAGACTATCCCTATTATTAAGGAATAGGTAGTCATTACCTTGGATGTTAGGGACAAGTGAAGGGTCATCTGTTATTTAGGCAACTGTGGGGTGTATAAGCAATTCGAAGGGACTTATCATCTTTATTCGAAAGGGACAAGATCATTACGAAGGCAACATTCGAAGGGACGTGATCTTTTTATCTGTTTAAAGGGACTAGATGATGTGAAATGATGGACTTTGCTTTATACACCCTACTTGACCTTTTGTTTTAGGCAACATGAGGGGTATCCCTAAGGAAGTGAGATGGCGATCAAAGATCGACTTACGTGTGTGCGTGTACAAATTCAAGTATTTATCTTACAAATTAGTGATCTAAATTCATTTTTAAATACAATCATGTTTTACACTCCCTATTTTACTAACCATGGCATTTTAAAATAAATAATAAGACATTCTACAACTATTACATAGTGGGTACAATTACATTATAATAATTAAAATAATTAAAATAAATAAGCAAAATAAATAAATAATTAAATGGGTTAGTAATAATAAACAAAAAATAAATATAAGAAGGTTAGTATAACAATATAATATAGAAATAAATTAAAAGTTCAAAATTAAATAATTATTTTTAAGAATTTTAATAAAAAGAAATAAATAATAAATATTATATACTAATAAATATGACTAGTAATTATAATGATTTAATTTTATATACATATTATAAAAATATTTGTTAATTATAATTAAGTAATCATAATAAAGACAAGAAATTAAAATTATAAAATAAAATTAGGGTTTTTCAATTATTTATGAAAATAAATTAGAGTTTATAAAAAATTAGGTTTTATGTATATGATTTACAAAATAAAACAATTTTTTTACAAAAATATGATAATTATACATATATACATATTATATAAACAATTTAAATTTTTTAAGAAAATAAATTATAATATTTTAAGAATATAAAGAAAAGTATTTTGATGGTATTAGAAAATAGTTTTTTATAATTTATATTTACTAATTTAAATAGAATAGGATTAATATAATAAAATAAATTAAAATAAGAAAAACATAGGAAATTTAACCAAAAAGAAAGGACCTGGGATTTGAACCCAGGTCCCCTACCTCACATGCGTAGCATAAAACCAACCAGGCCAGCGCGCGCTGATGACATTTACGTGACTTCCAATCATTAAATAATAAACCTATAAAATAAATGGATTAAAAAACAAAAACTGCTTCAAGCCAGATTCGAACCATTGACGTTAGCTTCATATGCGCATATGCTTTACCAACTGAACCACTGCAACGTTTGTGAAACATAATGCAAACAATACATAATAAGAATAACTCAATTTTCAAATTATATTTTCGCGCCATGAGCCTTCTTCAACCTTCAGCCGTCTGTTTAGGCTATAGTGACAGTTTTCCGTCGCTATAGCCTATAGTGACAGATTATGTTCGTCACTAAAAACCTGCATAAATCAAACTTCCAATATACAATGAATCAAACAGTTTTAATGGTCCAAATTTACTAACATGAGGCCTATGAACACAAATATCGAATGGATTTTAACAGAAATTAACTCAATCATGTGTTCCCAAAAAAAATTTCTCAAGAACCCTAGCTTTCGGTTTCTACACATATGGCCATGATTTCTTCAATTGATTGCCCAGAAACGATCCTTGCAAAGTCACAAACACAAATCAGTATTCAAAAACAATTTAATATTGGTTAATCTATGAAAACGCAAAATTGAAAAACCATGAAAGAGTGAGAATTCGGATTATGCTTTTAGATATGTTTTTGATGATGTAAAGCATTCAAATTGCATCAATGACGATCAAGAAACATGTTTAGACCTTCAGCTTGCTTTAAGATGGCCTCTAAATGAAAATTCGATGCTCACTTTTCTTTGAGATTTTGTGACTTTGTTTCTATGCTTGGAGGCAGAATTTTTTTCGTCCTTGTGATTGGGATATCTTCAAGTATATATAGAGATGAAAATTAGGTCAAAAAGTCATGGATTTATGGGCTTTGTAATGATGACAATTGATTGCTTGATTATGAAGAAATCTCTTATCCAAAAATGTCAAAAAATCCAATATATTCTTACTATCTTGGTCTAGCACGAATTTGGATGTGATCAATTAGTCTTGAATGGTGTTTATGACCTTCTAGAATCATAATCTCTTCCAAATATATGGTTTTCATATTTTATTCTAATTTAATATGTATTTTAATGAATAAAATTCAAATAAATATCAAATAAAATATAAAAATTCAGAAAATGCATGGGTTGGGTCGTGCTTGATGTTTTCATAAAGATGGGATGGCAATTTGGTGGGCTCATTTAGCAAAAATTTGATTTTAGGCCTTATTTGCTTCATAAACTTCCCTAAAATTTCCCAACTTTGCAAGGGCACAAATCCTTCAATTTTAATGCTATGAGGGTGTTATTGGACATTTTGGAAATCTTAAAGAGTCCTCTAACCAACCCCATTGGTTTCATGTCCATATCTTTTACCATTCTCAATTTATGCTCTTTTGAAGTTGTTGACTTTTTGTTGACTTTCAAAAGGACCTATAATGTCTTAGCTCATACCTTCCAAATGGAGCATTTTTGGGCTTGGCTTGTGAGATACAAAGTTGTAGAGAATTCAATTTCCTTCAAAATGATCTTTGGATGGGAAAAATTTGATGAAGCATGTGGAAGTTATGGCTGGTCAAAGTTCAGTTGACTTTTCCTGTGAAAACCCTAATTTAGAAACTCCTGATTCTTGATGATCTGAAACCTCCTTGATGAATCATGATCAACCCTCGATCAAATGATGAATTTTACTTCATATACTTGATGTTGACAAAAAATCATGAAGTTTGACTTTGGTTTGACCACAGTTGACCTTAGTTTGACTTTTTAACTGCTTTGACTGATTTTGACTTATTTGATCATTTGACTGAGGAAACCTTTAGGAAAAGTTCTGAAATTTGTCATGGGGATTCTCAGACACATATAAGATGTTATGAAGCTCACTTGAAGTCTTGGAAATTCATTTAGCCTGATTAAAGTCAAAACCCTAATTTTGGATGCACTGCTTAGGAGGATGCATTGTCTGAGGGAATTGTCAAATCTTCTGACCAATGATGAACTTTGTGAACCTTGTAAGATGTCTTGTGGACTTCATGAACCTCATGGAAGGTCTTGTGAACCTTGTGAACCTCATAAAGTGTCTTGTAAACTTGATGAACCTCATGAAAGGTCTTGTGAACCTTGTGAACCTCATAAAGTGTCTTGTAAGCTTCATGAACCTCATGAAAGGTCTTGTGAACCTTGTGGACCTCATAAAGTGTCTTGTAAGCTTCATGAACCTCATGAAAGGTCTTGTGAACCTTGTGAACCTCATAAAGTGTCTTGTAAGCTTCATGAACCTCATGAAGGGTCTTGTAAACTTCATGAATCTCATGAAAGGTCTTGTGAACCTTGTGAACCTTCTTAGCACACAAAGTCTTGTATTGTGAGGGAAAATTTTGGGGTGCAATAGCTGCCCCTGTTCAATTTTCTGAAACCTAAGGGGTTAGATTGGTATATGTGTCAGTCGTGACCTGGAAGGTTGAAGGGGATTGAACACAAAAGCCCAAAAATTTGCACTCACCGGTGCGTAGAGTGATACTGATGACTAGTTGAATATGCTTGAGTGGGCTTAAAGATGCCACTTGGAGAAAATTTCTTCAAATATGTCTCTTGGAGGATAAAGCAGTCCAAAATATGAAGATAAAATGATAGCTTTCAGGAGGATAAACAACGTCCTGAGGTAATGATATGCTTTCAGGAGGATAAACAACGTCCTGAGGTAATGATATGCTTTCAGGAGGATAAACAACGTCCTGAGGTAATGATATGCTTTCAGGAGGATAAACAACGTCCTGAGGTAATGATGTAACCTTTGGGAAGATAAACAACGGCCCAAAGTCTTGATATGCTTTCAGGAAGATAGACAATGTCCCGAGGAAATGATATGCTTTCAGGAGGATAAACAACGTCCTGAGGTGATGATATGCTTTCAGAAGGATAAACAACGTTCTGAGGTATAAGTAGAACTTTTGGGAGGATAAACAACGGCCCAATAGTCATGATATGCTTTCAGGAGGATAAACAACGTCCTGAGGGAATGGTGTAACCTTTGGGAAGATAAACAACGGCCCAAGGTCAAGATATGCTTTCAGGAGGATAAACAACGTCCCGAGGAAATGATATGCTTTCAGGAGGATAAACAACGTCCTGAGGTGATGATATGCTTTCAGAAGGATAAACAACGTTCTGAGGTATAAGTAGAACTTTTGGGAGGATAAACAACGGCCCAATAGTCATGATATGCTTTCAGGAGGATAAACAACGTCCTGAGGGAATGGTGTAACCTTTGGGAAGATAAACAACGGCCCAAGGTCAAGATATGCTTTCAGGAGGATAAACAACGTCCTGAGGTAGTGGTATGCTTTCAAAAGGATAAACAACGTTCTGAGGTATAAGTAACCTTTGGGAAGATAAACAACGGCCCATAGTCACAAGTTGTTGATGAAGTCTGTTTGCTGGAGAATTAATCTGAAAAACAAGATTATAACATTCTGCAAGATAATATTAGTTTATGTATTATGTATGCATGTATAATATGGTGCACTTAAGTAATGTATTATGTATCTATGTATATGTATGTTATGATGTAAATGATGTATGTATGCATCATGCAGCCTGAAGCATCTGGATATCTTCGTATAACAATTGCTGGCCAGAGAAAATAAATACCGATTCGTTGCTGAAGAATATGAGAAACTTGTTCCTGTCTTGCTTGATAATATAGTATTCATAACCTCCCGTCTTCGTTTGATAGTAGGGTACACATAACCTCCCGTCTTCGTTTGATAATAGGGTATACATAACCTCTCGTCTTTGATAGTAAGGTATACATAACCTCCCGTCTTCGTTCGATAGTAGGGTACACATAACCTCCCATCTTTGTTCGTCGTACTCCCATTGGAAAAATAAATTCCTGACTATCCGTATGAGGATAAAAGAGATGGATATAAATTCCAGGGGAGATGTGACTTGAAGTACTTATGAAGATGGATTTGCCCTACTGGGGGATTTGTAGTGTATCGTGGTGAAACTTCGTTGAACTCCTTCCCTCGTTCGTCCTTAGTAAATACTATTACTGCATTTTCATGCATTTCTGGTAAGCATCAATCATATTCAAAAGCATACATACATTCAAACACAACCCATGGACGTTTCGCTTATGTAAATAGGGTAAAAGTAAATCTGGATTCAGAGGGAAAAGTAAAGCTGAACTTGAAAACAGAATCGTTTCAACTTCGAGAGTGTATAACCAATTGGATTTGGAGCTCCTGAAATTTTTAACTTTCCTGAATACCTTCCCAGAAACCCTTATAGCTGGATCTGAAGACATGATACTGACACCATCTGATACTACTGGCGTAGACAATTAATTTCCACAATGATTTCTGCTGAGAATCCTATATCAAGGTAATACAATGAGAGGAACGTGTCTTCAAATTGTGATGGACCATATATGCTTCGGGTATTAGATTTGAAGAGAAAGCATTGCCCCTTGGCTGAGGATGAATTGTCCCATAATGGAAGTATCTGAATGTAATTACCTCAAGAGAAATAAGCAGAATCCCTCACAATAATATGCCCCTGACATCATGAACTTTATACTGTTACCCTTGGTAATTCAAATACATGAGGAAAGCTTCCCCTGGCTATTAAGCACTGTTGAATCTGGACCTGATTGCCCCAAATGAATTGAACAGTAAGTTGGTATGCCCCTTGACTGGGAAACAGTGACTATGCCTCTGGCATTATGAACTTTGTAATGTTACCCTCGGTAATTTAAACAGATGTGGAGATCTGCCCCTGGATATTAAACATAACTGAATCTTGTCTTGATTGCCCCACATGAGTTAGGCAGTATCATGACCTGCCCCCTTGATTGGGTGATAATGACTATGCCTCTTTGTATACATGGACTTTGATTCAGGAAGCAATTTTGTTCATCGGAAGGACTTTGGTTCATTGAACATTCATCCTGTAAGTTTCTCCATTCGTCAAACACTCAGGTATATGCAAACAAATATATTCAAAAATGCAATGCTTATGTCTGTCTTGAAGTTTTTTGAAAAAGAATTATTTTAAATTTTTTTATTAAGAAAACTGTGATATTAACTCAAGTTTTATAATAAGCCCTAAAGGAGTCAGGATACTTTTTTGTAGCAGTACGCTTTCGAACTAACCATGCTTCAGTTAGGACTTTTAAAGGGTTATAACGTGGCCTGGTTCACGGTTTAAGAAACAAAGGATAAAGGCTCAAATTTTATTTGTACCCAACCCAATATCCATGATGTTCTTCAGTCCTATACTCAGTTAACTTATGCATTGAGGTTCCAAAGTAGTTTGGAATTGTAACACTTACATTTGTGATGGTTCAGAAACCAAAAATTTATTTGAACATTCAGTCATTTTTCTTTGTTGAGGATTCATAGTGACCTCTTTTTTTCTTTTTTTTTGACTTTATTATCCCTTTTTTGCCTGAACTGCTTATTTCAAGGTTACAGTCAGAGGGATGTCTTAATGTTTTACTAAGTCTCCTTCATAGGTTTTGACTTAGCAAGACTGTTCTTTTGCTGGATACTGACTGTCAGGTTTAATGATTACAGAGAACCATCATTAGTTGTGTACAACACAAATAATTGGCATATTTGAGTTAACCGAGTAACTACCCTGCCCCGGGTTATGAATAAGGGTTTTAATTTGTGCGAGAATAAAAAACTCCTACTTCATAGGCTCAGAAGGGTTGACTAGGGATTAACTTCCTTATATCTCCACTGTTTAGGAATTGAAACAATGCCTGTACATCGTCAGCATAGTCTGTTCAAAAGCATACTGCCTAATATTATGGTATTGTTTTCGTCATCCTCCCTCTACAGGCTTATAGCTTTATCAGGAGTTAAATATCACAAGATAGAAATAAGAAGCATAGTTTTAAATATAGTGAAACGAATGGATTAATTCAAGACAAACATATGCAATGCATTAATGAAAACAAAAGTTTGACATAATAGTAAGTGTTTAAACAAAACAAAAGAAATTACAAATGAAAGTTCAAATGTTGTCCCATCCAGTTGGCTGAATGTCTTCAATTGCAATCTGTGAACTTTGAGGAGCAGTATACTTCACCATGAAATCAAATTTGCCACTTGGATGTCCCAAGGTGCCCCATATCTCAACAGGAACAGGTAGGCTTCCTTTCTTGCTACCTTGGGCAACTTGTCTTGCAGCTTCGGTGTTTGATGGACGATAGTAGAACTCAACTTGACCTTCTGGAGTAACCTCTAGGATTCCTTCGTCAATCAGGTCTTGAATCTTTTTCTTCAATGCCCAACAGCTATTAGTACCATGTCCAGGACCGTTGGAGTGATATTCACACTTTGCCTTGGGATTATAGCGAGGAGAGGAAGTTTTAGGATTTCGAGGAGGATTCTTCAAGGAAATTAGCTTCATCTCCAACAAGCATTGCAGAACTTGTGACATTGGAGTGCTGAATTTGATAAACTGTCTTCTACATCCCTTGTGTGGAGGTGGATTAATTTTACCAGGTCTTTTTTCTTTAACTGAAGAGCAATCAGTAACAACCGGTTTCTTACCTTCTTTTATCCTCATCTTCCTTTCAACCAAATCAGCTTGTTTTAACGGAGGTTGACTGTCAATTAGATCCCTGACTCTATTACTTTGAAGTTTGTGGACAAAGGTTCTTAGCTCTTCTTGCCCCTGAGCTAAACTTTGGATAAGAGCCACCTGGTCATTCATCTGGGTCCTCATTCCTGTCATCTCAGCTTGTAGTTGTTTCAGCTGATCATCCTTGTTGTCCTCAGGATTCTTCTTCTTAACCAGCAGTGTCTTCAATTCATCCTGCCCTTTGGACAAGTTCAGGATCAGCTCTTGGAACTGCGCATTTTGTGCCTGGAGATCTTTAACTGTTTGTTCATGAACCATTGCTGAAATAAACAGCGAGAAGATAAGAACCTTGTGCACAAGAAACCTGTGATGCAATGATATGATATGTGAATGTATATGCAATGTTTTCAAGGACCGCAGGATTTAAATTTGCTTAAACAAACAAGAAGGTAAACTTTTATTAGTAATAAAATTGTTTTGCCCTTTGGGCTTACAAGATGAAATGAAATAAATACAAAAGATGGGGTTTTAAGTCTCCCATGGACGTTTCCACTTTGTGTTGAGGTATGAGTTGAGATTTCGTTCCTCGTGAAGTTGCTTTGTTAGTTCCAGGATTTTTCTTGGCTTGCTTTGTAATGAGCCTCAAAAGTATCCCTTTGCTCCTTCAACTGGATCCAGGATCTCTGTAAGTCTTCCATGTCAGTAGGCATGTCTGGGTGAAGGATGGTATAAGCAGTATCTCCTTCAGCAACAGGTTCCATGGTAACTGGCAGGATAGCAGGATATGGCATCATGAGAGTCTGAGCACGAGATCGCACCCATCTGAGATAAGCCTCCATAGGAATAGTGTACTTAGGCTCCAGAGTCTTGCTGTCAACCTTGTTCACTTTCCCCCATGCTCGTATGAATCTCTGACGGTAACCTTGAAGATCGTTGTCGTAGTCGAACATAATGCCCTGAATCAACATCTCATGTGGGCCATCACTCCGAGCGTAACCAAACTGTCGTAAAGCTAGAGAGGGGTTGTAGGTAATGCCTCCTCTTATGCCTAGAAGTGGCACATTAGGAAACTCCCCACAACGGTCAATGATAGTAACGTTCTCCATAGATCTGGAGCACCAATGGATGTCTGAATGAGAGAGTGACATAATCCTCTTGGACCACCTGAACCCTTGCTCATTCTTCATTACTGAGCGAGGAAGGTGAGAAATAAACCACCTAGAAAGCAAAGGTATGCAGCACATCAAAGTTCCTCTTGCCCTTGTAGTACGGGTATAAAGAGAATGTAGGATGTCTCCAAGCAATGTAGGCACTGGATTGTGACTCAGGAATATGTTGATGGCATGAACGTCTATGAACTGATCTGGATTGGGGAACAACACTAAGCCATAAATCAGTAAGGCTAAGATCTCCTCAAAAGCATCATAGCTCATAGCCTTCAAGAACACTTGAGCTTTATCCATTAGTACCTTAGCAAGAATACCCTTAACTCCGCTTCTCGTTTCTAGAACAATGTCAGACTTCTTCAGATGTAGGGCTGCAGCAATAACCTCTGGTTTAAGTTCTTTCTCCAAGCCTGTGAAGGGCTTTTGATCAAGAACAGGTATACCCAGAAGTTTAGAGAACTCTTCCATTGTAGGAACCAGCTGATAGTCGGGGAATGTGAAGCAATGGTGCTTAGGGTCAAAGAACTGAAACAAAACACTCATCATGTCTTCATTGAATCCTGAAGTGACTAGATCCAATAGGTGACCATGTCTCTTGATGAACGGGGAATGATCAGACACTCGAGAAACCAACTCTTTAAGCTTAGCAGGTATGCCTACAAAGTTGATCCTGATAGTGTTTCTACGAGCAAAAGCCATGACCTGCAACAAAGAACAAAGATAAATCCTTTGGTCCTTGGAATGGTTAGTGAAAATGTTATGCTTATGATGCATGATGATGCCATGATGTTATGTTCAATCACAAACATGTGGCACACACAAACAAGTCACACAATAGCCCTAGGTTTAAAGGCTTGCATGAGGTTTAAAGGTAAGTACCCTCCCCTGAAGTTTAGTTGGTTCATCCTGTCCTATAAAGTAACCAGGTTCTAAGGGATCTCAATATCATTGATCCTTCACAATGGTGGTTGTTCAGTAGGCAACTTACTTGCCAACCAAAACCCTCCCAGTTTAGAATCTCAATGAGCGTAGTATCGAGTATCAACCAACTTCAGTCTGCACCAAAGCCAGTTATCTCACTACTTTCTAAAGGCCAAGATGGGATAACTAGGGTTCTAAGAGTTAGTTAGTGCATTGACAACATATGGCAGCCTCATATTATCCTCAACTTGACTTAAGGAACATAAGCACCAACCAAGAAGTCACACTAACTATGGCCACCAGCTCAACCATATCGGTATACGCCGTACAGTTTCCTTGGTCTATTGCCATTTACCTAAGGTACACTAGATCCGGGTTAGGATCTTTCACACATAAGAGCACCCCAACAGATAAGTAAAGCAAACAAACCAAACAAATTTAAAGTGATCTAATTCCTAAGGGTACCCCTCTTTTATTAAATCCCCAGCAGAGTCGCCAGTTCTGTAACACGGTGGGAGAACTGACTTTAGTTATGTTGCGGATAGCAAGAGTCGCCACCGACTTTTATTTTATCCAAAGGAAAGGCATAAAAGAACAGGAAAGACCTTTTAAAAGATTTTTGGGTCCGGGGGGTAGGTTATGTAAAGGGAAGGTGTTAGGACCCTTTACATCCATGGTTTTCCATGGGCTCTTAGTTACTTAGCTCACTTTAAAATGTTTTTGAAATGTGTAGTGTGTGAATAGAAATTTTCTTAAATGTTTATAATGATCCATGTACGGATGCGTATAAACCTTTGTTTTGAAAATTGTTTGAAATGTGTGAAGTGTTTGAAAAGTTTTTGAAGAGTGAGCAAGTATCTAAGAGGAACCTACCCTAAGTTTAAGTCTTTTCTGTTCTTGAATCCTTTAAGTGGTAAGAATATCCCTATTATTAAGGAATAGGTAGTCATTACCTTGGATGTTAGGGACAAGTGAAGGGTCATCTGTTATTTAGGCAACTGTGGGGTGTATAAGCAATTCGAAGGGACTTATCATCTTTATTCGAAAGGGACAAGATCATTACGAAGGCAACATTCGAAGGGACGTGATCTTTTTATCTGTTTAAAGGGACTAGATGATGTGAAATGAGGGACTTTGCTTTATACACCCTACTTGACCTTTTGTTTTAGGCAACATGAGGGGTATCCCTAAGGAAGTGAGATGGCGATCAAAGATCGACTTACGTGTGTGCGTGTACAAATTCAAGTATTTATCTTACAAATTAGTGATCTAAATTCAATTTTAAATACAATCATGTTTTACACTCCCTATTTTACTAACCATGACATTTTAAAATAAATAATAAGACATTCTACAACTATTACATAGTGGGTACAATTACATTATAATAATTAAAATAATTAAAATAAATAAGCAAAATAAATAAATAATTAAATGGGTTAGTAATAATAAACAAAAAATAAATATAAGAAGGTTAGTATAACAATATAATATAGAAATAAATTAAAAGTTCAAAATTAAATAATTAATTTTAAGAATTTTAATAAAAAGAAATAAATAATAAATATTATATACTAATAAATATGACTAGTAATTATAATGATTTAATTTTATATACATATTATAAAAATATTTGTTAATTATAATTAAGTAATCATAATAAAGACAAGAAATTAAAATTATAAAATAAAATTAGGGTTTTTTAATTATTTATGAAAATAAATTAGAGTTTATAAAAAATTAGGTTTTATGTATATGATTTACAAAATAAAACAATTTATTTACAAAAATATGATAATTATACATATATACATATTATATAAACAATTTAAATTTTTTAAGAAAATAAATTATAATATTTTAAGAATATAAAGAAAAGTATTTTGATGGTATTAGAAAATATTTTTTTATAATTTATATTTACTAATTTAAATAGAATAGGATTAATATAATAAAATAAATTAAAATAAGAAAAACATAGGAAATTTGACCAAAAAGAAAGGACCTGGGATTTGAACCCAGGTCCCCTACCTCACATGCGTAGCACAAAACCAACCAGGCCAGCGCGCGCTGCTGACATTTACGTGACTTCCAATCATTAAATAATAAACCTACAAAATAAATGGATTAAAAAACAAAAACTGCTTCAAGCCAGATTCGAACCATTGACGTTAGCTTCATATGCGCGTATGCTTTACCAACTGAACCACTGCAACGTTTGTGAAACATAATGCAAACAATACATAATAAGAATAACTCAATTTTCAAATTATATTTTCGCGCCATGAGCCTTCTTCAACCTCCAGCCGTCTGTTTAGGCTATAGTGACAGTTTTCCGTCGCTATAGCCTATAGTGACAGATTATGTTCGTCACTAAAAACCTGCATAAATCAAACTTCCAATATACAATGAATCAAACAGTTTTAATGGTCCAAATTTACTAACATGAGGCCTATGAACACAAATATCACATGGATTTTAACAGAAATTAACTCAATCATGTGTTCCCAAAAAAAAATTCTCAAGAACCCTAGCTTTCGGTTTCTCCACATATGGCCATGATTTCTTCAATTGATTGCCCATAAACGATCCTTGCAAAGTCACAAACACAAATCAGTATTCAAAAACAATTTAATATTGGTTAATCTATGAAAACGCAAAATTGAAAAACCATGAAAGAGTGAGAATTCAGATTATGCTTTTAGATATGTTTTTGATGATGTAAAGCATTCAAATTGCATCAATGACGATCAAGAAACATGTTTAGACCTTCAGCTTGCTTTAAGATGGCCTCTAAATGAAAATTCGATGCTCACTTTTCTTTGAGATTTTGTGACTTTGTTTCTATGCTTGGAGGCAGAATTTTTTTCGTCCTTGTGATTGGGATATCTTCAAGTATATATAGAGATGAAAATTAGGTCAAAAAGTCATGGATTTATGGGCTTTGTAATGATGACAATTGATTGCTTGATTATGAAGAAATCTCTTATCCAAAAATGTCAAAAAATCCAATATATTCTTACTATCTTGGTCTAGCACGAATTTGGATGTGATCAATTAGTCTTGAATGGTGTTTATGACCTTCTAGAATCATAATCTCTTCCAAATATATGGTTTTCATATTTTATTCTAATTTAATATGTATTTTAATGAATAAAATTCAAATAAATATCAAATAAAATATAAAAATTCAGAAAATGCATGGGTTGGGTCGTGCTTGATGTTTTCATAAAGATGGGATGGCAATTTGGTGGGCTCATTTAGCAAAAATTTGATTTTAGGCCTTATTTGCTTCATAAACTTCCCTAAAATTTCCCAACTTTGCAAGGGCACAAATCCTTCAATTTTAATGCTATGAGGGTGTTCTTGGACATTTTGGAAATATTAAAGAGTCCTCTAACCAACCCCATTGGTTTCATGTCCATATCTTTTACCATTCTCAATTTATGCTCTTTTGAAGTTGTTGACTTTTTGTTGACTTTCAAAAGGACCTATAATGTCTTAGCTCATACCTTCCAAATGAAGCATTTTTGGGCTTGGCTTGTGAGACACAAAGTTGTAGAGAATTCAATTTCCTTCAAAATAATATTTGGATGGGAAAAATTTGATGAAGCATGTGGAAGTTATGGCTGGTCAAAGTTCAGTTGACTTTTCCTGTGAAAACCCTAATTTAGAAACTCCTGATTCTTGATGATCTGAAACCTCCTTGATGAATCATGATCAACCCTTGATCAAATGATGAATTTTACTTCATATACTTGATGTTGGCAAAAAATCATGAAGTTTGACTTTGGTTTGACCACAGTTGACCTTAGTTTGACTTTTTAAGTACTTTGACTGATTTTGACTTATTTGATCATTTGACTGAGGAAACCTTTAGGAAAAGTTCTGAAATTTGTCATGGGGATTCTCAGACACATATAAGATGTTATGAAGCTCACTTGAAGTCTTGGAAATTCATTTAGCCTGATTAAAGTCAAAACCCTAATTTTGGATGCACTGCTTAGGAGGATGCATTGTCTGAGGGAATTGTCAAATCTTCTGACCAATGATGAACTTTGTGAACCTTGTGAACCTTGTAAGATGTCTTGTGGACTTCATGAACCTCATGGAAGGTCTTGTGAACCTTGTGAACCTCATAAAGTGTCTTGTAAACTTCATGAACCTCATGAAAGGTCTTGTGAACCTTGTGAACCTCATAAAGTGTCTTGTAAGCTTCATGAACCTCATGAAAGGTCTTGTGAACCTTGTGAACCTCATAAAGTGTCTTGTAAGCTTCATGAACCTCATGAAAGGTCTTGTGAACCTTGTGAACCTCATAAAGTGTCTTGTAAGCTTCATGAACCTCATGAAGGGTCTTGTAAACTTCATGAATCTCATGAAAGGTCTTGTGAAACCATTGAACCTTCTTAGCACACAAAGTCTTGTATTGTGAGGGCAAATTTTGGGGTGCAACAGGTTGAACCTGTGCAAACTGAGGCACCAACTGCTGAGAATCTTTCTAAGCAGATGCAAGAAGTGCTGAAGATCATTCACAAGAGTGATTATGATATTGTTGACCAATTGGGGCATACTCCCTCCAAGATTTCCATGTTATCTTTGTTGCTGTGTTCTGAGGCTCATGCTAAAGCCTTGATTAAGTTCTTGAAGACTGCTCATGTACCAAATGAGATTTCTATGGATCAATTTGAAAATTGTGTTGCACACCTGACCTATGATAATGGGTTAGGCTTTTCCGATGCTGATTTGACTCCTGCCAAGAGAAATCATAACAGAGCTTTACATATCTCTATTGAATGTAGGGGCACTACCCTGTCACATGTATTGATAGACAATGGTTCTTCACTGAATGTACTTCCCAAAGAGGTTTTGAACAAGCTTAGTCCTGAAGATGCTGTGTTGAGACCAAGTAATATAGTGGTGAGGGCCTTTGATGGTTCAAGAAGGGTGGTGCATGGAGAAATAGATCTCCCGATTAAAGTAGGCTCTCAAGTTTTCAATTCAACTTTCTATGTGATGGATATTCGTCCTTCGTACTCTTGTTTGCTTGGGCGCCCCTGGATCCACGGGGCAGGTGCTGTGACCTCCACTTTACATCAGAAGTTGAGATATCCAGTAAAGGGAAAGGTTGTCACTGTTTACGGAGAAGAAGAATATATGATTAGTCATATGAATACGTTTAAGTATGTTGAAGTGGAAGGTGAATATGTTGAGACTCCGTGCCAGACATTTGAAGTAGTTCCTTGGGTTGTTCCTGCTGCTGAAGCTCTTCCTGTCGTCAAAAAGTTCCTTTGATTACCAGAGTACCTCCTACAATGGCCTCCCTCAAAGATGCCAGAGTTGTGGTTGAAGAAGGTGGTTGTACTATCTGGGGTCAGCTTCCTGACATTCCTTAAAAGTCTGACAAGTTTGGTTTGGGTTTCACTGCAGAGTCCCAGAAGGTTGTTCGTCGTGCTCGTGCTGTTCGTATAACCAATCAAGGGATCATGAAAGATCAAATTAATGATGTGGGTGACTATAATGAAGACTACAACCTAGATGACTGGATTTTCCCTACTGTGGGTGATGGGACCAACAATTGGAAGGCTGAAGACGTTATTCCTATCTCCTTTAGTCAGGAGTAAATACTATTACTGTGTTGTTACTTTTAAGTTTGTAATTTTTGAACAATTAAACTTTTAAGCCTTGTGCCTTACCCGGGGCACAATGGTATGCTTGTTTCGGGATGTCATTTCATTTGCATACTTCATTCAATAAAAATCAGTGGACGTTTCGTTTTCGTAAATATTGTGTTCATTGTCTTTCTTTTATTTTACTATTCTTTTATCAGCTATGTGTTCTTACACACACCTACATCACTAAAAATGCAGATCCTCATCCACTCTGGATCCTGTTGATAACAGTTCTACTATTGCCAATTATAATTTCGAGAATCCGATCTATCAAGCTGAAGATGGAAAGGAGGACGATTGTGAAGTACCTGTAGAGCTTGCTAGGTTGTTACAACAAGAAGAGAAAGCTATACATCCACATGAAGAGCCAATCGAAGTTGTGAATCTGGGAACTGAAGAAAACAGGAAAGAAGTCAAGATAGGGGCTGAACTAGAGGATGGTGTTAAGAGCAGATTGATTCAGATGTTACATGATTATGTGGAGATCTTTGCTTGGTCTTATGAAGATATGCCAGGGTTGGATACAGACATTGTGGTTCACCGTTTACCGGTAAAAGAAGATTGTCGTCCAAAGAAACAGAAAGTTCGTCGCATGCGTCCTGAAATGTCAGAAAAGATTAAAGCAGAGGTGATGAAACAGTTTGATGCAGGGTTCTTAGCTGTGACTTCTTATCCTCAATGGGTTGCAAATGTGGTACCGGTACCTAAAAAAGATGGTAAGGTACGTATGTGTGTAGACTACAGGGATTTGAACAAGGCCAGCCCTAAAGATGATTTTCCACTTCCTCATATTGATGTTCTGGTAGACAACACTGCTCAGCATAAGGTATTCTCTTTCATGGATGGTTTCTCTGGTTACAATCAAATCAAGACGGCACCTGAAGATATGGAGAAGACAACATTTGTTACACAGTGGGGCACTTTTTGTTATAAAGTGATGCCCTTTGGTTTGAAGAATTCCGGGGCAACATATCAGCGTGCTATGGTGGCTTTGTTTCACGATATGATTCATCATGAGATAGAGGTATATGTGGATGATATGATAGCCAGGTACCAGAATGAAGAGCAACATCTTGATCATCTGCATAAGTTGTTTGAAAGGTTGAAGAAATATAAGTTGAGATTAAACCCAAACAAGTGTACTTTTGGAGTAAGGTCTGGTAAACTCCTGGGTTTCATCATCAGTGGAAAAGGTATTGAAGTAGACCCTGCAAAAGTAAAATATATATAAGAGATGCCAGCTCCCCGTATTGAGAAGGAAGTTAGAGGTTTCTTGGGATGATTGAATTACATTGCAAGATTTATTTCCCAATTAACTGCTACATGTGAGCCAATCTTCAAGCTGTTGAAGAAAGATCAGGTAATGGAGTGGAATGATGAGTGCCAGACAGCCTTTGATGAAATCAAGAGATATCTTCTAGAACCTCCCATTTTGATGCCACCAGTTGATGGAAGACCCTTGATTATGTACTTAACAATGTTAGACAACTCAATGGGGTGTGTTTTGGGGCAACATGACGAGTCTGGTCGAAAAGAGCAGGCAATATACTACCTTAGAAAAAAGTTTACCGACTGTGAAACAAGATACTCACTGCTCGAGAAAACTTGCTGCGCTTTGGCATGGGCTGCTCGCCGACTAAGACAGTATATGTTGACTCATACTACCTTATTGATTTCGAAGATGGATCCAATCAAGTACATATTCGAGAAACCTGCTCTCTCCAGACGAATAGCAAGATGGCAAATGATCTTAACAGAATATGATATACAGTACACTACTCAGAAGGCCATTAAAGGAAGTGTTGTAGCTGATCATTTGGCTCATCAAGCAGTGGATGATTATCAGTTAATGAGTTTTGAGTTCCCTGATGAAGATATTATGATTATTACCAAATGTAGATGTTTAAGAATTGGCAGAATTTTTGACCAACAAGAAATGTTGAATTCAGTTCAGAATGTCCTATTAGATGTTGGGACATTATCAAACAGAGTATAAGAACTTAATTCAGGATGTCACACCAGATGTTGGGACATTGTGTAAATGACTTAAGTTCAGTTTTTCAGGATGTCCCAACAGATGTTGAGACATCTCAAACCTGCTACCAAAATTAATTAATGACTAACTGATCAGAGATATTTAAGGAGAGTTATCTGGAATTAATTAATGATGGATAAAAACAGAACAAGGCGCATCTGTAGGGAGTTTTATTATGAGGATTCAGTTTAATCAGAAGAACTAAATCACCTAGAATCTAGGAAGTAACAAACCCTAATTCAAGGTGGAAGCTGCATGCGCATTAGGGCTGGATCATCCTACAGAAAGCCCAAATTACAAACACCTATTTAAGCAACAGAAACTCACAGAATTGAGTACAAATTTCAGAAGACCAAATAGGGTGTCTAGTGTTTTAATAGCAGGTTGTTTTATTGTACCACTTTATGATCTTTTAAGCAAAAGTGCATTTGTGACAAATTTGCCCTCACCCATTCACACCATGGCTTGTGATCACCCTCATATGCATAAATACAATCATATCATCTCACATCTCATTTTTTATCCACTGGATAGTTTCTAAGGCATCTGCACCTAGGGTTTGTGATTTGAGCAATCCCAAAGCTTCTTGAGCCACCCCAAAGGCCACCAATCATCTCAGAAGGGTCCATGTGTGTTCTTGTATCATGTTACATCCTCACAGAGTCAAAATTGCAGAGGAATCACAAGAGCTAGGGTTTGAGTGGATGCAGAGCCAGGATGAACTGCACAGTTGACTGAAAATTAGGGTTTTGGTTTCAGAGGCCATAACCCCAATTTTTTTGGTCATTCTTGTTTCCATTGGTCTCTATATGGTATAGGGAATATGCATATCAATTTTCATGAAGAAATTCCATGGGGAAGTCATCTGATCAAGAGTTGACTTTTCAGACAAGTCAGTGTAAAATCAGGGCATCTGAGGCCCCCAATGACCCAACCAATGGGTGATCTTCATCATTTTGAGTGTATATGATCTTTATTTGATCATGGAAGAAGTTTGAAGTTCATAAAATCAAGAATTTAGGGTTTTTGCAAAAGTTGACTTTTTGGGGCATAGTTGACTTTTCAAGAATGCCTCATTTTAGGCCAATTTTCAAGCCTTGATTCATGGTCCAAAAAGGCTTCAAATGGAAAAACTTTGGTCATGAAAGTTGTAGATCTCATCTTTCCCTTTTCAAAAAGTACAAGAACATGATCAAACTCTTCATGGATTAAAAGTTATGGCATTGCAAAGTTAGCAAAAATCATTGGTTTTCAAGTTATGCACCAATTGGAAATTTTGCAAAGTCTTGAACCAATGCATTATGCAGCCTCTAATCCATGTCAAACCATTATGTAAACATCCTCTAAGTCACAAAAATCAGAATTTGATCAAGTTTGCTCATGGTTTGGTTTGTATAACAAGACTTTATCACATGTGATCCATAAAGCTAACCAAGTTGCAAAACACTCATGAGCTTTTCACCAACTTGCTGCATTGAGCCTTGGGTCAAGCCAGCCTCTCACACTCACCATGCTGCACCAGAACCCAACTTGTACTTGCCTAAACTTGAGCCATGCCCTATCTTACACAAAAGTGGACTTTGAGCAAAAGTAGCCACACCTATCTCTGCAGGCCAGGTCACATCCATCAGCCACTTGCATTTGTTTATTGAATCAGTTTGCTGGCCATAACACATGAGAACCAAGGCTGAGACAACAACATTCACCACTTACACAAAAACCTCCCACATTGCAACTTCATTCGAATCTGCTCACACAGCCATCAAACACTAAAACTTTCTTCATCACTCAACTAAACACACTTCATAGATCACAAAGCACCCAAAGCCCAAGCTTGAAACAGCCAGAAACTCCTACTGCCATCTCTCACCTCAGTTTGCAGTTTCACTTGGAACTATCACCATAGCCCACAAACATCAAAACAAACCTTGCAAACCTTCTCAACACATTGCATAGATCACAAACAACCCCTTTTCACAGCCTGAGAGTGCCAGAATCTCATCTGCCATTGTTGACTGAACTGAAGCAGTTCCTTTCGAATCTTCTTTTCCAGCCAACACAAACTCATTTTGAGCATTCAAACACACTTGGTGGACCAAGAGGAGCAGCTTGCACTGAAGGAAGAGGCCTGAAAGTTCCTAAATTGAAAGTTGCAAATCTCAGGTAGCTCGAAATTAATTTTTCCAGAAATGATTTTTCTTGTTACAAACTTGTTCTTTATGCTCTCCTGATCATCCTGATGCTTTTAGTTTTTGAAATGGTTGTGTTTTGAGAATTTAATTTGTGTTTGAAGCTTACGAACCCTAGAACTTTCCCTCTTCGATTCAGATGATTTAGGAAAGATAAATTTGTTTTAGGTTAGGGGTTTGATTCGTGAGAGTGAGAGGATCATTTCCCTGGTCTTAGATTTCATTTATGTTACGTTTTTAGGAAGTTTGGAGATTTTCAGGTGAGCTTCTGGCCGGAGAAGACGACCGGAAGTCTTCTCCGGCCACCTGAGTGTGATTAGGGTTTAATCCCATAATTAATGCTGGTTTGAATATTGGCCGTAGGATGCGTTGAATTTGTTGACTACGCGCGCAAGGGAAGGGTCAGGATCTCTTTGATTAACCCTAATCCACGTGTTAGGGTTAATTAATCATATTTTATTTAATTTAATCAGAAACAATCTGGGCCTTTCATCCTGGCGCGCAGTCAACGCTTTTGAAACCAGGGCCAATCCCAACCATCCAATCTGATTACTTCCCATTTATTTTAATTTTAATTCATTTCTTTCTCATTTGTTTTGCATATTTAATTTAAAATAGCAAAAATGTCTTAAAAATTATGAAACTTTTTCTTTAAAGTTTTAATAATTTTTAAGACCCAAAAACATTTTTATTTTATTTTTTATCATTAAAAAGTATTTTTAAATATTTAAAAGTTTATTTTTAATTGATTAATGAGAATTAATTAATTAAAAATACCTTTAAGTATTTAAAAATTACAAAAAAATTCATGAAATGTTCTAAGACATTTAGAAACATTGTCCAACCTTCAAACCAAATTTCTTTTTTGATCTTGATGCATTTTAAGAATTTTTCATGGAATTAAATCATATTTTGTGCATTATTTGGATCATATGTTTGAAAATTCATTTCTGCCTATTGGTGAAGGTTGAGACATTGATTCTTTGTGCATTGTTTTCCATTTGACATGTATTTTCAAGGATAAAAAGGCCATGATTTGATCTTGCATTTTCTAATTGATTGGCATTTGTTTTGATGAGAACCCTTAAAAAACCCTAATAACTTGCAAAAATCATATCTTGAGATTGGTAAAGAGTTGGGAGTTCCCCTTTGGGCAGGGATTCATCATAGGTCTAGGTTTTCTTTGGGTGCCATTTCCCATTTTTTTATCTTAGGGTTTGCTTCTGTTTTTGGTTTGTGTTTGATGTTTGATCCATAAACCCTAATTTGGGCTTTCTTTTGCATCTTTCTTGCATTCTCTTGCATAACATGACTTGTCTTTGCATTTTGTGCATTCTTGTGATTCATTTGACATCTTAAGACATGTATGAAACATCATTGATCATTGCATTACATCTTTGCCATGCCATTTGTCTTGTATGCTTCATGACATTTCATGTTTATTCATGTTCCTTAACTTGCATCATTTGCATCCATGACTTTGTATGAGCATCCCTATGCCTTGTCTCATGTTTGCAACACTTCATAACATCATAATCATCATGTGCATGCTTCTGGTTTGGCCTAGCATCATGTCATTTCATTTCATTTAGCATTGCATTGCATTTGTTTCTAACATTTCAGGTGGTAAGTAAACATGAGAAGTGAATTTGCCTTCACTTCTCATAACTTTTCTTCTTATCTCTCTTGCATAGCATGCTGCATTTATACATGTGTTTGAGTTTGAGCTTGCTCATTCTTGTTCCTCCCACTTTCTTTCTTCAAGTGACTTGACTTCTTGAATGAAGCAAGTCACTTTGCTTCTCTTGATCCTGTTCATCTGCTTCCTGGTGGCCTTTGAAGATTGTTCTTGAAAACCTCACAAACCTTAGGACCAACCAAGCATGATAATGAATTAGGGTTTTGATTAGTCTCCCCTCATAGTTTTTACCTTTATGTCTCTTTGTGTCTCTCTTCTCATCTCATAATCAGGGACTAAGCCCTAAAGGCTTTAAGACTTTGTGATTAAGCTTATGCCTGCATCCTTCTCTTAGGATGGAGCGTATAACTTTAATCCTAAGTATTAAACCCTTAAGGTGTTTAAATCTCTTAATCAATTCACATAATAATCACCAAGACATCACACTTGTAACTTGGGCCTTGCATTAGGGTTCTAATTCTTCCTTAAGTGGTTAAGAAGGACTAACCCTAGTGTTAATGGACAAGTCCCCCTCAAGTTGTCTTACAAACCATAAAAAATACTTCATCATCATATCATTAAATAAAATCCACTTAATAAAGGCTTGTTTTGTCATGGGATTAATCCCTAATCATGGATTAAGTTGAGGAGTCTTCCTCAGCTTAAACATTCTCATCTATTATCCTTCTTTTAGGATGGTGTAATGGGTCTGTTTAATCCTTGATTATGGCTTAACCTCATTACTCAACACTAAACAAAATCACAAAAACATCTAAATAATCACAAGTAGGTTAATGATCTTAATCCTACACCAAAGGTGATTAAGTGTGAGAATCTGACTTCACACTTAAGGTATTCTCATTACCCCTAATCAGAGGGAAGATGTGATGAGTTTACTAAATCCATTGGTTTAGACTTAAGCTCATTAACTTACGACAAAATCCAAAAAGAATTAAAAGACTGAAAACTCAAAAACAAACAATAATCGTCTCCTCCGGGATTCTTTTCTCCTCTCATTCACTCACAAACGAGAACTTGCTTCTTCCGTCTAATGCAAGACAGTTAGCACCTGAGCCAGACAGGTCATACACTTGAGCATAGGAAAATAAGCAGTTCACAAGTCAATTCACCTTTCAGTCTCTTTGGGTCGAACTACGGTGTTCTGACTTCCTCATTGCACGAGAGGATACGTAGGCATAACTTAACAGTTATCGAACAAAAGTCTCTGTTTATTCCCCCTCTTTCAGTATCTTTCTTTAGCCTCATGATCTTGAGCATCTCATTCTTGTTCTTACACTGACACTTTCATACTTCACATCACTTTCTTTTACACTGACACCTGTACATTCCTTTCCAGCCATTTTATATACACAGATTGCACTGACGCTACCCCTTTATAACACAAATCTTTTAAGCGTGGATCCCGTCGAGTACGGCGGACAATCTGGGTGCTAATACCTTCCCAGGTTGTAACCAACCCCCTTTCTCAGTCTCTCTGGTTCGCGACCGTCTTATCCATATTTTTCTAGGCTTATGCAGCATTGCCTTTCCTCCGGGATAAAAATGCCTAGCTGGCGACTCTTTTCATCCTCCAGTGAGTTCACGGCTGTGTGTTCTCACTGTTCCCCTCGCCGACCGTTCGCGTCTGTACCTTCACCTGACCCTGTGTCACTTGTCGGGAGCGACAGCTTGGCGACTCTGCTGGGGAACCCTTATACTGCAACCAGGGCTTCTGGTTCTTTTTGTGGGTTCCTCCTAGCGCTTGTTTGAGTTGTGTTTACTGGGGTGTTATGTGCTTATTTGTGTTTGTATATTTGTATTTTGTTTATTGCTTTATGTACAGTTGATTTATTGCTTTCTTTATAGCTTTATATTTTTCATACTGTCATACTGTGCTGGCTGGATCTGGTTTTTCTTTGGTGGGTGGGTGTTCCATTGAGAGTTAAGGTCCTATACCTGGGACCTGAGTGACACCTAGGCTAGAGTGAATCATATTCTTTCCCATTCCATTTCGGTCTGGTGCGGGAATATGAAACACGGTTCAGATATGGGTTTCTTCTTGAGAACTCTGTGTTGCAGATTTCCTGCAATGCTAGGGCTATCTGGGAAGCTTGCTAAGTCTGGATGACCTTTTAGTATTGACCTTCAGAAACTGAGGTGAATTAGAGGAGGAATTGTTATGGTTATTGTAAACACTGTACCTCCGGGTTAGAAGTGTTTACACTTCTCATAACTGATCCAAGTCTGAGGATCCTTGTTTTAGATCATCACCTGTGAGGGGGTTGGGCTGTTTACAGGTTTGCAGGTACCTTGACCTCAGAATACCCTGTTACTTTGTTAAGAATGCTCCATGTTGGACAGTTCTTGTGATTCTAAACCCTGGACTTGTGGCTCTTTATTTGAGTCCCCCACCCTGGTTACTGGATTTATAGACCTCCATCAGGAATTCTTGAACACACATGGATCTATACCAAGGCAGTTAATCAGATCCAGCTCAGTCACAAACCCTTGCATTTCATTTGCATACATACTCATTGCATCATATTAACATGTGCTTATTTGTGTTTCAGGGTATCCACCTTTATCTGGTTTTGGTTTTGACCCCATCTGCAGTTTTGACCTGTCTCCACCAGCATCTTGCTCCAGCTTGTCAGCCATATACTTCAGTTACTTGCACCAGCCTATCAGTGGCTCACTCCTCAGCATCTCCATCAACACTTATTCTACTCAGTCTTCAGCATCATGGCTCCAAAGAAAAGCAACATCACCTATCATTTCTTCCAACCAGACCTATCAGACATCAGGAGGATCCAAACCCTGATCACTCCAGAGCACATACCTCTGTTCAGAGAACATTATGGGGATATACTGGACATGGTTATGGATCTGGACCCTTCATAGAGGAGCCTCATCCACACTTGCATTCAGTTCTATGATCCCCCGTTGAGATGTTTCACCTTTCAAGACTTTCAGTTGGGTCCTCTTCTGGAAGAATACTCATATTTGGTTGGTTTGCCCATCAAAAGAAAAATCCCATTCAACCCTGAAATGGTCTTTCCCAGCAATGGAGAGATAGCAAAAGCTTTGCACCTGGAGCCTGTTTTGATTGAACAGCATATGACATCTAAAGCTGGGATCCCTGGTTTTCATCTTGACTTCCTGATTTCTCAAGCTAGTTTGAAGGCCTCCCTGGGAGAGTGGAAAGCTGTTTGTGCATTGTTGGCTTTAAGTGTATATGGAATTGTGTTGTTTGCAGATGAGCCTCGATTCATCAGCAAGAATGCAATTCACTTGTTCATCCTGAAGAACCCAGTGCCAACCTTGTTAGGAGATCTCTACTACTCAGTGCATCAGAGGAATGAGAAGCAGAGGGGTAAGTTAGTAAGAATTTGTGCTCCATTATTCCATACTTGGCTCCTCAGGCATCTACCCAGGACAGATGCATTTCTTAACCCTCATCAGCAAAGCAACTGGGCTAAGAGGCTCACTACTCTCACTTCAGCAGACATCAGATGGTGCACTCAGAGCACCAAGGGCAGAGATATTATCACAAGCTGTGGACACTTCCCCAATGTGCCTCTAATAGGAGTTAAGGGAAGCATCAATTACAACCCTCTGCTGTTCAAGAGGCAGTTAGGCTATGCACTGGTCCATGCTCCTAGGGAACAGGACTTGGTGGAGACCCTCTACTGTGAGAACAAGATTAGTTTGGCTGTTGTTAGGCAGGCTGCCTGGGCCTGGGATCATGTTCAGACTAAGGGAATCACCATTTTGGGGAAGTGCAATAATGTGGCATCAGTCCAATATTATGAGTGGTCCCATGCTAGGGCCCAATTCTCTGGAATGCCCTTTACCATAGAAGACACGCCTGAGTCATCTTCAGCACCACCCCCTACCACTATCAGTCTGGAGGAGTTTGAAAGCCTGAAGGAAAGGAATGAGAAGTTAACTCAAGCCTTGCAGAAGACCCTCAGGGAGAGGAGTGAAGGTGTGAGAGAGATTGAGAGATTGGAGAAATTGAGGGTGGAACACTTGACCAAGATAGAGAAGTCTGGGGAGTATATCAACAAGTCTAAAGCTGGTGAGCAGATTCTGAAGAATGCTTGTAAAGAAGCCCAGTTCCAAAGAGCAAGAGCAGACCTATATTTGAAAGAGAGTCAGGCCAGGTGGGTCCGGATCACTGAGGCCCGTACTCTAGAAGACAAGAGAGCTCAAGACAAGATGGAGCAGATGAAAAAGGCCCTGGCAGCAGCCCAGGAAGAAATATCAGAGCTGAAAATCAAAGCAGGATTGAAGAGGTCTAAGGACCAAAGTCAGAGCAAGAAGTTGACTGCAGCTGTTGCAACAAGAAACCTTCTCATCAGAAGTCTCACGGAGCATCCGGCTGATCCTGTGACCGAAGCACTTCTCAAGGAAGTTCGTGAGGATGAGTTTGGCCTTGGAGTTTGATCATTTGCCTGTTGTTGTTCCTATTTTCATGTACTTTTGCTTTTTTTGTGATGTATTTTGACCCCTTTGAGGGCTTGTGTTGTAAAATGAACAAGGTGTATTATTTCACGTTTTGTAATATATTTGTTCTAGTTTCCATCTGGGTTACATCAAAAGCAACTTCAACAGCATCATCTTCAAGGGTCTGGAAGGGTCAAAACTGAAGGCCAAACCGGATACCTTGAGAACAAATAAGCATAACTGCATTGCATGCTAACCCTTTTGTTTGTTTTGTAGGTTTTTGTTTTATTGTTACTAACCTCTGTTGTGAATCTCAGGCATTATTGCTCGTCGCCGGGTATTTCCTCTCAACAGGCCACACAGGTATCCAACTAGAAACAACCTTCCGGGAATTCAGATGGATCAAGTTCAACAAGATCTTGCTGATGTCAGAAATCAGCTAGCCAATGAAAGATTGGAGATGAGAACACAGATGACGCAGTTCATGGAGGTTATGAACAACATGGCTCAGAGTCAGGAGAGACTGAGGGCCATGGTGGAGAGGCAAAATCAAGAGGAGCCTCATGTAGGAACTGCAGGCACAAGTAACAATGAAAGGGTGCAACCACATGTGAATCCCCCGGTGTTTGGTCCACATCTACATCCTGAGATTAATATCCCTACAGACGTTCAAGGGACAGCCACCGCGGCCAGAGTACTTCAAGAAGATCCTCAGGAGGACCAATTTACTGTAATGGGTGCTGGAGAGGAAACTTATGACAGGAGATTGGAAGAAATAGCTGAGAAGTTAAGATCCTTAGAATCTCAAAATTCTTTGGGTTTTGACGTGATGGATATGGGCTTAGTAGACGGGGTTAGGATTCCCCACAAGTTCAAGCCTCCATGTTTTGAAAAGTATAATGGGACTTCTTGTCCTCGAACCCATCTGCAATCTTTTCTCGGAAGATTAAAAGCTTACACCATGGACGAGAAATTGTGGATGTTCTACTTCGAAGATAGCTTGACTGGAGCTTCTAGGGAATGGTATTCCCATCTGACGAGAGCAACTGTGAGATGCTGGAAGGACCTGGCAGAGGCCTTCATCAGACAGTATCAATATAATCTGGATATGGCACCCAATAGGACCCTCCTAATGGGGATGTCACAATCATCCAGAGAGAGCTTCAGAGAATATGCTCAAAGATGGAGACAGCTTGCTGCTGCTGTCCAGCCACCAATGTCTGAAAGAGAAATGGCAGACATGTTTATGAACACTCTTCAGGGAACGTATATTGACAGGTTGGCTGCTTTCTCTTCCACTAGCTTCGCAGATGTTGTCATAGCTGGGGAGAGAATTGAAAGCCTATTGAAAATGGGTAAAATTTCTGATAATGGTGCTAGTTCGTCCAGTGGCACAAGAAAGCCTTTTGCAGGCCCGAGAAGAACCGGCGAGACCAATGCCATTCACACCAACAGGGGTAGGCCCCAATATGCTCAGAGGTCAATAGCAGCAGTCACTATCCCTGCTCCAGCCCATCCTCAGTCAGTCTATCAACCTCCTCAACAAAACTTCCAACAACAACCTCAGTATCAGCAGAATCAGTATCCTCCAAGGAACTTCAACAACAACTCCAACAACAACAATCAACAGAGGCCATTCCAACAAAGGCCATCTCAAGCTAACCGAGTGATCGACCCGATCCCAATGCCGTATGCTGCCTTGTTGCCACAACTTCTGAAACTCAACCTGGTTGAGCTAAGAACGTTGGCACCTCCGGATCCCAACAGTCTACCAAGAAACTATGACTCCAATGCTAGGTGTGCTTTTCATTCAAACGCACCTGGTCACAGTACAGAAAAATGCAGGGCTCTGCATATGAAGGTACAAGACTTGGTAGACTCCAAGGCTCTGAATTTTGCACCTCCGCCCAATGTCAATAAAAACCCTATGCCAAACCATGGTGGTCCCCGAATTAATGCTATTGAAGAAGACCAACCGTCTTATTTCATAACCAGTGTGGATCAGATCAGGACACCATTGGTGGAAATCAAAGCTCAGCTCCGTGAAAACAATATATTTCCGGGGTGTGAACTAGGGTGTCCCTATTGCAATATTTCATGGAATGGGTGTGAAGACCTGAGGAATGGCATTAACAGCCTTATTCAGAATGGTTTGCTACAGATCACTACATCATTTCCGACAAATCCAGCAACTTCATCAACAACGGTTTCAGACCCTCCTACAACTGCAGCAACTAATGCTCCCAACAATCCATCAACACCATCAACAAGTACCTCACCTGTCCTTCCGAATGATCAGTTTTCAACAGTTTCTCCTGCTACAACTTCAGCTTCATTCCATTTCGACTCTCCATCAACAACAACAACAGTCCTTCCAACGGAACCTCCTACAACACCAGCAATCAATCACGAAGATGTCTCCACTGTTACCATATTCTACGATCCAGAAAATAATTCTGCTTACCCTTCAGAAGGTGCTGCTCCCACCAGAGCACCAGTTACAATCTTTTATGATCCACAAACAATAACAATCCCTTCAGCAGCAGCAATCAGCCCGGTCACTGTCACGGTGCCTGGACCTGTACCATATGAAAGCGATAGGGCCATCCCTTGGCACTATGGCTCTGACGTTTACTGCAAAGGAAAAAGAATCACTCTTGAAACATTAGCACCTGCACCACAAATTGATAATGTGGGCGGAGGCGGAGGCTTCACCCGAAGCGGACGTCTCTTTGCTTCACAAGTCCAAAGACCTACTGCCGAAGCAGAAGCTGCTGCCAAGGCAAAAGGAAAGAGCCCGGTGCAGGAAGATCCAGCTGCCAAAGAAGCCCTGAAAACTCCATTTGATCAGGAAGTTGACGAGTTTATGAGGATCATCAAAAAGAGTGATTACAAAATTGTGGATCAGCTTCACCAGACGCCATCCAAAATCTCTATCCTCTCACTGCTTATGTGCTCCGAAGCCCATCGGAATGCACTACTTAAAGTCCTGCACGCAGCTTACGTGCCTGAGGAGATTACTGTCAACCAACTGGAAACCGTGGTTGGAAATGTTACTGCTAGCAATGGGCTAGGGTTTACCAATTCTGACTTGACAGCGGATGGCCGCAATCACAACAAAGCCTTGCACATAACCATGGAATGCAAAGGAGCTGTCCTTTCTCATGTGCTGGTGGACACAGGTTCTTCCCTGAATGTCTTACCAAAGAAGGCTCTGGTGAAGCTTGAATATGATGGATTGGCATTGAGACCCAGCAACCTGGTAGTAAGAGCCTTTGATGGCTCAAAGAGATCGGTTCTGGGAGAGATTGAGCTGCCTGTGACAATTGGCCCACAGACCTTTAAAACTATCTTTTATGTGATGGACATTCAGCCCGCCTACAGCTGTTTGTTGGGTAGACCCTGGATTCACGCCGCCGGCGCAATAACGTCTACCCTTCACCAAAAATTAAAATTTGAGTGGGAAGGTCAAGTTGTCACAATCTGTGGAGAGGAGGACATTTTTGTCAGCCACCTGGCAACCTACAAGTACATTGAAATGGATGGAGAGATCCATGAAACAATGAGCCAGGGGTTTGAAGCGTTGAATGTGAATGAAGCATCTGCTGTATCTGGTACCCCAATGTCGTCTTATCAGCAAGCCCGGAAGGTTGTTGAAGAAGGAACTGCCCAAGGCTGGGGCAAGGTCTTAGCTGTGGAGGAGAAGAAGGACAAATTTGGGTTGGGTTACAGACCAACTCAACATCAAGCAAAGGCTGCTGCGGAGCCTGGATTTGTCAGTGGGGGGATGCTTACCCCTGATGCTATCAACTGTTTGGAAGACGAGCTGGAAGAGGAACGCAATCTGGGGAATTGGATTCGTCCGAAGATCCCAGGGAGCAGTGTCTCGAACTGGTCTTCCCAGGAAATTATAAGTGTTACTCGAGCAGAGTAATTATTATTTCCTGTATTTTAGCATGCATCCAAGTCTTGCATCTTGCCCAAGATGACAAGACTCATTTTGTAACCAGGGCCATCTGTACTTTTGTGCAAACAAGATTAAATTAATGAAGTATCAGACATCTTTTTGCAAACGAGTCTTTTTCTTTCTGCTCACTGTTTTTTCCATTTTTCTTTTTGTACAAAAATAAATGGCGGTGTTTTCAAAATGATAACTTCATTTTACTTTTTTCTAAAGCAAGATTAAAATCAATCACTAAGATGAACCAACTTAACCCTTGCAGAGAGTGCCTTCCTGACAGCACCGACAACAGCACGGCTATGACATCGTATGACTTTGACAATCCAATCAATCAAGCTGATGAAGGGGTTGATGAAGAGTATGAGCTTCCTGAAGAGCTAGCCAGATTGTTAAGGCAAGAGGAAAAGGTCATTACTCCTCACCAGGAGGAGGTTGAAGTGATTAACCTTGGTACAGAGGAAAACGTGAAAGAAGTTAGAATCGGGGCCTGCCTGCAAGACTCAGTGAAGAGACAGCTGATAAATCTGCTTCAAGAGTATGTTGATGTGTTTGCTTGGTCGTATCAAGACATGCCAGGGTTGGATACAGACATTGTTGTGCACAAGCTGCCTCTGAGGGAAGAATGCCCACCGGTCAAGCAGAAGCTGCGCCGTACTCGTCCAGACATGGCTATGAAAATCAAGGAGGAGGTACAAAAGCAATGGGACGCCGGGTTCCTTGCCGTAACTAGCTATCCGCCGTGGGTTGCTAACATAGTACCTGTGCCTAAGAAGGACGGCAAAGTAAGGATGTGTGTTGATTACCGGGATCTGAACAGAGCCAGCCCGAAAGATGACTTCCCATTACCTCACATTGACGTATTGGTGGATAACACGGCTCAGTTCTCGGTATTCTCCTTCATGGATGGATTTTCAGGATATAATCAGATCAAGATGTCACCTGAAGACATGGAGAAGACAACATTCATCACACCTTGGGGCACGTTCTGTTACAAAGTGATGCCATTCGGACTGAAGAATGCTGGTGCAACATATCAACGGGCTATGGTGACATTATTCCATGATATGATCCACAAGGAAATAGAATGTTATGTGGATGATATGATCGCCAAGTCCCTTACAGAGGAAGATCACCTGGTGAATCTGCTGAAGTTATTCAAGCGCCTGAGGAAATACCAACAAAAGTTGAACCCCAACAAATGCACATTCGGGGTGCGATCCGGTAAGCTGCTGGGCTTTATTGTAAGCGAGAAGGGGATTGAGGTTGACCCAGATAAAGTCAAGGCTATACAAGAAATGCCTGCACCGAAAACCGAGAAAGAAGTTCGAGGGTTCTTAGGTCGATTGAATTACATCTCGAGGTTCATCTCTCACCTCACGGCTACCTGCGAACCCTTGTTCAAGTTGTTAAGAAAGGAACAGACGGTCAGGTGGAACGAAGACTGCCAGAAGGCTTTTGACAAGATCAAGGAATATCTGCAAGAACCTCCAATCCTTATGCCTCCAGTCGAAGGAAGACCTCTGATTATGTACTTGACAGTATTAGAAGAGTCAATGGGGTGTGTGCTGGGCCAGCATGACGAGTCTGGTCGAAAAGAGTATGCAATATACTACCTAAGCAAAAAGTTTACCGACTGTGAACAACGTTATTCACTGCTCGAGAAAACTTGCTGTGCTTTAGCGTGGGCTGCTCGCCGACTGAGACAGTATATGTTGACCCACACTACCTTGTTAATCTCAAAAATGGATCCAGTTAAGTACATTTTCGAGAAGCCAGCTCTTACCGGACGGGTTGCAAGATGGCAGATGATTCTCACGGAATACGACATACAGTACACATCTCAGAAAGCCATCAAGGGCAGTGTACTATCTGAATATCTTGCTGAGCAACCCATTGATGACTACCAGCCTATGAGGTTTGACTTCCCTGATGAAGACATCATGTTCATTAAAGCAAAAGATCACGAAGAGCCTATTCACACTGAAGGGCCTGACCCGGGTAAAGAATGGACTATGATGTTTGATGGGGCTGTTAACATGAACGGCCGTGGTGTTGGTGCAGTACTCATTACACCCAAAGGAGTTCACATGCCTTTCTCGGCAAAACTCACTTTCAACTGCACTAACAACGAAGCTGAATACGAAGCTTGCATTATGGGTCTTGAGGAAGCCATCGACCTCAGGATCAAAACATTGACCGTATTCGGAGATTCAGCTTTGGTAGTCAATCAAACCAACGGAAAATGGTACACACACCAAGATCATCTGGTACCTTACAGGGACTACACAAGGAGGTTATTGACTTTCTTCACAACAGTCAAGCTTGAGTATATCCCTCGGGACGAGAATCAGTTTGCGGATGCTCTTGCTACCATTTCATCCATGATCAAAGTTCAAACGGCCAACTTTGTACCTCGGATTTCAGTGTCTAGACTTGATAGACCAGCATATGTATTTGCAGCAGATGTTGTAAAGGATGATAAGCCTTGGTTCCACGACATTAAGCGCTTCTTGGAGGATCAGACATACCCACCTGGGGCATCTTCCAATGATAAGAAGACTTTGAGAAGGCTTGCTGGTAGTTTCTTCCTGAATGCTGATGGGTCTTTATACAAGAGGAACTTTGACATGGTACTCCTCAGATGTGTTGACAAGACGGAAGCAGATTTGTTGATGCATGAAGTGCACGAAGGATCCTTCGGTACCCATGCTGGGGGACATGCAATGGCTAAGAAGTTGTTAAGATCAGGCTATTACTGGATCACAATGGATGCAGACTGTTGTGCCTATGCCAGAAGGTGTCACAAATGCCAGATTTACGCAGATAAGGTGCATGTGCCTCCCAACCCTTTAAACATCATGTCTTCACCCTGGCCTTTTGCTATGTGGGGCATTGATATGATTGGCAAGATTGAGCCAACTGCTTCAAACGGCCACAGATTCATCCTGGTCGCCATTGACTACTTCACCAAGTGGGTTGAAGCAGCCTCATATGCAAATGTTACAAGACAAGTGGTAGCCCGATTTCTGAAGAGAGACATCATCTGTCGGTATGGAGTGCCCGAGCGAATCATTACTGATAATGGTTCCAATCTCAACAACAAAATGATGGCAGAGCTGTGCCGGGACTTCAAAATCCAACATCACAATTCTTCTCCTTACAGGCCAAAGATGAATGGTGCTGTAGAGGCGGCAAATAAGAATATTAAGAAGATTGTGCAAAAGATGGTAGTCACCTACAAAGACTGGCATGAAATGCTACCATTCTCCTTGCATGGGTACCGCACATCAATCAGGACATCCACTGGGGCAACACCGTATCAACTTGTGTATGGTATGGAGGCAGTCCTACCTGTTGAAGTTGAATTACCCTCTCTACGGGTATTGATGGATGTTAAACTAAACGAAGCAGAATGGGTCAGGGCCCGATACGAACAACTGAGTCTGATCGAAGAGAAAAGATTGGCCGCAATCTGTCACGGGCAGTTATATCAGAAGAGAATGAAGAAGGCCTTCGATCAGAAAGTCAGGCACCGAGAGTACCAAGTGGGAGATCTTGTGCTGAAGAGAATCCTCCCTCCTCATACGGACCACAGGGGCAAATGGACTCCGAATTATGAAGGACCATTCATTGTAAAGAAAGTTTTCTCTGGCGGAGCACTGATGCTCAGCACCATGGATGGTGAAGATTTCCCGTCCCCTGTGAATTCAGATGCAGTTAAAAAATACTTCGCATAAATGACCCGCTGGACATAAAAACAGAATGTAAGTCCAGACAAAAATAGGGCATCCCGGCGAGTCAAAAACAGAATAAAAGACTCGGGCAAAAGTAAGGGAAAATAAACAAAAAATGTACACCCGCTGAGTTGAAAAGCCGCATGGGACAGCTCAGGCAAAAATGGGTATCCCGATGGATTGAAAACCCGAAAGGGCGATCCATGCAAAATAAGGGAATAAGCGAACAACTGCATTCTGAATTCGTCTGTATCACCTACAACTTGGTAAGCTTCCAAAGGATCAAGCTTTAATCAGAATCAACTCTCTCCAGAAAGCAAGACGAGAAGAACGTCATTGTCATACGAGTCATAGCAGGAGAGGAAGCTCCTCAAAGCGTCGTCGACACCGCCAACATTTGTTTTCTCAATTTGTGACAATTTCCTCATTTCAGGAGATATGTTTCTTTGACTGTATCTTTGCCAATTCAGGGCACATGGGTTAATAAAACCAGATTTTCAGTCATGTTTCGTTTTACATTTATGTTTTGCAAAGAGTTGTCTGATATCTCTAAAAATACAATTGCATAAGTACAGATGCCTTTCTCTAAAAAAAATATATAAAAGCACATGCTTGCAGGGAATGTGATTATTCTCAAGAGTACTTAACTCCTATGACGGAATCCAGTAAGGGATATCTCGGGACCTTTTGTACGTTCCATTATCTTTGCAGGATTGCAGGTATCCAGAACGCAACCTGGGGCATGCAGGTTACGCTTCAGCAAGTAGGCGAGTCATGATCAACTTGGTCTATCTTCCACATGGCACTAGAAGGTGCCCATTTCCCCAGCGGAGCTGCCAAATCAGCATGCAATCTCAGCATCCGAAATGCTCTTTCCCCAGCTGAGTAGCTCCCCATTGCCTTCCCCAGCAAAGTTGCCAAGTCAACAAACAAGCTTAACACTCAGAGTGCTCTATCCCCAGCGGAGTTTCCTCTTGTTGCTCTCCCCAGCTGAGTTGCCTCTCAGCATTCCCCAGCCGAGTTGCCATTCTTCCTCAACAGAATACAGAAATCAGGGAATCATCTCCCCACAGAGCTTCAGCCTCTATCCAGAAGAGCAACGCACGAAGAAGTCACAACAGAGTGAAGAAAGCCTCTACGAACCCCAGCTGGGTCTCCCATATTATGAGGATATGTCGATCAGTGACCAATATCCCCCAAGCAGATACACCAATGATCTCATCCCCAGCTGGGATGTCTTCCTCAGCAGATCAGCCAGAGATCTTCGCAGCAATGGGATCCGAATCCCGGATCCGTGCCCCTTTGCATAATCATGGCATCCGCATCATATTCACCCCCCCCCCCAGAGCGTAGCATTCCGTCTAATACGGAGCATTACGACAAAAATCAAATGCATAGCATAATCATAAGTCATGTTGTGAATTGAACGCTTGTGAATACAGATTACTTTCCCCAAGAGTCCCCACCAGAGTCCCAGCAAAAGCAGCTGCCCTTTCAAATCACAAACACCAGTATATACACCTTTTGGCACCCGTCCGTGTCATCTTTCCCCAGTAAAGTCGCCTGAACACTCTTTACGAACAAATCACCCGTATTACAGATACGTCCTGACACCCGTCCGTGTCAAATCACCAGCAGAAAGCCAAAGACATCCTCTTTGCACTCACACAATCTTTGACACTCGTCCGTGTCATATCCCCAGCGTGGTCGCCTGTACTTGTACACCATCTTTGACACCCGTCCGTGTCATATCCCCAGCGCAGTCGCTTACGCTTTTACAACCCATATACTTGTTAATATTATACTTTTCTCTTTCAACACTCGTCCGTGTCATTCTCCCCAGCAGATAAACACTCGTCTGTACAATACAACGCTCGCTACTCATTGGTACACTTATACAGATACTCGTCCGTATCTTGTATACATCATCACTCATATCCCCACAGAGTCGACAGTAGTCCTTGTTCTTTGTTAACCAGTTGGTACTCGTCCGTACCATCATCTCAGAACATCGCGTCTAGTGTTTGTTTCTACATGATACTCGTCCGTATCATAGTCTTAGGGATGCTCGTCCGCATCTTTAATCCATACACCGCGTCAAACACTTATGTCTTCCTGAATATAGATACTCGTCTGTGTCTACTATTCCCCAGAAGAGTCCCTTCAGATGCAACACTCGTCCGTGTTCTTTGTTAACCAGTTGATACTCGTCCGTATCATCATCTCTGAACATGTGTCAGTTTGTTTCTACGTGATACTCGTCCGTATCATAGTCTTAAGGAGGCTCGTCCGCATCTTTAATCTATACACAATACCAAACACTTATACCTTTTGTTTCTTGGATGTAAACGCTCGTCCGTGTTTACTATCTCCCCAGTAGATCGCCAACAAAGCAAATCTTTCCTTTTTATCTAACACTCGTCCTGTGTTATGATAACCCTGAGAGCAACCGTACCCTGCTGAGTGGTCGTCCTCCACTTCTTGATGGTCGTCCTCCATCATGCTCATCCGATGGCCGTCCCCATCGTTGATTTTAGCAGCCGTCCCCTGCTAGGTGGTCGTCCTCCACCTCTTGATGATCGTCCTTCATCATTTTATCCAATGGCCGTCCCCATTGTTGATTTTGGTTATCTGACATTCGTCCTATGTCATGATAAACCCTGAGAGCAGCCGTCCCCTGCTGAGTGGTCGTCCTCCACTTCTTGATGGTCGTCCTCCATCATGCTCGTCCGATGGCCGTCCCCATCGTTGACCTTTTCTATCCGATGGCCGTCCCCATCGTCGATATCTTCGGCAGCCGTACCCTGCCAGGTGGTCGTCCTTCACCTTTGATGGCCGTCCCCATCATATTTACTTTTTATTCCCAACAGAGCAGCCGTCCCCTGCTAGGTGATCGTCCTTCACCTTTGATGGCCGTACCCCATCATCTGTTTATTTCATCTATTCTTTAACCCGATGGCCGTCCCCGTCGTGGTCCCTTTTCCTTTTAGCCCGATGGCCGTCCCCATCGTTGGTTACTTTACCTTTATGAACTTGATGGCCGTCCCCGTCATGTTTCATTAATTCCCAGAGAACCCTACTTTATCTTGATGGCCGTCCCCATCATATTTTGACTTTCCCCGGCTAGTCGGCCGCCCCCGTCTTAGCTTTTTCCTTATATCCCCAGCATGTCGGCCGTCCCCGTCATCGCTTTACTTTACACACTTTTCCCAGCATGTCGGCCGTCCCCGTCATTGCTATTTACCCAGCAGTCGTCCTCTGCTCGACGGTCGCCCTCCGTCGCCCACACTTACAATATACCTTACTTAATCTATATCCCTTTTCTCCTCCATTCTGTGAGTGCAATTTTGGACTGTCTTTGGTATTCAACCACAAGTTATCTTGTTTGCCTGTTAAGCCGTTGCTTACATCCTGCACAGCTAACTCCTGTTTGAATAGGGGCAACTGTGAAGTAAGATCAAGCTGTTTTGTTTGAAGTATGACTTCAATTTCATTAAACTTGTAAACAAAATCACTGTGTGATTGAGGGGGAGTGAGTAGGGTACTCTTATCTAAGTTGTGTCTTAGGTAGAAATTGCATTGGGTAGTTATTAAGTGATAGATTAAACAGGGTGGTTTAAGTCTAGAATTAATATTACTTATAGTGGATTTCCTCCTGGCTTGGTAGCCTCCAGATGTAGGTGTGGTTATACACTGAACTGGGTTAACAAACTTCTGTGTTGTTTACTTTTCTTGCTATTTAAGTTTTGGTTAAATCTGTCAAGTGTTGGGACATCTCTTAGGACATCTCATACCTGATCACAGAATTTCACCAAAGAACCTGGACAATATGACGGACCTGAACAAGGATCCCGATGGACTATGGTTTTTGATGGAGCTTCTAATGCACTTAGCAATGGTGTTGGTGTTGTGATCAGTTCCCCTGAAGGTTGTCATACCCCGATTACTTCCAGACTTTGTTTCTATTGTACCAATAACATGGCTGAGTATGAGGCATGTATCCTGGGTATCAAAGCTGCCATTGATATGAAGATTCAATTCCTAGATGTATATGGAGATTCAACCCTGGTAGTAAGTCAGATCAAAGGAGATTGGGATACCAAGCATGATAATCTCATTCCTTACAGAGAGTATGTTTTGTCTTTGATCCCATATTTTGAAGAGATTACCTTTGGACATATTCCACGAAGAGAAAATCAGTTGGCAGATGCATTAGCCACCATGGCATCTATGTTTGAGATTAGCTGGGATGATGAAGCTCCCAAGATTATTATTGATAGATTTGAGAAGCCTGCATACTGCAATGAGATTGACACTGAAGAAGCAGAAGGGAAGCCTTAGTTCTATGAAGTGAAAAGATATCTTGAAGCTTAGGAGTTCCCTGAAGGGGCATCTGTCAAAGATAAGAAGTTTCTGAGGAGGTTTTCTGCTAAGTTCTTCTTGAGTAATGGAATTTTATATAAGCGCAATCATGATTCAACTCTGCTTCATTGTGTGGATAAGAAGGAAGCAACAGAGATTATGGAAGACATGCATGATGGGATCTTTGGCACTCATTCTAGTGGTCATACTATGGCAAAGAAGATATTGAGAGCAGGTTACTATTGGTCTACCATGGAAGCTGACTGCTATCAACATTCCAGAACATGTCACAAGTGTCAAATCTATGCTGATAAAGTACATATACCTCCATCACCATTGAATGTGTTGACTGCTCATTGGCCTTTTGCCATGTGGGGCATTGATATGATTGGTGAGATCAAACCTACTGCTTCTAATGGGCATCGTTTCATCCTGGTTGTTATTGATTACTTTACTAAGTGGGTGGAGGCAGCTTCATTTGCATCTGTTACTAAGAATGTGGTGGCTCGATTCATTAAGAATAATCTCATCTGCAGGTATGGCATCCCTGAAAGGATTATCACAGACAATGGCTCTAATCTGAATAATACTATGATTACTGATCTCTGCACACAGTTCAAGATTAAGAATCACAACTCTTCTCCGTATCGTCTAAAGATGAATGGGGCAGTAGAAGCTGCTAATAAGAACATTAAGAAGATTCTACAGAAGATGACTGTTACTTACAAGGATTGGCACGAGATGTTACCATTTGCTCTTCATGGCTATCGTACTACAATACGTACTTCAACAGGGGCAACCCCATTCTCCTTAGTCTATGGTATGGAAGCAATTTTGCCCATTGAAGTTCAGATCCCCTCCTTAAGAATCATGAAGGATGCAGGCTTGGATGAAGATGAGTGGATTCAGACTCGACTTGACCAGATAAATTTGATTGATGAGAAGAGGTTAGCAGCTGTCTGTCATGGCTAGATGTACCAGAAACGAATGATCAAAGCTTTTAATAAGAAGGTTAAGCCAAAAGTATATCAGGCTGGTGACTTAGTAATCAAGCTTATCATATTACCACAGGGTGATCCTAGGGGCAAGTGGACTCCTACATATGAAGGACCATTTGTGGTCAAAACAATATTCTCAGGAGGTGCCATGATGCTTACTACTATGGATGGTGAAGACTTCCCACAGCCTGTAAACGCAGACATAGTTAAAAAAGACTACGCATAAAAAGAGACCTGCTAGGTTGACTTGCCTAGGCAAAAATAAGGGCATCCCGGCGAACCAAAAGGGTTCGGGAAAAAAATTAGGGATATATATATAAAAAAATGTACACCCGGCAAGTCGAAAACCTGAAAAGGCGGCTTGGGCAAAAAAGGGTATCCTGGTGGATTGAAAACCTGAAAGGGCAATCCAGGCAAAAGTTAGGGATTAAAGCGTATGATTATGTCTCGTTTGGATCACTCATATAACCTCAACTGATGGTGCTACCTAACTCAAGCTCGAACAGATAAAGATCAATTCAATCGTTTCTGTCTCAACAGCAGAAGATGAGATACTTGAAGATAATGGCAATAGTAGAATTGAAACTCAATAGGATTATTTCCCACATAGCTGTTTTCTTTGTTTTGTAAAAATTTTATGACAAATTCCTCTTACTAGGATTTCTGTCTCCTTGTACAAACTTGCCTATGTATAGGTCACTTTATGATATAAATAAAATTTCATCTTTGAATCCAGATTTACTTTTACCCTATTTACATAAGCGAAACGTCCATTGGTTGTGTTTGAGTGTATGTATGCTTTTGAATATGATTGATGTTTACCAGAAATGCATGAAATGCAGTAATAGTATTTACTAAGGACGAACGAGGGTAGTAGTTCAACGAAGCTTCGCCGGTTCATCCTCACAAGAAAACTACAAATCCCCAGTAGAGCAAATCTATTTATAGATACTTCAAGTTATGTCTCCCCTTGAATTTATGTCCATCTCTTTTATCCTCAGTCAGGATACTCAAGAATTTATTCCTTCAATAGAAGTACGACGAACGAAGACGGGAGGTTATAAATACTATACTATCAAACAAGACGGGAACGAGTTCCTCATATTCTTCAGTAACGAATCAGGATTTATTTTCCCTAGCCAGCAGTTGTTATACAAAAATATCCAGACGCTTCAGGCTGCATGATTCATACATACATCATTTATATCATACCATAACATATCCATAATTGCATAATACATTTACTTAGATGCACCATGCCATGCATGCATGCACATTGCATAAACTAACCTTTTCTTTGCAGGATAGTTATATGCAGACAAAACAATATCAACAATTCACAACAGGTCAGAAATGATCTATACATTACTCAAGATGTCCTCGGAGAGTAGGAAAACGATCTGTACAAAGATCTATTCCCTAATTCAGGGTATTTTCAGGAGGTTTAATCCTGACACTTTTTTGTCCTCGGAGAGTAGGCAAACGGTCTGTGCAAAGATCCATTCCCTAATTCAGGATATTTTTCCTCGAAAAGTAAGCAAACGGTCTGTACAAAGATCCATTCCCTAATCCAGGATATTTCCAGAAAATTTCATCTATCTGGTCTTGAATAGCAGGCAAACGGTCTGTACAAAGATCCATTCCATGGTTCAAGATATTTTCAGAAGATTTAATCTATTTACTCTTGAATAGTAGGCAAACGGTCTGTACAAAGATCCATTCCCTAGTTCAAGATATTTTTCAAAAGAATTAATCCTGACATTCTTTTGACCTTGGAGAGTAGGCAAACGGTCTGTACAAAGATCCATTCCCTAATCCAAGATACTTCCAGAAAAGATAATCGTCACGAAGATTTATTTCTACTGGTCCATTCAACAATTAAAATCATGTTGCATAAACGATTCAGAGACGGCCTATACAAAGACCTGGTACTAATATCCATTATCAACATAAAGATATCATCACATCCTGATATTTTAGATGGCATCTCTAAGCCCATCTCCAGTTCTTCCATGGCATCTCTAAGCCCATCTCCAGTTCTTCCAAGTGGCATCTTCAAGCCCACTTAAGCATATAAAATTAATCATCAGTTTTACTTTATGCACCGTCGAGTGCAAATTTTTGGGCTTTTGTGTTCAATCCCCTTCAACCTTCCAGGTCACGAATGGCACACATACCAATCTAACCCTTCAGGTTTCAGAAAATTGAACAGGGGCAGCTGTTGCACCCCAAAATTTGCCCTCCACAAGACAATACATTGTGTACTAAGAGGTTCACAAGATTCACAAGGTTCACAAGGCATCTCATGAGGTTCACAAGGTTCACAATTAGTCAGAAAATTTGACAATTCCCTCAGACAATGCATCCTCCTAAGCATTGCATCTTAAACTAGGGTTTTGACTTTCATCAGGATAAATGGACTTCCAAGACCTCAAGTGAGCTTCATAGCATCCTATATATGTTCAAGAATCCCCATGTCAAGTTTCAAGACTTTCCCAAAAGATTTGCTCAGTCAGATGATCAGATAGGTTGAAATCAGTCAAAGTAGTTAAAAAGTCAAACTGAGGTCAACTGTGGTCAAACCAAAGTCAAACTTCATGATTTTTTTGCCAACATCAAGTAAATGAAATAAAATTCATCATTTTATCAAGGGTTGATCATGATTCATCAAGGAGATTTCAGATCATCAAGAATCAGGAGTTTCTAAATTAGGGTTTTCATAGGAAAAGTCAACTGAACTTTGACCAGCCATAACTTTCACATGCTTCATCAAAAATTTTCCATCCAAATCTCATTTTGAAGGAAATTGAATTCTCTACAACTTTGTGTCTCACAAGTCAAGCCCAAAAATGCTTCATTTGGAAGGTATGAGCTAAGACATTATAGGTCCTTTTAAAAGTCAACAAAAAGTCAACAACTTCCAAAGAGCATAACTTGAGAATGGTAAAAGATATGGACATGAGACCAAAGAGGTTGGTTAGAGGACTCTTTAAGATTTCCAAAATATCCAAGACAACCTTCATAGCATTAAAATTGAAGGATTTGTGCCCTTGCAAAGTTGGGAAATTTTTGGGGATTTTATGAAGCAAATAAGGCCTTAAAGTCAATTTTTGCTAAATGAGCCCACCTAATTGCCATTCAAAATTTATAAACTCATCAAGCACGACCCAACCCACTCATTTTCTGATTTTTTATTTTTTATTTCATATTTATTTGAATTTTATTCATTAAAATACAAATTAAATTGAAATAAAATATAAAAATCATATATTTGAAAAGGATTTGGTTTCTAGAAGGTCTTAAGACTTATTTAGACTTGATTGATACAAAAATAATGGAGATCACACCAATATGGCAATGCTAGATCAAGGAAAATCAAATTTTAAGATCATATCCTTTTCAATCTCCCAAAGTCCAAAGGTACACAAATTTGTTAAAGTTTTTGACCTAAATTCATTAAGTGGTATATATACAACATAAAGATCAACCCTAGACACGAATTCAGAGCCTCAAGGATAAGTTTCACAATTTCAAAGTTCATCAAAAATTTGAAATTCGGATTCTAACTTTTTGTGGTTTTTCAGGTGAATTAAGGACACCAATCTATTCCTTGAACATCACTGATCATGTAGCAATAGCCATATGCATCTCAAACCCCAAGAATTGATGAACCCGAATCAAGTTTTCACGTTTTTTTTTTTATTTTTTCGTTCATAATCATTTACATGTTATTAATGGATTTTGCTTATTGATTTGTGTTCAATGAAGGTTTGTGATGAATTCTGGGCAGTTTAATTGAAGAAACCGTGGCCGAATCGTGTAATGTCATTCTAGGGTTCTTGACCTTCAAGTTAGGGTTTCGTAATTAAACGAATATAAACAAATTCTAAAACCGTAGATCAATCGTAAATGACCTCTGGATTATGTTTGTGTGTTCAATTTAACAAAATTTTACGTGAATGATGATGTTTGAATTTCGTAGGGTTACCTGCCATTTAAAATTTCGCAGGAAAATTGGTTGCAAATTTCGCAGGAAAATTCGCAAGTTTGGAGGTTGAAGATGAAGTAATCTGGCGCGAAAATATAATTTAAAATTGGACTTATTTTATTATTAATTCGTTTGCGTTATATTTCATAAACGCTGTAGTGGCTCAGCTAGTAAACGCAGGCGCGTATGGAGAACATGGCAGGGGTTCGAATCCCAGCTTCACCATTTTTTTTGCTTTATTTCCTTTGTATTTTCAGGCTTAATATATGAGGGTTTGTGCTCATCCATTGTTCACCAGCACACAGCCGGCCTAGTGGAAGCCATGCTGGTCCAAGGGTTGTGAGGCCTAGGGCGTGGGTTCAATCCCTGCCCCATGTAAGTTTTAATTTTTTGTTTTGTTTAATTATTTTGCTTAGTTATTTTATTTTTAATTAATTATAATCATGTTTATTATATATTTAAATAATAATAGATAAATATATGTATTAATTTCATATTTTCTAAAAACCTTCTAATTTATTTTCTAAAAAAAATTTAATCCTAATTTTTTATTTATTTTAAAATATGTGTATATTATTATCATTCATTTATTTTGTAAATAGTCAAATTACTATTATTTTATTTTCATCTCATAAATTCCTAAAATTTGTTTATTTAATTTATATATGTTTTGTATATTTGTTCTAATATTTTCTTTCTTATAATTATTTTTATTACTAACCCTTTTTATTATTTATTTATATGCTTATTATTTAAATCGTTTCTATATTCATGTAACTGCAAAAAGCTTTGTAATAGTCGTAGGTTTTATTTTCCGTCTTTATTTTATTATTTATAAATGTTTATATTGCCATGGTTAGTAATTATAGGGAGTGATAACCTATTTGCTTTAAAATAAATTTAGATCACTAATCATAAGATAAATATTTGAACATATACACGCACACACGTAAGTCGATCTTTGACCGCCATCTCACTTCCTAAGGTTGCCCTTCATGTTGCCTAAATAAAAAGGTCAAGTAAGGTGTCTAAAAAAGCAAAGTCCCTTCTCATGAACAAATCATCTAGTCCCTTTCAATATTATAAGATCAAGTCCCTTCGATGTTGCCTTCGTAAATGATCTTGTCCCTTTCGAATAAGAGATGATAAGTCCCTTCGAATTGCTAAGACACCTTACAGTTGCCTAAACACAGATGACCCTTCATATGTCCCTTATAACATCCAAGGTAATGACTACCTATTCCTTAATAATAGGGATAGTCTTACCATTGAAAGAACATTCAAGAACAATAAAGATTTAATCATAGGGTAGGTTCCTCTTAAGTATTTGCTCACTTCTTCAAAAATATTTCATTACACTTCACATTTTCAAACAATTTTCAAAACAAAGTCTTTATATATATCCATACTAGGATCATTATAAAGTACTTAAGAAAATTTTCAATCACACACTACACTTCTCAAAACCATTTAAAGTGAGCTAAGTAACTAAGAGCCCATGGATAACCATGGATGTAAAGGGTGCTAACACCTTCCCCTTACATAACCTACCCCCCGAACTCAAAAATCTTTTAAGGTCTTTCCTGTTCTTTTATGCCCTTTCCTTTGGATAAAATAAAAGTCGGTGGCGACTCTTGCTATCCGCAACATTTAACTAAAGTCAGTTCTCCCACCGTGTTACATAATCGGTCCAATCATTCTTCAGAAGGCAAGGTCGAAGAGTCTTGAAGACATTCTGGTTATAGTAGAATCAAAACTCAGTGGAATGCCATTTTCACATTGCCATTATGATAGTTTCTTTTCTCAATTTACAACAATCACCTATTTCCAGGGTTTTCTTCCTGATGTATTGGCCAACTTCTGGTTTTTTTTTCAATCAATAAATTGAATTTCAATCAAAAAGCTTCTCATTTTCATTTTGTTGTTTTGCTTGCAAAAACGTCTGAATTTTTTATAAACATTGCATTTGAATACATTATGGCTTTATAATAAGATGCGTAAGAAAAACATTTAAAATTGCTTTGAATGTTCGATAATCCGGGGTGGTCTATTAAAACCATGCAATACCCTGGAGAATATATAAATATCATATTGCTTGTAGGTAGGAATCTCATATTAAGCTCAAAAGCAAGATTGAAGCCTCCTTGAGAGTATGGGAGAATTATCCCTCCCAACAATTAATCGACCTATCCATGGTCTGGGATACTGGGGAAGCTACCCATAGAAAGTGTTTCTATGTGACCCTTTTGTCACAACTTTTATTGATTGAGTTCATCACCCGTCCAACAGGTGCCTATTAAGTCGATCCTCTCGTTCAACACTTCCAACAATTGCAAGATTTTCTGTGTTGATAATGGATTATTTCCCCAGTAAAGTCGTTATATAATTAATATAATGCTTCAGTACCCTGTGAATGCCTAGGAGTTTAAAGACACCAAGTCTTTTGGAAAAACCTTTTGAGGCGAATTCTTCAGATCAGTCGTATAGTCTGGGGCGAAAGCAAGTGATTCTCAGCACAAGACGCCTTGAAACTTTTCTCCCCAGCAGGGTTTGTTCCAGGTTCACTATTCTCAGCAAATTTCTGTGAATGTTGCTTTCCCCAACAGATCACCATTGATTATGTCTCTCCAACGAATCTCAGATGGATGTCCTATCCCTAGCAGATCTCGACAGATTTCCATGCTCCAACAAAGCAATGAAGATTGATAGTCCCCAATCCGAGAGTTATCCTCCAGCGGTGAGGTATTTCTTGCAAGAATTTAGGTATTCCCATCACCCCACATAGTGTTTTCTTTCCCCATAGATATTTTGAAGATCAGATTAGTAGAATATTTTTCCTCGGCAAAAACTTGACAAGATACTTTCTCAGCCAAGCCGGAAAGTTGTCAGTTCCCCAACAAAGTTTCGTTAGCGGGATCCATCCCCGAACTATGGAAGTATCCCCTAGAAGACCCTCATATCTAAGCCCAAATTATTTTTGGAGAGCGTGATAATTCGGAGCAGACAGGTTGTTCACACTCTTCCCCAGCAAAAATGTAATCCCCGCAGGGATATTTGAGATCAAATCAACGATCATTTTTTCTTCAGCAAAGTCAGCAGAGACGTTTGTTACCTCTGCGTCAGGAGACCCCATCTTTGCATTTTCATATAGAAAGAATTTTTGCATCTACATCTTCAAAAGTGTAGCATTTCCATCGATATGGGACATTGCGCCATAAGATTTAGACATATGCATAGATAACATAAGCGGGGTAAAACTATTCCCCTGCAAGGCATACCATTTTCAGACAAAGCATTGTTATATAATCACCAGCTAAGCTCTTTGCAACACTCGTATGTGTTAGCTTTCATTTCAAGCACTCTTCTATGTTTGATTTCATACCTTTTGATACTCATTCGTATCAACGTTTGTACTCGTATGTGTTAGCCTTTGTTTCAAGCACTTGTCTGTGTTTGATTTCATACCTTTTGATACTTGTCTGTATCATCGTTTGACACTCTTCTATGTTAGCCTTTGTTTCAAGCACTCATATGTGTTTGATTTCATACCTTTTGATACTCGTTTGTATCATCGTTTGAAACTCGTATCTGTTAGCCTTTGTTCCAAGCGCTCGCCTGTGTTTTATTGCATACCTTTGGATACTCGTCCATATCATTGTTTGAAACTCATCTGTATTGGCCTTTGATTCGAACACGCATCTATGTTTAATTTCATGCATCTTAATACTCGTCTGTATCCGCATCTGATACTCATCGTATCATTGACTTGAACACTCGTTTGTGTCCCATTTTATCATCGTCTGATACTCGTCATATAATTGACTAGAGCACTTCGTCCATTTTTCTTTGATGATCGTCCAATACTCGTCGTATTGTTGACTTGAACACTAGTGTGTGTCCCATTTTATCATCGTCAAATACTCGTCATATCGTTGACTAAAGCACTTCGTCAGTGTTTCTTTGATGATCATCCAATACTCGTCGTATAGTTGACTTGAACACTCGTTTGTGTCCCATTTTATCATCGTCTGATACTCGTCATATTGTTGACTAGAGCACGTTGTCTATGTTTCTTTGATGATCGTCCAATACTCGTCGTATTGTTTACTCGAGCACTCGTCTGTGATCCCTTTTTATCATTATTCGATACTCGTCGTATTGTTGACTGTCGCTCCCGACAAATGAAAATGGATCAGATGAAGGTACAGACGCGAACGGTCGGCGAAGGGAACAGTGAGAACACACAGCCGTGAACTCACTGGAGAATGAAAAGAGTCGCCAGCTAGGCATTTTTATCCCGGAGGAAAGGTAATGCTGCATAAACCTAGAAAAAGATGGATAAGACGGTTTGCGAACCAGAGAGACTGAGAAAGGGGGTTGGTTACAACCTGGGAAGGTATTAGCACCCAGATTGTCCGCCGTACTCGACGGGATCCACGCTTAAAAGATTTGTGTTTTAAAGGGGTAGTGTCAGTGCAATCTGTGTGTAAAAGAGCTGGAAGGCAATATGTACAGGTGTCAGTGCAAAAGAGAGTGAAGTGTGACATGAAAGTGTCAGTGTAAGAATGAAAGTGAGATGCTCAAGATCATGAGGCTTAAAGAATAATGCTGGAAGGAGGGGGAATAGACAGAGACTTTTGTTCGATAACTGTTAAGTTATGCCTACGTATCCTCTCGTGCAATGAGGAAGTCAGAACACCGTAGTTCGACCCAAAGAGACTGAAAGGATGAATTGACTTGTGAACTGCTTGCTTGTCAATGCTCAAGTGTATGATCTGTCTGGCACAGATGCAAACTGTCTTGCATTAGACGGAAGAAGCAAGTTCTCGTTTGTGAGTGAAGATGATGAGAAAAGAATCCCGAAGGAGACGATTATTGTTTGTTTTTGAGTTTTCAGTCTTTTATTTCTTTTTGGAGTTTGTCATAAGATAATGAGCTTAAACCTAAATCAATGGATTTGGTAAACTCATCACATCATCCCTCTGATTAGGGGTAATGAGAATTACCTTAAGTGTGAAGTCAGATTCTCACACTTAATCACCTTTGATATAGGGTTAAGATCATTAACCTACTTGTGATTAATTAGATGTTTTTGTGATTTTTGTTTAGTGTTAAGTAATGAGGTTAAGCCATAATCAGGGATTTAACAGGCTCATTACACTATCCTAAAAGAAGGATAATAGATGAGGGTGTTCAAGCTGAGGAAGGATCCTCAGCTTAATCCATGATTAGGGATTAAACCCATGACAGAACAAACCTTTGATTAAGTGGATTTTATTAATGATATGATGATGAAGTGTCTTTTATGATTTGTAAGACAACTTGAGGGGGACTTGTCCATTAGCTTTAGGGTTAGTCCTTCTTAACCAATTAAGGAAGAATTAGAACCCTAATGCAAGGCCCAAGTTACAAGTGTAATGTCTTGATGATTATTAGATGGATTAATTAAGAGAGTTCAACACCTTAAGGGTCCAAGACTTAGGATCAAAGTTATACACTCCATCCTAAAAGAAGGATGCAGGCATGATCTTAATCACAAAGTCTTAAAGCCTTGAGGGTTTAGTCCCTGATTATGAGGTGAGGAGAGAAGACTCAAAGAGAGACACAAAGGTAAAAACTGTGGGGAGACTAATCAAAACCCTAATTCATTATCATGCTTGGTTGGTCCTAATGTTTGTGAGGTTTTCAAGAACAATCTTCAGATGAACCACCAGGAAGCAGATGAACAAGATCAAGAGAAACAAAGTGACTTGCTTCATTCAAGAAGTCAAGTCACTTGAAGAAAGAAAGTGGGAGGAGGAAGAATGAGCAAGCTCAAACTTAAACACAAATAGAAATGCAGCAATGGATGCAAGAGAGATGAAAAAAAGAGTTATGAGAAGTGAAGGCAAATTCACTTCTCAAGTTTACTTACCACCTGAAATGTCAGAAACAAATGCAATGCAATACAAGATGAGATGAAATGATATGATAAGCAAAAACCAGAAGCATGTTGATGATGATGATGATGCTATGGAGTGCTATGAACATGAGACAAGACAATGAGATGTTCATACAAAGCCATGGATGCAAATGATGCAAGTTTAGAAGCATGAACAAGCATGAAATGTTATGAAACATACAAGACAAATGGCATGGCAAATATGTAATGCAATGATCAATGATGCTTCATACATGTCTTAAGATGTCAAATGAATCATAGGAATGCACAAAATGCAATGACAAGTCATGTTATGCAAGGAAATGCAAGAGGGATGCAAATGAAAGCCCAAATTAGGGTTCATGAAACAAACATCACACATAGACCAAAGACAGAAGCAAACCTTAACCTAAAAAATGGAAAATGGTACCCAAAGAAACCCTAGGCCTATAATAAACCACTGCCCAAAGGGGAGCTCTCAACTCTCAACCAAACTCAAGTTGTGATTTTTTCAAGTTATTAGGGTTTTTTAGGGTCCTCATCAAAACAAATGCCAATCAATTAGAAAATGCAAGATCAAATCATGGCCTTTTTATCCTTGAAAATACATGCTAAATGGAAAACAATGCAAGAAGAATCAATGTCTCAACCTTCACCAATAGGCAGAAATGAATTTTCAAACTTATGAACAAAATAATGCATCAAAAATGATTTAATTCAATGAAAAATTCTTAAAATGCATCAAGATCAAAAAAGAAATTTGGTTTGAAGGTTGGACAATGTTTCTAAATGTCTTAGAACACTTCATGAATTTTTTTGTAATTTTTAAATACCTAAAAGTATTTTTAATTGATTAATTCTCATTAATCAATTAAAAATAATCTTTTAAATATTTAAAAATACTTTTTTAATGATAAAAAATAAAATAAAAATGTTTTTGAGTCATAAAAATTAATAAAACCTTAAAGAAAAAGTTTCATAATTTTTATGATTTTTTAACTATTTTAAAATAATTGTACAAATTAAATGCAATAAATATGAGTAAAAATCAAATAAAAAGAAAAGTAAACAGAATGGACGCATGAGATTGATTCTGGGGATATAAAGGTTGACTTGGCGCGCAATCGTGTGGTCCCAATTCAAACCTGACTAATTGAACTATTAAACCTAATTAAATTAATTAAGTGGAAATTAATGTTAATGAAATGATCTGATCCCTTGGTCTACGCGCGGGAAGGGCAATCCAATGGCCCAGGTTTAAAAATCACTAATGACTGGACTAAACCCTAATTAGGGCAGGGTAAACTCAGACGGCCGGAACAGTGGTTCCGGTCGTCTTCTCCGGCGTACCACAAACCCTAGAAAACGTTTCAGGCCACCATTCAACAAATTTCCTGCCCAGAAACAACCCCCCATCCTAACTAAACCCTAATCCAAGATCAAAAGGCATTTATCTAACATGAACAAGGAGAATCGAAGACAAGAGCATTCACGGGCCAAGTTTCAGAGATGCATAAAATGCCCATTTGTTCACCATTTTTGATTCTAATCATACCACAGTGATCCCCAGAGCATGTATTTTTGATTTGTAACAAAAAAAACAAGTTTTAAAAAGTTTGAAGTTTGAGACTACCTGAGATGACAAACCCTGTTTCTGAGCTTCCAGAACCTTTTCTTGATGCAAGCTAGCTCTAATGGATCCCCTGGTGTCAATGGCAAGCTTGGAATGAACTTTGGCAAGCTATTTTGAGTGGTTCACTTCTGGTGTAGCAGAAAATGCACTTTGCATACAGGCTGTTTCAACTCAAAGTAAGGGGTGGTTTTGGCTCTTTATGGCATGCTTGACTTGTTGGTGAAGGAAAATGGAGTGTTTGATGGATGGATGGTGTGATTCGAAGAGAACTGGTTCTGATGATGGTGAATGGTGGAGCTCAGGCCAAGCTTGTTTCAGGCCTGAGTTTTGGTGGTTTGGGGGCTTTGAGGTGTGGTGAGTTGAGTGGTGATCAAAGTTTGTGTGTTTTGTGGCTGTACCAAGAGTTTTCACCGAACTTGCAAGTTGGGAGATTTTTGTGTAAGTAGTGAATGTCAATGCTTCAGCCTTGGTTGCCATGTGATATGGCCAGCAAAATGAATGAATAAACAATTCTGATTGGCCTCTTGATGTGACATGGCCTGCTATGATAGGTGTGGCTACTTTTGCTCAAAATCCACTTTTGTGTAAGATAGGGCATGGTGTGATACTAGGCAAGGACAACTTGGGTTCTGGTGCAGCAAAAGGTGAGGGAGAGGCTAGCCCAAAGTCAGCAGCCAATGTCATAAGTTGGTGAAGTAGTCATGAGTGAAAATGCAAGTTGGCTAGCTTTATGGTTTTCCATGGAAATGCCTTGTTACATGAACCAAACCATGAGCAAACTTGGTCCATTTCTGATTTTTGTGACTTAGAGAACATTCACATGCTGGTTTGACATGAATTTGAGGCAGCAATCATGCATTGATTCAAGACTTAGCAAAATTCCCACTTGGTGCATGACTTGAAAAACAATGATTTTTGGCAACTTTGCATGGCCATAACTTTTGATCCAAGAAGAGTTTGATCATGTTCTTGTACTTTTTGAAAAGGGAAAGATGAGATCTACAACTTTCATGACCAAAGTTTTTCCATTTGAAGCCTTTTTGGATCATGAATCAAGGCTTGAAAATTGACCTAAAATGGTACATTCTTGAAAAGTCAACAAAACCCAAAAAGTCAACTTTTGCAAAAACCCTAAATTCTTGATTTCCATGAACTTCAACCTTCTTCCATGATCAAATAAAGATCACATACACTCAAAATGATGAAGATCACCCATTGGTTGGGTCATTGGGGGCCTCAGATGCCCTGATTTTACACTGACTTGTCTGAAAAGTCAACTCTTGATCAGATGACTTCCCCATGGAATTTCTTCATGAAAATTGATATGCATACTCCCTATACCATATAAAGATCAATGGAAACAAGAATGACCAAAAAATTTGGGGTTATGGCCTCTGAAACCAAAACCCTAATTTTCAGTCAACTGTGCAGTTCATCCTGGCTCTGCATCCACTCAAAACCCTAGTTCTTGTGATTCCTCTGCATTTCTGACTTTGTGAGGATGTAACATGATATAAGAACACACATGGACCCCTTTGAGTTGATTAGTGGCCTTTGGAATGGCTCAAGATGCCCTGAGGTTGCTCAGATCACAAACCCTAGGTGCAGATGCCTTGGAAACTATCCAGTGAAAACAAATGAGACATGAGATGATGTGATTGTGTTTATGCATATGAGATGATCACAAGTCATGTGTGAATGGGTGAGGGCAAATTTGGGGTGTTTACAGCTGCCCCTATTCAAACATGAGTTAGCTGTGCAGGTTGTAAGCGGCGGCTTAACAGGCAAACAAGATAACTTGTGGTTGAATACCAAAGACAGTCCAAAATTTGCACTCACAGAAATGAAGAAGAAAAGGGATATAGATTGTAAAAGCAAATAAAGTATATTGTAAAGTGTGGGCGACGGAGGACGACCGTCGAGCAGAGGACGACTGCTGGGTAAAGAGCAATGACGGGGACGGCCGACATGCTGGTAAAGTGTATGAAAATAAAGCGATGACGGGGACGACCGACATGCCGGTAAAGTGTATAAAGCAATGACGGGGACGGCCGACATGCTGGGGATAAAAAGTAAAGCTAAGACGGGGACGGCCGACTAGCGGGGAAAAACAAGTAAAGCTAAGACGGGGACGGCCGACTAGCTGGGGAAAATAAAATCATGATGGGGACGGCCATCACGATAAAACTGTAAAATTTCTGAGGATTAATGAAACATGACGGGGACGGCCATCAAGTTCATAAAGGTAAAGTAACCAACGATGGGGACGGCCATCGGGTTAAAAAAAGGAAAATGGACCACGACGGGGACGGCCATCGGGTTAAAGAATGAATGAAATAAACAGATGATGGGGTACGGCCATCAAAGGTGAAGGACGATCACCTAGCAGGGGACGGCTGCTCTGTTGGGCATAAAAGAAATATGATGGGGACGACCATCAAAGGTGGAGGACGACCACCTGGCAGGGTACGGCTGCCAAAATATCAACGATGGGGACGGCCATCGGATAGAAAAGGTCAACGATGGGGACGGCCATCGGACGAGCATGATGGAGGACGACCATCAAGAAGTGGAGGACGACCACTCAGCAGGGGACGGCTGCTCTCAAAGTTTATCATAACACAGGATGAGTGTTAGACAACTAAAATCAACAATGGGGACGGCCATTGGATAAAGTGATGAAGGACGATCATCAAAAGGTGGAGGACGACCACCTAGCAGGGGACGGCTGCTAAAATCAACGATGGGGACGGCCATCGGATGAGCATGATGGAGGACGACCATCAAGAAGTGGAGGACGACCACTCAGCAGGGTACGGCTGCTCTCAGAGGTATCATAACACAGGACGAGTGTTAGATAAAAAGAAAATTTGTTGGCAATCTACTGGGGAGATAGTAAACACGGACGAGCGTTTACATCCAAGAAACAAAAGGTATAAGTGTTTGGTATTGTGTATAGATTAAAGATGCGGACGAGCATCCTTAAGACTATGATACGGACGAGTATCACGTAGAAACAAACTGACACGTGCTCAGAGCTGATGATACGGACGAGTATCAACTGGTTAACAAGGAACACGGACGAGTGTTGCATCTGAAAGTATCCTTCTGGGGAATAGTAGACACAGACGAGCATCTATATTCAAGAAGACATAAGTGTTTGACATGGTGTATGGATCAAAGATGTGGACGAGCATCCTTAAGACTATGATACGGACGAGTATCATGTAGAAACAAACATTAGACGCAACGTTCTGAGATGATGGTACGGACGAGTACCAACTGGTTAACAAAGAACAAGGACTACTGTCGAATCTGCGGGGATATACATGGTGTATATAAGATACGGACGAGTATCTGAGTAGGTGTACCAATGAGTAGTGAGTATATAATGTATAGGTGAGTGTTTATCTGCTGGGGATATGACACGGACGGGTGTCAGGAAAGGGTATATACAAGTATAGGCGACCACGCTGGGGATATGACACGGACGGGTGTCAAGAAAGTGTATAGGTATATGTAAGTGCAAAGAGGGTGTCTTTGGCTTTCTGCTGGTGACACGACACGGACGAGTGTCAGGATGTATCTGCAATACTGGTGATCTTGGTTTGTAAAGTGTATTCAGGCAACCTGCTGGGAAATGATGATACGGACGGGTATCAAAAAGGAGATATGTACTGGTGTTTGTGATATGGGGCAACTGCTTTTGCTGGGACTCTGATGGGGATGTATTCTGTATGCCGACAGATTGTCAATCTTTACAAGTGTTCAAATCACAACATGACTTATGATTATACTATGCATTTGATTTTTTGCCGTAATGCCCCGTATTAGACGGAATGCTACGCTTTGAGGGTGAATATGATGCGAATGTTATGATTATGCAAAGAGGCACCGATCCGGGATCCGGATCCCGTTGCCGCGGAGATCTCTGGTCGATCTGCTGAGGAAGACATCCCAGCTGGGGATGGGATCATTGGTAGATCTGTAGTTGTATCTGCTTGGGGATATACGTCATCGATTGACATATTTTCATAATACGGGACCCAGCTGGGGTTTGTAGAAGCTTTCTCTCTCTCTGTTGTGACTTCTTCGTGCGCTGCTCTTCTGAATAGAGGCCTGAAGCTCTGTGGGGAGATGATTCCCTGATTTCTGTATTCTGTTGAGGAAGAATGGCAACCCGGCTGGGGAAGTGAGAGGCAACTCAGCTGGGGAGAGCAATGGGGAGCAACTCAGCTGGGGATAGAGCATCTCGGATACTGAGATTGAGTGTATGCTGATTTGACAGCTCCGCTGGGGAGATGGGCACATCCCATTGCCACGTGGAAGATAGACCGAGTTGATAACGATTTGCCATCTTGCTAAGGCGTAACTGGCATGCCCCAGGTTGCATTCTGGATACCTGCAATCCTGCAAAGATAATGGAACGTACAAAAGGTCCCGAGGTATCCCTTTCTGGATTCCGTCATAGGAGTTAAGTACACTCGAGAGTAATCACATTCCCTGTAAGCATGCGTTTTTGTTTTTAGAGAAAGGCATCTGTACTTATGCAATTGTATTTTAGAGATATCAGACAACTCTTTGCAAAACATAAATGTAAAAAACGAGACATGACTGAAAATCTGATTATATTAATTCGTGTGCCCTGAATTGGCAAGATACAGTTAGAGGAACATATCTCCTGAAATGAGGAGATTGTTACAAATTGAGAAATAAAGTGATGGCGGTGCTGGCGATGCTTTCAAGGAGCTTCCTCTTCTGCTATGACTCGTATGACAATGACGTTCTTCTCGTCTTGCTTTCTGGAGAGAGTTGATTCTGATTGCAGCTTGATCCCTTGGAGCTTACCAAGTTGTAGGTGATACGGACGAATTCAGAATGCAGTTGTTCGCTTATTCCCTTATTTTGCATGGATCGCCCTTTCGGGTTTTCAATCCATCGGGATACCCATTTTTGCCTGAGCTGTCCAATGCGGCTTTTCAACTCAGCGGGTGTACATCTTTTCATTTATTTCCCTTATTTTTGCCCGAGTCTTTTATTCTGTTTTTGACTCGCCGGGATGCCCTATTTTTGCCTGGACTTACATTCTGTTTTTATGTCCAGCGGGTCATTTTATGCGAAGTATTTTTTAACTGCATCTGAATTCACAGGGGACGGGAAATCTTCACCATCCATGGTGCTGAGCATCAGCGCTCCACCAGAGAAAACTTTCCTTACAACGAATGGTCCTTCATAATTCGGAGTCCATTTGCCCCTGTGGTCTGTATGAGGAGGGAGGATTCTCTTCAACACCAGATCTCCCACTTGGTACTCTCGGTGCCTGACTTTCTGATCGAAGGCTCTCTTCATTCTCTTCTGATATAACTGCCCATGACAGATTGCAGCCAATCTCTTCTCTTCGATCAGACTCAGTTGTTCGTATCGGGCCCGAACCCATTCTGCTTCACTCAGTTTAACATCCATCAATACCCGTAGAGAGGGTAATTCAACTTCAACAGGTAGGACTGCTTCCATACCATATACAAGCTGATACGGTGTTGCCCCAGTGGATGTTCTGATTGATGTGCGGTACCCATGCAAGGCAAACGGTAGCATTTCATGCCAATCTTTGTAAGTGACTACCATCTTCTGCACAATCTTCTTGATATTCTTATTTGCTGCCTCAACAGCGCCGTTCATCTTCGGCCTGTAAGGAGAAGAATTGTGATGTTGGATCTTGAAGTCCCGGCACAGCTCTGCCATCATTTTGTTGTTCAAGTTGGAACCATTATCAGTAATGATTCGCTCGGGCACTCCATACCGACAGATGATATCTCTTTTCAGAAATCTGGCTACCACTTGCCTTGTGACATTTGCATATGAGGCTGCTTCAACCCACTTTGTAAAATAATCGATGGCGACCAGGATGAATCTGTGGCCGTTCGAAGCAGTTGGCTCAATTTTGCCAATCATGTCAATGCCCCACATAGCAAAGGGCCATGGTGAAGACATTATGTTCAGGGGATTGGGAGGCACATGCACCTTGTCTGCATAAATCTGGCATTTATGGCATTTTCTGGCGTAAGCACAACAGTCTGCATCCATTGTGATCCAGTAATAGCCTGATCTTAACAACTTCTTGGCCATTGCATGCCCTCCAGCATGGGTACCAAAAGAGCCTTCATGCACTTCATGCATCAGTAAATCTGCTCCCGTCTTGTCAACACATCTGAGGAGTACCATGTCAAAGTTCCTTTTGTATAAAGATCCATCAGTGTTCAGAAAGAAACTTCCAGCAAGCCTTCTTAAAGTCTTTTTATCATTGGAAGATGCCCCAGGTGGGTACGTTTGATCCTCCAAGAAGCACTTGATGTCATGGAACCAAGGCTTATCATCTTTAGCAATATCTGCTGCAAATACATATGCTGGTCTATCAAGTCTCGATACTGAAATCTGAGGTACAAAGTTAGCAGCTTGAACTTTGATCATGGATGAAATGGTAGCAAGAGCATCCGCAAACTGATTCTCGTCCCGAGGGATATACTCAAGCTTGACTGTTGTGAAGAAAGTCAATAACCTTCTTGTATAATCCCTGTAAGGTATCAGATGATCTTGGTGGGTGTACCATTTTCCGTTGGTCTGATTGACTACCAAAGCTGAATCTCCGAATACGGTCAATGTCTTGATCCTGAGGTCAATGGCCTCCTCAAGACCCATAATGCAAGCTTCGTATTCAGCTTCGTTGTTAGTGCAGTTGAAAGTGAGCTTTGCCGAGAAAGGCATGTGAACCCCTTTAGGTGTAATGAGTACTGCACCAACACCACGGCCATTCATGTTGACAGCCCCATCAAACATCATAGTCCATTCTTCTTCTGGGTCAGGCCCTTCAGTGTGAATAGGCTCTTCATGATCTTTTGCTTTAATGAACATGATGTCTTCATCAGGGAAGTCAAACCTCATTGGCTGGTAATCATCAATGGGTTGCTCAGCAAGATATTCAGATAGCACACTGCCCTTGATGGCTTTCTGAGATGTGTATTGTATGTCGTATTCTGTGAGAATCATCTGCCATCTCGCAACCCGTCCGGTAAGAGCTGGCTTCTCGAAAATGTACTTAACTGGATCCATTTTTGAGATTAACAAGGTAGTGTGGGTCAGCATATACTGTCTCAGTCGGCGAGCAGCCCACGCTAAAGCACAGCAAGTTTTCTCGAGCAGTGAATAACGCTGTTCACAGTCGGTAAACTTTTTGCTTAGGTAGTAAATTGCATACTCTTTTCGACCAGACTCGTCATGCTGGCCCAGCACACACCCCATCGACTCTTCTAATACTGTCAAGTACATAATCAGAGGTCTTCCTTCAACTGGCGGCATAAGGATTGGAGGTTCTTGCAAATATTCTTTAATCTTGTCAAAAGCCCTTTGGCAATCTTCGTTCCACCTGACCGTTTGCTCCTTTCTTAACAGCTTGAATAAGGGTTCACAAGTTGCTGTAAGGTGAGATATGAACCGTGAAATGTAGTTCAATCGACCTAAGAAACCTCGAACTTCTTTCTCAGTTTTCGGTGCAGGCATTTCTTGAATAGCTTTGACTTTATCAGGGTCAACTTCAATCCCTTTCTCACTTACAATAAAGCCCAGCAGCTTACCGGATCGCACCCCGAATGTGCATTTGTTGGGGTTCAACTTTAGTTGGTATTTCCTCAGACGCTTGAATAACTTGAGCAGATTCACCAGGTGATCTTCCTCTGTAAGGGACTTGGCGATCATATCATCCACGTAACATTCTATTTCTTTGTGGATCATATCGTGGAATAATGTCACCATAGCCCGTTGATACGTTGCACCAGCATTCTTCAGTCCGAATGGCATCACTTTATAACAGAACGTGCCCCAAGGTGTGATGAATGTTGTCTTCTCCATGTCTTCAGGTGACATCTTGATCTGATTGTATCCCGAAAATCCATCCATGAAGGAGAATACCGAGAACTGAGCCGTGTTATCCACCAATACATCAATGTGAGGTAATGGGAAGTCATCTTTCGGGCTGGCTCTGTTCAGATCCCGGTAATCAACACACATTCTTACTTTGCCGTCCTTCTTAGGCACAGGCACAATATTAGCAACCCACGGTGGATAGCTAGTTACAGCAAGGAACCCGGCGTCCCATTGCTTTTGTACCTCTTCCTTGATTTTCATAGCCATGTCTGGGCGAGTTCGGCGCAGCTTTTGTTTGACTGGTGGGCATTCTTCCCTCAAAGGCAGCTTATGCACAACAATATCGGTATCCAACCCTGGCATATCTTGGTAGGACCAAGCAAACACATCAACATACTCTTGAAGCAGATCTATCAGCTGTCTCTTCACTGAGTCTTGCAGGCAGGCCCCGATTTTGACTTCTTTCACGTCTTCCTCCGTACCAAGATTAATCACTTCAATCTCCTCCTGATGAGGAGTAATGACTTTTTCCTCCTGTCTCAGCAACCTGGCTAGCTCTTCAGGAAGCTCATATTCTTCATCAACCCCTTCATCAGCTTGATTGATCGGATTGTCAAAGTCATACGATGTCATAGCTGTGCTGTTGTCGGTGCTGTCTGGAAGGCACTCTCTGCAAGGGTTAAGTCGGTTCATTTTAGTGATTGATTTTAATCTTGCTTTAGAAAAAAGTGAAATGAAGTTACCATTTTGAAAACACCGCCATTTATTTTTTGTACAAAAAGAAAAATGGAAAAAACAGTGAGCATAAAAGAAAAAGGACTCGTTTGCAAAAAGATTGTCTGATATTTCATTAATTTAATCTTGTTTGCACAAAAGTACAGATGGCCCTGATTACAAAATGAGTCTTGTCATCTTGGGCAAGATGCAAGACTTTGATGCATGCTATAAAAGAATACAGGAAATAATAATTACTCTGCTCGAGTAACACTTATAATTTCCTGGGAAGACCAGTTCGAGACACTGCTCCCCGGGACCTTTGGACGAATCCAATTCTCCAGGTTGCGCTCCTCTTCCAGCTCGTCTTCCAGACAGTTGATAGCATCGGGGGTTAGCATTCCCCCACTGACAAATCCTGGCTCTGCAGCAGCCTTTGCTTGACGTTGAGTTGGTTTGTAACCCAACCCAAATTTGTCCTTCTTCTCCTCCACAGCTAAGACCTTGCCCCAGCCTTGGGCAGTTCCTTCTTCAACAACCTTCCGGGCTTGTTGATAAGACGACATTGGGGTACCAGATACAGCAGATGCTTCATTCACATTCAACGCTTCAAACCCCTGGCTCATTGTCTCATGGATCTCTCCATCCATTTCAATGTACTTGTAGGTTGCCAGGTGGCTGACAAAAATGTCCTCCTCTCCACAGATTGTGACAACTTGACCTTCCCACTCAAATTTTAACTTTTGGTGAAGGGTAGACGTTATAGCGCCAGCGGCGTGAATCCAGGGTCTACCCAACAAACAGCTGTAGGCGGGCTGAATGTCCATCACATAAAAGATAGTTTTAAAAGTCTGCGGGCCAATTGTCACGGGCAGCTCAATCTCTCCCAGAACCGATCTCTTTGAGCCATCAAAAGCTCTAACCACCAGGTTGCTGGGTCTCAATGCCAAACCATCATATTCAAGCTTCACCAGAGCCTTCTTTGGTAAGACATTCAGGGAAGAACCTGTGTCCACCAGCACATGAGAAAGGACAGCTCCTTTGCATTCCAGGGTTATGTGCAAGGCTTTGTTGTGGTTGCGGCCATCCACTGTCAAGTCAGAGTCGGTAAACCCTAGCCCATTGCTAGCAGTAACGTTTCCAACCACGGTTTCCAATTGGTTGACAGTAATCTCCTCGGGCACGTAAGCTGCGTGCAGTACCTTCAGTAGTGCATTCCGATGGGCTTCGGAGCACATAAGCAGAGAGAGGATGGAGATTTTGGATGGCGTCTGGTGAAGTTGATCCACAATTTTGTAATCACTCTTTTTGATGATCCTCATAAACTCATCAACTTCCTGATCGAATGGAGTCTTCAGGGCTTCTTTGGCAGCTGGATCTTCCTGCACCGGGCTCTTTCCTTT